>JAFIRS010001059.1:0-449897 GCA_018342105.1 Gonioctena quinquepunctata
CATAAAAAATATCCATCACGAAATATAAATGTGAATTTTCCGGTACAAATTAGTATATCGAAAAGCATCCATCATATGCCTCAAAAATTTTAATAAACTACCAAACAATATAAAAGCTAAAGAAGTAAATTAAAAAAGGGGGAGTAAAGAAATTACTTATCGCCCTTTAACCCACTCTTTTGACAATATTTCCTACATACATTAAATAGCTCTAATCCTACCAAGGGTTTAAAAGGGATCTTGTTTTCTTTTTTGGTTTTTTTTTTACTATGTATAAAAAAAAATATTCCATGAAATAAAGACTATGTTTTTTATTATTATTATTTTTTACAAAATTTTTAACATTTAAAAGGGAAAACCATTGTCCCAAAGTTTTTTCGAAGATCGAATGGACAAGTGATGGAGGGAAATTGAAAGGAATATTAACAGTTACATAATAAATTGTTGTAGCTTTGCCTGCGTCAATTTCGAGAAGGCCATCCCCATACGCTTTTCCCCAATAGGGAAAAAAAATTTTATAAATATGGCGAAGATGGAATTTTAATAAAATGTATTTCTTCAATTTTTTAATTTCTTATGCTGTTTCCATGGGCCCAGTAGATATAGACAATAAATTAACATTGATTAAAAAAGTTTTCAAACCAATGGTATTTGGTTTTAAATAAAACAAACTTTAAAATTTTGCAAAAAAATTTTCATGCTTTATTATTCACTAAAAATTGAAAAAGTTCTAAGGGGTTTCTGGAAGTAACGGAAAAAAAGTTTAAAATTTTCCCGTACATTTGAAACCCACTTCTAAAAAAACGAAAATTTATTTATCAAATTTTTTAAGGGACGCCCCATTTTCTACACACAAGATTGAAAATTAAAACGTTTTTTATTTTTTTTTAAATAAAGATAATATCGGTCTTAGGGATATGTAATTTTACAACCCTTAAAAACGAAACCTTTTATCCACCAATATTTTTTTTTGCTTTTTTACAACTTTTGAAATAATTGAAAAAGTTCTGAAAATTCAATTAAAATTACGACTAATATTTTACGTGACGCAAGAGATTTGAAAACCGTCATTGTTCAACCGAACAATTTTTTGTGAAATTGATTTTTTTTTTTTATAATTTCCAAAAATTAAACATTGTGCGAATAAGTTCGAAATATCATTAGACTGAATATTCAGTGGCCCAGTTAAATCGATTACCCATCGCATATGTTATATTTTGATGGTTGATTAAATTCACCCAAAGAATAATAGGTAAGTTTAACCATAAAAATTTAAACTGATTATTGTTCAGAAGCAACCTTTTTTTCGACAAATCACTAAATTTAACTTATTTTCAATCAAAAACGAAAGAAAAAAAATTTTTGCAAAATTCTGCTCAAAGACTATTAAAGACATTATTAAGACTTTATAGCAATCGCGGGGGTTTTTGGAAGAAGGATATCAAAACGTTATCCATTATATTCCAAATACATCATTTTCATCATCAAACAACGTTCCGTAAAAATTTTTTAAATTTAAATTTAATTTTTTTAAATTTTATTTCTTTAAATTGAAGAAAATTTTAATTTAATTTTCCCCCTCAATTTTCTTATTCCAATTGTGGTTTTGAGAAAAAAATTTATCCCAAACCCAATGGAGGACTAAAAATTTTTCGCAGGGAAAAATCATTTTTCTTGATTTATAAAAAAAATTTAAAATAAAAGGGAAACACATGTTGGTAGGCAATTTATTTCAGTTTTAGCCCAGAACTTTGATAATTTCATGTTTTTTCTTAGTTATATAAAATTTTTTCCATAAAAATACAAATCTAATTGTAATATAATGTTTTGGGTTCATATGAAAATGTTAGCTTTCAACTTTAATGATTCCACCTACCGTTGACAAACTTCTTCTGGTCGATAGTAAATTGATAACCCCCAATGGATGTCATTTACGGGGATATAAAAATCTTCATTATTCAGATAACAGGGGTTAAAAAAAAATTTTTTTAATTTTAATGTTCTGCATTGTAAAATATTTGCAAATTATTATCTGCCACCAATTGGTAAAATGGGTTGTTGCCCGATTCGAAAAAAAGTTTGTTGTTTTGGTAGATACAAATACAGAATTTTTTTTTTATTCAACCCCCATTTCCGTGTTGCAGAAGAGGTTGCTAATTATAACCTTTTACGTCAGGACATTCCATTCAACCATTATTGGAAACTTTGTAAACCCGTACTTATTTCAAAAAAAAATATCAATTTAATAAAAAAATATATTTTCCGTTTGACGCAAGAGGTTGCATTTTAAAAACTCTTGTCAAAAAAATTATTTTAGAAATTTTTTTTCGAGTTTCAGAACTTTTGGAATTTTCATCGAGAAATTAGGATTAACAATGTTTTTTTTTCGATATAAATAGACATTTCCGTTTGTATGAAAAAGTTTTTTTTTTCAAAAATTTCAAAAGTTTGCAGAATTTTGCAAATTTTTCCGCGCTAATAATGTGAAAATTCATTAAATCCGATTTAACATCTTCTTCAAAAAAAAGTGTTGCAAAATCAGACTGTAATAAAAAGCCCCTTCCTTACAAAGTTTTGAAACTTTGAAAATTTTATTAAATTTTGCAAAAAATCATGTCTTTTCCTACTCCCTATCGGGCCCTTTTTTATCTATTTATGTCTGGGGAATTTCAAATTATTTTTTTTAATACTTGGGGTCTAAAGGACGTCAGTTTTCCATCCATTTTTCGTTGGATGATTTAACCTTTCATATATTTTAAAAATTTTCCCTAATTTCAATGTCCAATGAAACAGTACATTTGAAAATTCAAGATTTATATTCGAATTCGGGAAAATGCAAGTCCTACCTGTATTTTAAATCTAACCCTTGTACTAAATTTAAAATAACCCTTTGTACTAAATTAACAATTTTGAAAAACTTTTTTTATAATAGGGGGAGTGTTCCAAAAATTTTTGATTTTTAAAAATTATTTGATTAAAAATCAACAAATTCATTGAATTGTCGTTCGTGCTGTGAAAGAGTGTATAGAAATCAACCCCTAGACATAAGTAGATGTATCTGAAAGCGATGCCGTTTACATTTCCATCCCCTAGTAAGCAAAAAAAAAATAATAAATTTATTATCGTAAAATAATTGCCGTGATCAAAATTACCGATAATTTTGCTGACAGTGTGTTGTCAAAAGTTCATTTTCATTTTTTTAGAAAGAGCTCGACATCGAAGGTGGAGGGCTCTTCATCATTCCACGCATTTTTTGACTATTTCTTCATGGTGATCTCTTTTTGGGAGATATGACGTTATTGTTTTTGAATTTGAATTCCCCTGATTTTTATAAAGTTGCGCCCCCCACCTTTTTGGGAGTTTGGGAGACGGCCGTGTCAACGAAGGGTTTGTAAGTTTGATACTTTTATTTACCCCGAAGTTTGGTTTTAGAACAGTCCATTTGCTTAATGTATTTCGTCCAGCGGGAATATCCTTTATATTTTCTTTTCCCTTCCCAAGGGGTTTACGTGAGAAAGAGTCGTTTTTTTTTTATTCCAACCCGCTTTTCTAGGTATTTGTTTAAAAGTCAATTTGGGAAAAGAAAATAGGATTGATTTTATTGTTATTACCCATTTCAAAAAACGCAGGGTTTTTTCCCCCACCTTGGTCGTCTTAGAAAAACATAGATCGAAAAAAAAAAATCCTTCCTTTTTTTTCCCCCATTTTTTTTTTTTAAAAAAATTTAAACGGGCCATCCACCATGCCAAGGAAAAGTAGAGAGTGAGAGAAAAGAGGGGGGTGGGAGAAAGAAACGTCAAACATTTGTAAGATTTTTTTTTGTATGGAAAGAATATATTATCTGTTTTTCCCCCTTTTAAAATTTTTTTGTGGGGAAATGACAAAAAGAGGGATCGATCTGTGAAATTGGACGCAGCCCGCCACCCATATCCCCCACACGACAAGTTGAAAATGGTCTAAAATAGAATCCTTTTTTAAAAAAATTTTTTTATAGTTCATTCCCCCGGGGAATAACCCCCAAAAAAAAAAAAGCGTGTATTGGCCAAAAAAAAATTCAAAAGTTAAAAATTAATTGAAAAAAAAAAAAATCTTTTTTTTTTTCCCAAATATTTCATAAACTATTAATTTTAAAAAGAAATATCAAAGAGATTTTTAAAAGAGGAGGAAAAAAAAACCCAGCTCCCCAACCCTTTTCCCCCATTAAGTATTTAAAATTTTTAAATTTTAACGCTGAAAAGGGGGCCCCGAGCGACTTTTTTAGGGGGCGGCGTAAAAAGCTACCCCAAAAAAAAATTTAAAAAGAAAAAATTTTTTTTTTAATTTAAAAAATTTTTTCTTGGGAAAAATTATAAATAATTTTTTCCCCCTTTGGGAAAATTTTTTTTAAATTTTTTTTTTTTAAAGATAAAGATTGTTAACAAAAAAATTTTTTCCCCCGAATTTTTGTCTTAATTGTTGGTTTTTAAATAATTGTAAAAAAAATTGTTCGCTTCGTAGAGCCTTTTTTATATACATACTCAACAAGATCAATAAAAAAAAAAAAATTATCATATTTTGTTTATAAAATTTTTTTTATTAAAACAGAAACAAAAAAACCCAAAAAGAAATTTTTTTAAAAAAAAAAATTTTTTAACCATAAAAAAAAACCGCCATTTGTTAAAAAATTTTTTTTATAAACAAATTGATTATTTCAATTTTTTTGAGAAAATTTCCCCCACAACTTCATTATATTACAAATATTTAATTTTAAAAAAATTTTTTTTTAAAATTTTAAATTTTAAAAATTTGTTGATAAAAAGTTGGGGAGTTTTATATTTCCCCATTGTTTGAAAATTAGTTGAAAATTGTTTTTTTTAAAAAAACATAATTGGGCAACCCTATAAAAAAAAAAAAAAAATTTTTTTTAAAAAACCTTTTTTTTAATAACTTCCTTTGTTATAAAAAATTTTTTAAATTTTTAGTTTTTTTTTTAAAACAAAAAATTTTAAAAAAAAAAAATATAACAAAGTATAGAAATTTTTTTTTTTAATTTTTTTTTTTTTAGGGAAATTTGGGAAATTTGGGAAAAAAAATTTGGGGTTTTTTTTTTTATACTTTGTTATACAGGGTGTAACTGAATAAGTGTAAAAAATTTCGGTGTTTTTTCCCCTCGAAAAAAAAGGATCTTTTTTTGGGAAACCCTTGGGATTTGTTAAGATACACCCCCAAAGGGGGAATAAAATTTTTATAACAATTTTTTTAAACACTGGGAAAAATTACAATATTGAAATTAACCGACGTTTTGACTACCAAAAAACACTTACCCGTAATTTTTTTGGGGTTTTCCCCCCTGGTTGTAAGGTAAAAAACCCAACCCCCCCAAAAATTTTTTTCCCCCAAAGAAATTTTTTTTCTTATTTTTTTTTTACCTTTTAAAAAAATTTTTTCCATAGCCTGTTTCCCCTTCTAAACAAAAATGTCTCGGGTTTTTTCCCAAAAAAAAACCAGTAAGCACAAAACATTTTTTACAACAACTGAGATACATCGTCATAAACGAACTATTTATTGTTTTTTTTAGTTAACCCATTAAACTTTAAAAGGGAATAAACAAAATAAGTTATTAATAAAAAACACAGATTGAAATCATAGTGAATGTTCAATTTTTACCTTCAAACATTACGCTTTGACGTCGGGCATTGACCCCGTTTCGCTCAAATTTCGAGTCCTCTGATTAACCACCCGATGATGGGTTTCAATCCCACATCGCAAAAGGGGAAAATATCCCTGGGGAAGGCCCCAAATAAAGAAATCGAGAGGATTGAGATCCGGGGATAGGGGCCTTTAGGGTCCCCCGACCTATCCACGTTTATAGTTTCAAAAAAGGGGGTGCTTTCCCAAAATGGGGGGGCCCCCCAAAAAAAATATCCCCTGACGCCCAAAAAACCCCCGGTCGATCCCTTTTTAAAATTGAACTTTCCCCAAATTTAATGGGGGGGTAAAAAGGTTAAAACCCCCAAACCGACCCAAACTTAAAAAAAAAGTTCTTTCCGTTTCGAAATGCGTGAGGGTTTTCATCCCCCCTATGTGGTAATTATAAAAATTAATAATTTTTCCCCGAAAAAAACTCAGTCTGGAATTTATCTTTTTTGGAAATAAATTTCTTCTAATCATTTGCACCCAAAAAATTAAAGGGTTGGGCCGGGAACAGTGCCGTACCGTTCAGATGGGGGGGAAAAGTTGTTCCTTTAAAATTGAAAAGTCATATGATCAAATTTTGGAAAAATTTTTCTAGTTGGAGTAGGTTGTTTTCAATCAAATTAATATTTTTCCCGTGGGGCGTATTTCGATGGCGACCCAACCCGTTCTTTTTCGAAAAAACCATATTTCGTAATCGTTGTGAAGTCGACAAATATTTAGTGAAGGATGGCCTTGGGATCATTTCACTTTTTAAATTCCCCTTTCCCCCGCGACGACCAAAAACGTAATGTTCCCCTTTCCCATTTTTTATGCCTTTTATTAACAAAGGTTATTAAAAAAAATTAAGAACAGAACAACAACCACAAATTTGTATTAATTCAAATTTGAAAATTCCCAAACCAGGGCCCAATTTAATTTCCATCGCTAATAGCGCCTACTAGATGGTTTGATTTTCGCATTTATGACGATGTATTTGAGTTGTTCGTAAAATAATGTTTTGCTGCTTCGGTTTTTTTTGGGGGAAAAAAAAATTTTTTTTTAGAAAGAAACAGGCTATCGGGAAAAAAATTTTTTTAAAAGGGAAAAAATAATGAAAAAAATTCATTGGAAAAAATTTTGGGGGTTTCTTTTTCCCCCCTTCAAAAGGTAAAAAAAAATTCGGCTAAGGTTTTTTTTGGAAAAAAACGTCGGAATTTCAATATTTAACTTTTTGGGGAAAAATTTTATACAAATTTTTTCCCCCAAGGGGGTGTATCTTAAAAGGGGGGCTCCCAAAGAAGTTTTTTTTGAAAAAAACCCCCTTTTTTTGATGAGGGAAACACCTCCAAATGTTTTTAAAATTTTTATTAACCCCCGTATATGGGTTTTTTTTTAATTTTTGGGAATTTAGAAAAAAACTATCAAAAAAAATTTTTTTAAAAAATTGGTGTTAATAAACAATGGTTGGATGAAAAATTTTTTTTTTCACTTTATAGAGGAATGTAATTATGATTTTGGGAACCAACCTTTTTAAAACAATAGGAATATAAAAACATTATAAAAATTAAAAAAATTTTTATTAGGGAAAAATTTTTTTACAAATCAAAAAAATTTAATAAATGAACTTTTAAAAATATTAAAATAATTTGTTTTAAAAAAAAATTTAAAAAAGGGGTTTTTTTTCAAATCAATTTATATCTTGTATTAATAAAAGAACGATAATAGATGATTTAAAAAAAAAAAAAAGTTTCAACAACATTCTTGGGTTTTTTGTTTTGTTAAAAAAAAATAATTATAAAAAAATTGAATTTTTTTTAACTTTTTTTGGAGACTTTTGAGTATGTATATTTGAGAGGCTCTACGAAGGAAAAATTTTCGACAATTATTTTAAAATTTTTTTTTATTTACAATTAAGAAGAAGTTCGAAAAATTTTGTTAGTTAACAATCGTTTAACTTGTTGAAAAAAAAACTTTAAGTGGAATTTTTTAAAAGGGAAAAAATTATTTTGGCCAAACACCAAAATTTTTTTTAAATAAAAAAAATATTTCATACCTCAAAAAATTAAGATGTGTCGTATGCTTTTGACGCCCCAACCTAAAAAAAGT
The DNA here is from genome assembly GCA_018342105.1 of Gonioctena quinquepunctata. Classification (NCBI taxonomy): domain Eukaryota; kingdom Metazoa; phylum Arthropoda; class Insecta; order Coleoptera; family Chrysomelidae; genus Gonioctena; species Gonioctena quinquepunctata. The sequence goes on from JAFIRS010001059.1 coordinate 7,762, forward strand.
CGCTTGGGGACCCATTTTCAGGGTTAATTAAAATTATAAATAATGGAGATAGGTTCGAAAAAATAGGAGTTTTGTATTGGAAATTTTCCCCCTTTTCAGAATTTTTTTGAAATTTCTTAAATATTGATAGTTTAAAAAAATTGGCAAAAAAAAAGAAATCCATTTTGTCATCTTCAATTGTTTATAACTTTGCAATTTTCAGGTACTAATACACGCTTTTGGGACATTTCTAGGTTATTCTGGGTCCAATGAGCTATACACAAAATTTTTAAAACGTATCTCTATTTTAGACCATTTCAACTTTCGAGTAGACAATGAAGAACGACGAAAAACATTCGCAAGCCTTGGCACAAAAGAAGATTTTTTTTGCGGATATTCAAATTAGAACATAGTTCTACAGGGTGTAACCAAATAAGTGCGAAAATTTTTAGGGGGTGATTTCTTGTCGAAAATTAAAGGGGATCTTTCATGTGAACAAAAGCTAGTAGGCCTCCTTGAAAAGTTACACGCTTCCAAAAATGAGAAAAAAAATTGTTTTTTTCTTGAAATTGCTGTAGAGTTGGAGAAATGGCATTTTGAGGAGCATGTTCTACCAGTAAAAAGGCTACCTATGAATATTTTTTTAATTTTGTTGTGATCTTTTAAAGGGGTGAAACATGCAACCCCTATTCCATTTTTTAGCAAAACTTTTTGATGAAACAACATTTCTCATTTTTTGAAGAGAACAATTCATTGCAAAACTTCTCTAACTCCTGTGGTATCTCTGTAAAAGCAATAGTTTCCTAGTAAAAAAATAAAATACAACATTGTGCATGAACGGATCTTCTGTAAATGGAATCGAAAAAATCTAGTAGGTGGCTGTCAAGTCGCTTTAATTCCAATATGGTAGTTGAAAGTTCAATTGTCTATGAATAATTACACCACATTAAAAGTTTAAACGAGCGGAAACATTTTAAAATACTACGATTGAAGTCACAAGTTGTGCAAACAAAACATGACAGCCACTTGACCCACTTCTAGTTGTCCTATTAACGTGAGATTTGGCAGGTGTTCATAATTCCGGTGACAATGCATTATGAAATTTTTGCCAAAAAAAATTAAAGTAGCGGCTTCAATATGGCGGACGAGTTTTGTGATTTTAGTTTGATTCTATTCAAAATTAGTATGTGGGAAATTTTGGGGTCGGACATCATGATTTCTTTGTTAAATTTCATGAATTCAAGATGGCGGCTCCAATATGGCGATGAGTTTTGTGATTATAACCCTATTCCTATAGAAATTGTTATGTGAAGGTTTTTGGGGTCAAAGATCATGATTTTTTGTCAGAATTCACTAATTCAAGATGGCGGCTCTACGATGGCGACCACTTCTGTGATTATAGTCCGATTCCATTCAAAATTGGTGTGTGGGGTTTTTGGAGTCGGATATCATGATTTTTTTGTCGAAATTTATGACTTCAAGATGGCGGCTTGATGAAGGCGAAGTGTTTTGTTATTATAGACCGATTTCATTCAAAATTGGTATGTGAGCTTTTTTGGGGTCGCAGACGATACATTTTTGTCAGAATTCAATAAGATGACGAATTTCATGAATGACTGAATAAAAACGATCGAAAAAAAAACATAAGGAAAGCTTTTATACAAAAAAAAGAAAACATGATTCCTTTAATTATTCGACCTAGGTTATTCTATAAGTAACAGATTCAAAAGCTTGCCACGAATATAAAATAGGTATTCTTGCATGGTTATATTTTGAATCTGTCACAGAATAATCTAGGTCAAACAAAAAAAAAACACTTTTTTCTTTTTTGTATAAGAACTTGTTTTGAATAATTTTTATTTAATTCTTTTAAGTCATTCATTAAATCCGTAATCTTATTGAATTCTGACAAAACCCACGGCCCCAAAAAAACCCACATACCAATTTTGGATGGAATCGGGCAATAATAACAAAACATATCGCCTTTTTAAAGCCGCCATTTCGAATTCATGAATTTCGATCAAAAAATCAGATATCCGCCCAAAAATTTTCAAAACTCGTCCACCATATTGGAGCCGCCATTTTGTTTTTTCTTTGGCAAAAATTCCATAATGCATTGTCACCAGAATTATGAGCACCGGCCAAATTTCACGTTAATCAGACAACTAGAAGTGGCTCAAAATTCACTTGCAAGATTATGTGTGAAATTAAATAAAAGCTTGTAAAAACATTTCATTCTGTTACTTGATCGGCCAGGTTTTCTGCAGTCAGCTCTCAAACATGAGAAATTATTTGTTTTGGGACGAATAATCGCCCCAAACGAATCAATTTCGAAGGAAAAAATAAAAAAAAGTTTCCAGAGCTGGAGGTTCGAACCCACGCTCCCTCTCGTGAACCAGTTTCAATCAAACGTGAGCTAGTTATAAAAAGAACAACAACAAAGTCTCCCGGTTATTTATACACAATGAAGAGGAGAAAAAATTTTGTATAATTATGGAAAATAAATCATCTGCTGCCTTTACACTTTCCTTTTTTCGAAATATTGGTCCAGCTAATTATTGTTAGTTCCTGAAGAAGACCGTGGACACGGTCGAAACGTCGACGAAATAAATGTTTATCTCCTAAAAGAAGACTTGTCATTTACAAAAAGAACCGAAACCCCAAGAAACTCAATCTCCATTGTATATTCCTGATTCAAGAAATTCAAAACTACTATATATATTTATATATATATATATATATATATATATATATATATATATATATATATATATATATATATATATATTATATATATATATATATTTATATATATATATATATATATATATATATACGGTATAAGTGGGCCTCCGGCCTTGTTAATTTTGAGGTTCACTGAGACTCCGATGTCACCGAGCCTCCGATATACGGACGCCCGGTAACCACCCTTTAAAAAATGTCGCATACGACATGTAACATATAACAAACACTTTACCACAAAATGGAGGAGTCAAGTTGCCCGATTTTTTGATAGCCATTTAAAATTTAGTGCAGTCCCTCGCCGCTGAGTCGCTGCTTATATGCTTTGTTTATGTTATAGTGTTTGAAACGTATACTTTCGAGAAGGTCACTGGGCTTCCCCAATTTGGCAACACAGGGGATGCACACAAATATCATTCATTTTAGATTGTCATCCAAAACATGTATATTCTTTCCGCGCACGAACAGAAATAAATTGTGGAAGCTGCAATTGCCTCCCAAATATTTTAAATGAGCCTGGCAAATACTTTTTCTCATTGATTCCGCAATTTATATTACTGCGATTACGTCAAGATTTATTCGAGAGTCCACTGAAATATTGCGATATTTCACCATTTCAGAAAAGGTACTTTTACAATGTTATACACAAATCACTCAAACAATTTCTCATGCAAGATCAACAAAAGGACACCAAACTTCCGCTATCGTCTCAAGCAAAAAAAAAAATTGTTTGTTTCATTGAATGAAAACAATCTTCATATAGAATATTTACTTGAATATATTCTCGTGTGAGTTGAGTATTTTGTGAACCTGAAAAAACGCTTGCATTGTTTTCCACATATCAGAAAATCTATATTCTCGTAATGTGTCTTGTATTTGATTTGTATTATTCAGTTTCGGTTATTATATTGTGTACCACGAAAGTTACTGAATGAGGTTGCTAAGAATGGATTATTAATTAACTGAATGTAGGAATCTGGGGTATTCCAAGATTCAAGATTACAGATGTATCATGAAAAAATTTTCAGGTAAACGAGCTCAAATGAATTCAATTTTAATCAGAACATGACTACTGTTCAAGGGTAATAAAAAAAGGATAGAATTTTTGGGTGTGTGACACAAGTTATGTTATAAAATCAGTAGCCATTGTTTTAGAAATATACCAACAAAATAGTCAACAGAACATATACATATAGACACTAATGAATTGAAATAATCTATACATATATAATTACATGTCCTGACTGACTGATTCACTAACGCCCAGACCAAATAACTCAACACAAAGAGCTGAAATTTTGATAGCGTATTCCTATGATGACATAAGTATATAACCACTCAGAAGTTTTTTTCAATACTCCATCCCTAAAGGGGTGAAAATCAAACTACCGTTAGTTTTGAAGTAAGAGTCATGGAAACTGCTATTTTGGCCTTTTCTTCTCAAATAACGAAACACGTATTTTTAGATTATTGGAAATTCAACCCTAAAGGGGTAAAAGGGTTAAATAAGGTTCGAAAGTTTGTACTGGAGTACCCTTAGTTTTCGACTTGGGTTCATAAAAATTGGTATTTGCAGTCTTTGTTACAATAAAAAATATGTATTTCAGTGTCTTCAGCAATACAAACCCTAAAGGGGTCAAATGGTGGGGGAAACATTTTAAGTTAGGATCATGAAAATGGATATTTGAGGTCTTTTACATATGAAGACATTTGTTTTCCAGTGTTTTAGAAATTCAACTACTAAAGAGGGGCGAAATGGGGCTGAAAATGTTTATTAGGGTTCCGTGAGTTTTATGTTAGAATAATGAAAATTGGTGTTTTGGCCTCTGTCACGAATAAATAAATCGTGTTAAACTTTATTCAAAATGCTATATCTACAGGGTGGAAAGGGTTGGTGAATTTGTAATAGTCGTCACAAGCATTACTTCCGCTGTCAAATCAATTATGCCACCCAAACGAGATAACGGGATAACAGGATAACGAGGAAACGAAATCACGGAATAGCCTGAGCCATAAGCTAGATGAAAACATATGGAAAAATGCTAGTTGATAATAATAATATAACAATACAATAATATATTTTAGGAAGAAAACCTTATAAGTGAGAGTTCCAAATGGTACAGAAAATCGAATGGAAGAGGAACATTCTTTCACAGATCTTGAAAACTACTCAAAATTATTTATTTATATTACCGAAGAAAATTATTCACTGTGTTATTGAGGATTTGAAAGAATAGGAAATAATGAAATTGAATAGAAATCATTATGCTCAATGAATAGTATATTCAAATCTTCTTGAAAGGAAACTAAGGAAAATAGATCCAAATAAACTGGGGTACCATTAAAAACACATTTTCGAAATTGAAAGTAGGTATCGAGAAGTTTTTTTTTTCATAATGAAATGATAAGTAATATCAATATATATTACTGAATCCTCAACCAATATTTCCACAAATAAAAATAATTTCCAAACCATGCGCTATGGGATAATATTTTTTTTCCTTTTATAACATATGTTGTTTAGGAAAAATCCGTGTATCAAACTCAATCGATTCGGGATGACATTCTAAAAAAGTCGTATTTTTCGATTTTTTTAACAAAAAACAGAAATAAAAATAAAAACGGTTCTAGTTTTTTGGAAAAAGCTCAAAAACTATCGATTATCGGGAAAATTAAAAAAGAGGAGAAATTTCCTGTGATAATGTCGCAACTCTATCCCAATTATTAATGATTTCAATTCAACGATGAATTAAAACAGGGCTTCGCGTGGGCGTTACGCTGGACTACAGCACCTCTCGTGAGAGCAATTCACATAACATATTTTTTATATTATCAAATATGAATTTGAAAATTCAAAAAAATTATTGTATCATGTATCATTGGAAAAATGTAATTTTGGGAATTTTTTTTTCATTCAATTTTGATAATGTAAGGCTATTGTTTTTTGAGTAGTTTTTTTGGAACCGTCGATTTTATTAAAAACCGAATAATTGTTCACAGAATGACTCCATGATTTATTGCTTCCTGAAGCACATTTTACAGTATACTCAATAATATCACGCTATAAAATTGTTTAAAAGTTAATTAGTTTGGTAATTATAAATTTCTAAAGATAACAAAATATGAGAAACACACACAGTTTGTGGTATATGGTTGTTTTTGTTATTTTTTGTACTACTCAAAAAAAATTAACGCCAATCAAAGTTTGTTTATAACTAATTGTTAACTAAATAAAGAATTATTATTAAAAAAATAATATTTTTTCCTATTAGGTGGAGAATAACCAATTCCGCATTTTGGAAGAAAAAAAATTCTAAATATATTATTTCAATAATGAGAAAATAAAAAGAAACAATTTTATAAAGAATATGCCTTTGTCATATATAAAACTGATAATAATGTGGAATATCAAATAAAATACAATGTTTATTCGATATCTCATATTTTGTTACCTTTAGAAATTTATAATTAACAAAATAATAAATTTTTCATCAATTTCTGCATGATATCATTGAGTACACTTGTAAAATGTGCTCCAGAAAGCAAAAAAAAAATATGGAGTCATTCTTTAAACAATTATTCGGTTTTTATAAAAACGGTGATTCCCACAATACTACTTAATTAACAATAGCCTCCGATTATCAAAATTCAATGAAAACAAAATAACGAAATTATATTCTTTCTGGTGTTCAGCTGATACTTTGATTTTTTGGAATTTTTAAATTCATATTTGATAGTATAAAAAATATTGTATTTGAATTGCTCTCTCGAGAGGTGCTGTACTCCTGCCGTAACGTCCGCGCGTAGCCCTATTTTCAACGTTGAATCAAAATTATAAATAATTGATATAGATCTCCGGGACAAAATTTTTCATAGTAAATAGTCTCGCCTTCAAGAATCTGTTTTTTTATTTCATCTATCATCAAGAGTTCTTGAGTTACTACAAAAAAACTAAGGCTATTTTTATTTTTTGTTTTGTGTTAAAAAACTAGCACATTTTCGTCAGAATAACATCCCGAATCAAATGAGTCATCGCTCATATATTCAGAAGGCTTGGAACTATTTTTCGCAGGAAACTCACTTCTCTACTAGACTATGATGACATGAGTAACCACTATGAAGGTTTTTTGATACTTCATTCCCAAAGGGGTGAAAATGAAAATACCGTTAGTTTTGAAGTTAAAGTCATGGAAATCTCTCCAAATCTAAATCATTCATTTATTGATACTCAGAATCAACCTTCAATGGTATAGTCTGGATCGCACTATTTAATGAGGAAGTGTATGATATGAGCATTGCAGTTTGACTATGAGTTCAAATATTAGGTATGTATTGAGAGCGAAAATACATTTTTGTTCGAGAGGCGCCATTCGCAGTGGATCGCTACAATCATTCAAAAGCAGTTATGTCACTTTTTTCTCGAAATGCAACACATAAATATAACTGTTCACTAGTGGCGGCTAATAACCAACTAATTGCTATCGACGGCGCGCGTTTTTATGATGTTATTGCGAGCAAGTGTTGAAAGTATAAATTTCAACAATTTTCTTTACAATTTTTTACAAATATAATATAACATTCAAATGTTTTTTTGAATTTCATTGACATTAATATTTATTATACAATCTGAACAACTAGAAATATTCCTTCTGCACTTCCTATGTTTTTTTTGTCATTCAGTATTCTTGTAGGAGGTATGGGATGAACAGTAGTGGCCGCCTTCAAAAGAAGGATTTAGGCAATATTTCACTAATTATCCAGCGAATCCCCAATTGAATTTAGTATTTAAAGTTTCCATCGCCTGTGTCTTTTCATAATACTTAAGTTTGCACTTTCTTTTACCAGTAAAGTGACCAAAGACCGGCGAAAACAGTGACCAGTATAGAGCTTTGGATCTGTCAGTTTCAAGAATTCTCCTGGTATTTTACTGATGTATAGATACCAACTGGATTTTTGGTAAATTTCGATGAAAAATAAAATAAGAGTGGTCAACTGTAGTGAAAAATCGTGGAACGTTAGGATTTGAATCGGAAATTTTTACTATTAATGAAGACTAATAAGCCCAAAATATACCCAATAATATAGTTCACTGCTTTCATCATGGAATACTTATTGTCTAGTATAATTTTTAGGAACTCTTCTAAGCCACTATTCCTTGAATATTTTCAGAATGATAGAAGGTAGATTATATATTCTAGTTATACGATACTACTGAAATAAATTTTATTTCAGAGTATGAAGCAAAATTCAAACTCTCAACTACCGGATAAACTTTTCAAGAGGCCGCGTGATTTGTTATCATGCTGTGGAATTGAATATTGACTGAAAAATTGGCAACAGTGTCAGGAGGCCCAGTAAATACACAATAGCTTCAAAAGGAGGCCAGGTTACATAAACTCTCAAAAAACGTATGTAACATATACAGAGGAGTCCAACTATCCTGAGATAGTGGCGGAGGCTGAGTGGGCTATTAACTGTTTGCTTTGTATAAACACGTGGATGCTTGGTGGGCCAAGTATGAAACGGAAGCTGAGTTGGTCTATATAGATATATATATATATATATATATATATATATATATTATATATATATATATATATATATATATATATATATATATATATATTTATATATATATATCTGGAAACTTTTTACGAAAGGAGAATCGGAGGAGACGAAAACACCATTTCTATCTCTCTCCTGGGGTTGCAGTCAATTACACTGGCCTTTCAATTGACTGCAACCCTGGGAGAGATATAAAAAGGGTGTTTTCTTCTCCTTCGATTCTCCCTAAGCGCATCGCCTCCACACAGCTCTGCATGGTAGTATGAATGGTCTTATAATAATTATCATTTTAGTTTTTTTTTCTCTGGTTTTTGTTGAAGGGGAAAAATAGTTCAAAGGGACACAGTGATAATTTACCTAAAATAGTCAAACATCATCTGGAGAGATAGCTGGGACTGAAAGATAAAATCGTTTGAGATAATCTCTTGAGGGCCATCCATGAAATATTCTTTTAAACAGATTGCTTTCAATAAAAAAGACCTGGGAAACCAAAATTTGGCCGGAGGGTTATTTGATGTAACATGAATGAAATAAGTTATTGAATACCCCTGCAACACAAGTACTAGTATGACACAGTCCACTCGAAGGCATTCATACCAAACCCTTCAAAAAAAGAACAGCAACACTGTTAGAACAGAAAAGAAAAAATGTGAGATTACTGACTGGCCACAGTAGACTTTGAAACCATCCTCATAAAATTGGACTTGCAGAGAGCGCAGAGTGTCGCCAAGACGAAGAAGAAATAGCGGAGCACATCTTGGACAGACGCAACGATCTGCAACGAACAAGATTCTACCACAGGCAAGTGGAGCCCAAAGACCTGAAAAAGGTATCACCGAGCGTCATCATCGACTTCTTCAGACGCGCTGGACTAGAAAGTGAACTCTCAATCAATAAGGATCGAGCCATGATAGATCTGAGGAGATAGCACTCGAAAATGAGCTAACCTAACCTCTCCATTAATTTTTTTTCAATTGGTATGGACTCTTCCGTTTCAAGGGTATTTATAATAATCTCCAGTCATCAACAGATCATTTCATAATCACACCCATTTCAATTTCTCAACATCAATCAACTTAATATGATTTCGTTCAATTTCCAAATATTATGCCTTATTCAAAGAATAATTACAAAAAACGAAAAAATCTTGAAATGTTTTTATAATAGGCTGAATTGATCATTTGTTGGCTCCCATTTCGTTTTTCACTCAAAAATAGAATGCTCATTTTGGTAGAAGAATAATCGATTTTTTCCTATTGAGAAAACGTTCTTTTGTATAAACATTGACTCAGAAAATGTCACACTTTTAGTATCTAGCCAATCAAATATTGGCAACAAAATCATTACTCCGTGCTGAATTAAGAGTATACTGGAAATTAACATTTGAGTATCGTTTCATAAGTTCATAGACCTCTACGCATAAGCTGAGTTTTTTAACCTATTCTTGTTTAAGAAAAGCTGTTTTTGTTGTTATGTAGACGGATCTGGCTATTTTGATTGTAATTGAAAAAAACGTGCAAACAAAAATAGATATATTTACAAAAATCCTAATTCTGTTCTCATCTTTCGATTTTTCGGTATTGCCTGGTACTAAATTCTCTGGGATTAATTTGTGTAATTTTTGTAATTTTTGAAAAATGAGATATTTTGAAATATTCTTGTATTCAAAAGGTCCATGACAACTGAACAATTGATATTGAATCAAATAATTGTTCGAACAGAAGTGACAGGTGATTAGGCTTGATTATTTTTCATTTGTGTTGGGTCTCGCTTCGGCCAGAGGTCTTCAGATCTCTGACTGGTGACTACTCCGTATTGATGAGGGCCAAAAGTCTGAAACCGGTAGGCGGATTGTTAGGCGGGCCTGGCATAAATTAAACCTAATCAAGTTTATCAGAAAAGAACATTTGCAATCAATTCCCATTATCAATGGAAGTTTGCATAGATTTTCAGGTGGATATCATTCAACGTTCTGCGTGGTGTTTGCCAGGAAAGTAGTTGTTTTTCGCTTGTGGTCTACCTCTTGTTCCAATTTATATTGTATTTTTTGTGAAGTCCCTTGCTTTCCATTCACATTTTATAGGAATTATATTCGGACGCATACCCAAACTATCCCACTCCATGTCTGCTGATTTTCAGCTATCGTGCACCAAAAAGTTATTGTCCTACTGAAGTTTCCAAGACAGGTTTATTACAATCATTCATGATGATTATGTATTGTTATTTCGATATCGTGATAATAACAATGCGGAAACATTCATTACTCAATAAGAATGAACTCTAAAACTAACTTTGAATTATTCAGCAAGGTGTTCAACGTTTTCGAGCATGTTAATGAAAGGAAATAAAGGGGAAAACGGGTAGGCATCGTTTCACGGCATTCTGTTAGATATATTTTGATACATGATTTGAATGCACATTCCTACCTGACAAGGCAGTTGAACAATTTTCCTGGGTGGATTTTCCCGGAAGATTGGGCAAAATGTTTAGTCCATACTTATATACCTACTATGAAAGTGGATGAAACAGATATGAATATACCCAACTGAAGCAAGTAGTCGTTTTTTGTTTCATCTGCAAAGGAAGGGTTAAAGTGGTATTTGTAGAAAATGTTTGACGTTTTCCCTTCCTCAAATTGATCACGGATTCCGTTTTGAAATTATGCCAGGCGCCTGAAAGGATTTCATGATGGCATTCTTTAAGGCTAGTATTTTTTTCCTAGGGAGTGAGCTACTTCATCCTTCCAAAAAGTTTTTGTTATCCATATTTGAGAATGATCATTAGTTTTATATTACATTTCGGATCAGTTTAACAAAAATGCTGTTTTTTTTCTCAGAAATATTTTCTGCCATATTTTATATCCGTCGGTATTTCCTAGGTATATTTATACCAAACTAAATACTTAATAATTTTTTTTTTTTTATTGTTTTCAAAATAGTTATTCACAAAACCCCATAAAACAGCTAGAAAATAATAGAAAAAGGTCAGCTGTGTGACAAACCAGAACTTAACGAGCACGGGCCTCGGGAAAACGGGGTTATTTTGAAATAAAACATTAATAAAACATTTGTAGGACTGCACTAAGTCAATATACCGGCCCTGACCAAGGGAGATATTTGATCCCAGTCAATTGAGCAGCCTGCACCAAACGCGGGTCGTCCTAGCCAAAGCCCGGGTGAGCGGTCGTCTCGGATGGTAACGCCCAGGAGAAAAATCAAACATTTGTAGCGCCAGACTGGAAAACAGTGGGGAGCTCCAACTGCAGACTCAATTTGATTCTTCTGTTGTGTTGCTCTCCGCCGAATTTAGTTCTAACCCATTGGATCGATTTTGGATAATTGAATGGCAAAGTTTTGAACTTTGTAATTTTTTTATTTTTGACAGATGTCAGTTGGAGAAACAATTTTAACTGTTCTCGCTACAGTTTTTCAAGGGCTTTCAAATGACATATTGCAAGTCAAATTTCCTGCGATATAGTTTCTGTCACTTTTTAAGAAGGACACTTCCGTTTGACAGATGACAGTCGAAAACTAATGGTTGCATTCGAAGCAGGAACTGTATCTTCAAACCAAATTCCAGCTCGATTGGTCAAATCTTTTGGCACTTATCGTGGAAGATCACAGACACACACACACACACACACACACACCTACACGCACCCACACACACATACACACATAGACAGACTTCCTTCTGAAAATGGTCTCAATCGTCTCGGAGGACCTCAAAACGGATATTTCTGTCAATATCTCGATTTTTTTCGTACGATTATATTACTTGACCACTCGAGGAGGCCTGTCAAGTGAAAAACAGGCTCATATATTATGGAAGAACGATCATAACAGTAGTTTATGTATTAAGTACGCAAAGTGAGGCTTTAGCGGACAAATCGGAATGTTTACGAGGCGCCCGACGAGTCCGGAATATGAAGGTGATGACCGCTAAATCCATTTGCTTACGTGTTGCATAAAACTTTTTTTTGTAATAGCTTTCCAAATAAACAGAACAGGAATGACACGCATATTTCCCTGCCGTACATACTGTTTGAATAACCATCCATACGGTTGTGTAAGAAAGCAAAAGTAAAGTGATTGTTATCAATGACACGTTTGTCAAATACTTGTAAAGTATTAGTGTTCATTTTTCATCAAAATAATATTTCGAAGAAAACGTGTGCCGTCACTACAAAATTTCAAATAATCTATTGTTTATTGCGTCTCCTGAAACGTTTTTGTAATATTAATTAAAAGTTTTCTAAGTAAACAGAAATACTTCAAGTACAAGTTCGCTGAAGTGAAATATTGCGGACTCTTTTCAGTATCCAAAGTAGGCATTTTGTGGAGCGTGTACAAAATAGTAATTTACGTAACAAGTTCCGCAAGTGATATTTTACGAGATGAGTAGGAACTTTCCAGGCCGAGCCGTAGGCGAGTCCCGTAAAATCACTTTTGGATCGTGTTACGTACAATATTTTTTCTGTAGCCGTTTTGTATGTTAAAAAGGATATCGATGGATAATAACGTATGAACTTTAGATAGAGAGTTACATATAACAATCAATCTTATGATCACATTACTTATGAATATTAATTACACAATTATGACAATTACTTATATTAATATTATTAGGGATATTAACAGCTGTAGCAGTGTTGAAATTAGAATTAGACGCATCAGTTATTGTACTAGTTTTCGAGATATTAATTTTGTTAAGGCCCTTTTCAATCTGTGAAGGTATGTAAATTTTGTTTCTTAAAGAATTTTCAATGTAACCCTCTGCTACATTGGATTTCCATCCTCCGTGTCTCTTCAAGTTGGTTATACTACCACCACTTTCAGCGAGTAAAGTGGCTGAGCTCCTGCGTAAACAGTGCCCGGTGTATTCTTTGGGATTCGGTAATTTAAGGAATTCAGCAATTGTGCAGGCGATTTTTCCAAAAGTGTGAATGCCAATAGGTTGTATAGTACATTTTCTGTTTTTATAATAAACAGATAATCTACGATATGGTGTGTTTGCTTGACGTAATGACAAATATTTTCTGTATAAACAAATATTATTTTCTCCAATGACGACAAAGGTTCTATCCATCTTCTATATCATCCAAATTTATTTTGCAAAGATCTTCACGACGAAGCGCCTGCGAAACCAATTACCAATGCAACCCAGAGTAAAATGAAAATTAATCATAAAGAAGAAGAGGAATTAGATTTAAGTATATTACATTGGGTAGATATTATCTCCAGCTTCTGATAAGAAGTGATCTATTTTTTCTTTATTCAATACTTTTGATTTTTTTCGTTTATGGCCAATGGATTTTCTTTCAAGGAAAGCCATAACTTTGGGATAGCGACTTATATCTATATTGTTTTTAATATTAATTGTGGACTTGAACATCGAGTAATTGTTCCAGAGGCTCGATGGCTTTAAGATTTTAGATTTCTCCATTAATTATGCAAGAATCACTCATTCATTCATAGTATGCACATTTTTATCATTGCTCCATTTATGAAATAAATTGTAGACCAAGTCATACCTCTCTCTTGACTTTACCTGCAATAATTCATAAGTCCCCGCTTTAGCAGATTCACTAATCTCATGTGGAATCATTTCAGCCTCACTTTCACTACTGATTTCCATTTTTTGGATTTGAAAAGCGGAAAAATACACAGCAATGTTACATGACAAGCGCTGTCATAATAAAATACAAAGTTCATGTTATTGTCAAAGCCGCCTACATAGATACACAAAATCGTCCCGAAAGTAATTGTCGCGAAAGTAAAATAATCGTTTCGAAAGTGAAAAAAATCGTCCTGAAAATAGCTACTTTCGGTACCATTTGTGTAAAGTGGTACTTTCGATTCAATAAATCATACCGCAAATTTTATTTTCGAAAAATTAAAATTTGGTATTTTCAGTTTATATTATAGAAATAATTTGGCATCAACAAACTCTTTGAACTCATGGTCAATGACATTCAAATGATATGAGTTAATCACGTCAATAATATATTGCTAGATAACACAAAAAACGAACCCCCAGAACCAGAAATTATGTATTCATTGAAAAACTTCCGTTTCTCTTTTTATATAAATCTTGAAATAAACTCCCAAAAAAAGTTGTGGGTTCTGGAAACTCTGTTGAAGGACATGTAGGATGCCAATATAGAGAGAAATAATTCATGTGCAAAATTCAAGTCAAATCGATTGACACATTTGTGCATTATTGCATAAATTAATTATCCTAATAATATAATAAAGTAATATTGCTAAGCCATCGAATATAGTTTCCATTCAAAATTTGTTCAAATAAGTATTGCATGAAATTAATTTCTGTTGTTGAATTTCGCTTCTTAAAGAAACGTATCATAAAGTATACGATGGATGAGAAAACGTAGTATTGTGGAATGACTTTTGTAAATGAAACCAATTAAAATGTTAAAGTTGGTTCATTCAGACAATATCAACGTGACAGTTGCCAAACCTTGTTGATGATGAGGTACGAGTAACAGATTTATTCAAATTTCTTTTGTGTGAAATGTACTTCAGGTACGGAATGATTCATGGAAACGGTCCTACCGACAGACCTAGTGATTTTTTTCATTCGAAACACCCTCGTCTTTGTGAATTGGGTAGTTTCAAGAAGTCTACAGAAATCTAAGAGGATCATGGGACTAGAACACAAAAAATTGCAGCTCGATTGAATATAACCGATTGTTTTGTAGTGATCGTCGGTAAAGGTAATACGTATGATGAGATCGATTGTGTAAATCTTCCTCTTCTGGTTGTGAGTTTCCAGAAGTAGCTCATCTGTAATCTCTTCTGATGTTGAGCTGGACCCCAGTTTTTCCTGCAAAGTCCCTAAATGTCATTGGGCTCTCTAGGTTTCATCGGTTACTTTTCCTCTTTCCAGAGTAGTCCTTATCTAGGATAAGGTGTAGATAATTGACCCCTGTCTTCTTTTTCCTGGCGGAAGTATTCTCACTAGAGATCATATTGAATTATTTTTGGTATAGTTGAGTCTCCTTCGAACACTATCGCAGAGAATGTTCTCTTGACATTATGACTACGTCATCCACGTATCCTTGGGAGGACACGCCGAAGTTAGTT
The DNA here is from genome assembly GCA_018342105.1 of Gonioctena quinquepunctata. Classification (NCBI taxonomy): domain Eukaryota; kingdom Metazoa; phylum Arthropoda; class Insecta; order Coleoptera; family Chrysomelidae; genus Gonioctena; species Gonioctena quinquepunctata. Next base: position 23,154 of record JAFIRS010001059.1, read on the forward strand.
TACTCGCATACGAGTTCATCCACCGTAAGACTGCAGATGTGTGCTAATACAACCCTCTACCCCTGTAAGCATTCCCTGGTTGTACAGAACCCTTGCTATGTTTATTTGTGCTATCCAGGTACGACATCTACCCATCTTCTCATCTGTTATCTAATGATTTCTTGACAGCCTCTCATGGGTTGTTGTTTTCCTTGCCCAGCTAGGCACATACCTCCATCTCATAATTGTTCAGTGCATCTTGTATTTCATCAGTCAGTCGCAGTAGTGCAGTCTTCGTGCGCTTGATACGCATGCGGACCAAAGGGTAGGGACACAGGGTCCCAGATTCCTATTTCTGTTACATCCTCAGCTATTTCTATCGTTTTCATAGTAAACGGTGTGGGGGATTTGTTATATCGTTCTTTCCTGCTTTCGGTATGACGATGACCCTCGCTCTTCTCCACAATGCTAGTATATATTCGAGTTCTAAGCTACTTTGACCTATGCGAACTTCGAAGTAAAGCTGGAAAGATCTCATCGTGGTGTTTTGAATGGCTAAAAGGCATTCATGACCAATTTGAGCCCCTGGCGACTGCATATGTGACGAACCATTGATGTAGCTTCTCTGCTGTTTTTTTTTTGAAAGCTTTTATTTACTTGCTTCGTTCGTATGTCATTCTTTCCGGTTCAAAATTTGTAATACATTTTTGGAGAACGATCGAGCTGAAATTGGGCAGGTGTTCATAATTCCGGTGACAATGCATTATGAAGTTTTTGTTAGAGAAAAAAACAAAATGGCGGCTCCAAGAGGGCGGACGAGATTTGTGATTATGTTACGATTCAAAATTGGTATGTAGGGATTTTTGGGGACGGAAATTGTTAATTTGTTGTCAAAATTCCTGAATTTGAAATGGCGGCTCTAAGGTAGCGAACAAGTTTTGTGCTTATGGCCCGAATCGATTCACAATTGGTATGTTGGGAGTATATGGTGTCAGAGATTATGACTTTTTTGTCAAAATTGGAAATAAACGAAGATTATTGATTTTCAGTTGAAATTCATGAATTGAAGATGGCAACTCCAAGATGGCGGATGAGTTAATTTTTAGATGGTCTCCCCATTGAAGGCTAGATAGCTCAGAACTTACAGGAAAAATGCCTCATAATAACAATACGGTAACAAAAATGCATTGATTAAGGCGTACTTAAGTACTAAAAAGCACAAAATAAAATAATTAATTAAAAAACTTTTTAAAGACAAGCTTTTATTCAAATGCACTAAAAGTAATTCCGTGAGTTATAGATACAAAAGCTTGTCGCTTTTGTAATCCAACTGAAAACTTTGCGCGACAAGCTTTTGAATCTATGACTCACGGAATAACCTTCGTCACAAATCCAAAGCAATTATTTTTGACTTCTCAGTGTATTTGAATAAAAGCTTGTCTTTAAAAAGGTTTTTTATTAATTATTTTGTTATTGTTCTGCTGTTTTCCTAAGAAGAGTACCTTTGCTCTAAGAGAAGTGAGTTTCTGGGGAAAGATGTATTTTTGCCTCCTCATTTTCTATGAAGCTTCCATCTGTCTTTCTCAGTGCCATTGCTGATATCGACTCTATCCTTCGTAATGACTTTGTGTAGTCCTGCCGCTGTAGTGTAGTGTCGATATCTCCGCAGAATTTCCCAAAGCTATATCTTTCAGCTTTCCACATCTCTTTCATGAAGGTGATACATTTCTGGGTGTAACTCTGCCAATCCCTATTGCCCTTGGTTCTGTGGAAGAGCCTCTATATCTTGGATCTCAGTTTCTATCACCGATGTGCATTTCCAGTTATTTTGTCTCGAATGGGGCAGCTCGATCCATATGCATCATTTTTCAGATGATGTCTAGATTGTGATCTGGATTTGAGTCAGGTTCATTTCCAGATTGTTGTTGTATTTTTTCCAATTGGTATTTCTGGGATTACTCTTGAAAACTGGCTTAGGAAAATCAGTCTCTAATGTATACAAACTCATTATGTGATCAGAAAGTAAAGGTTTGCTTGATACCCTCAGTTTTTTATTTGATCTTCCAGGTTCGATGTGCTTATTGTTACTTCTTCTATTCTTGTTACAAATGTATGGGTATTTCCGATATCGTGTATCCAAACGTTATATTGGAAATATATATACTTCTCTCATTCGAGTCTTTGTTCCCCCAGACAATGAGTGTGCATTTAGTGTCGCATTCTAGAAGTAGTATCAGATTTCTCATTTCTAAGTACTCTAGTAGCATCCACCTACTGGCTCATCTTCATCAAAATAGCAAGAGACTATTCCTTTTTCCTGTCCTTCCTTCTGATATTCGAGGTATGATCCAAATGGGATGCGGTATCTCGTTACAAATCGTGACACATAGAAATTTTTAATGTTCATTTATTCCGTAGTACCCACTCTCGATCTCGGTCTTGGATAGTTCGCTGAGTTACACTAGGGATCTTTAGTTCACCGACAAATCATTGGGCTGTATTTATATTTTCCAAAAGTTCAGCTGAAGATATTGATTCAGCGCAAAGCTTCACAGTTGAAAAAAATACATCTGACCCCATTCCTGGAGTCCTCGGTTGCTGTCAATTGATATGATAATGATTAACAAAGCAAACAAAATGATGGGACCAATGATCCAAGAATATTCTTAGGTAAGTAACAACTTCTTTTCGAATTCTAAAATATTCGACATTCAAACCCTCAAGATCCCATGAGATGATTTCTTAAAAAGACAATGTAACCTCAAAGCTGCTGACCCGTAGTCAGATGATGAATACTATAGTCTTCAGCAACAAGGTTATGCTTAGAAGAGTCTATGGAGCTAACATAGAAGACTATCCTCTTCATTATATTCTCAATTAGTTCTTCTCTAGCTACTCATCGAATAGGAAACAAATTGTACAAATACGGGAAACCTACAGCGGTGGGAAGTGTAGTGAAGTTTCTGTCATTCAATATTCCTCAAAACCGTTGGAGGGCTCAGGGCCAAATTTCAACGTGAATTTGAACAAATCACACTAGTTGAAAGGGGGAAAGACAAAAAAAGATATACAAGAAAAAAGTGCAATTTTATAGTTCTAACGATATAGTCAAACTGCATGGATAACGTTATAGATCTTCCACACTCAATAATATGCGTTTCTTATTTTGAGGGTTACTCCGAACAAACACCTCAATCCTTGGGGAATATGGCCTACTTCCATCAAGTGAATATGATGAAGATCAAAGGTACTTTTTCCATGTGACTCCAGCACTAATCGAATATTATAACTTCCTTTGAATTATGGTGAGTTTGGTGATCCACAGATATGTTCTTCGAACGGTTTGGTTGGCATCAGGATCAATGTTATTGGAGAAAAACTATTGCTTTTTCGCCAACGTCTCGAACTTCAATGAATTTATCATCAGGGCTCTGTAACAATGACTATTACTTTACAATTATTTTTGTGAACATTTCAATAAGGTAAAATAAGAAAAATGCCCACAAAATATTGGGAAATATAAAAAAGTTTTTAATTATAAAATATAAGGAGACTCACCAACAATTAGCTTTTCCGAGTATATACAGTAAACAATAATAAATGAAAAACAGACATTCTAGATACGTGAATGACGAACATTTACGACACAACAGATTCCACATTTAGCTCGAGACAAATTTAAACTGAGTTAAAATCCCGAGAGTGACTGTGAATCTATGATATTTTTTTAAGTTGTTAGAAAACAAAACACAGAACAGTGGTGGTCAAAAAACCTATACTGATAACGAATCATTCCCGTAGCTGACTTATCAGGTTGAAATAGGCCGTGTTCAATCCTTATATATCTCTTCTGGTATTTACACTATCTTGATGAAGAATTTCGCTGATTAGTATTTTTAACCGACGAAACCAAAAAGTAAGAGGTTCTCTATTCGACGCGTATATTTTTTTTTTATGTATGATCACGCACAACTTTTCGCAGAGCGGTTCGATTCCGATGATTCTTTTTTCATTGGATAGGGTGTACTTCGAAGTTGGTCCCATTCCAATTTGAATAACAAAATCTATCCCTAAGGGTAGCAAAATGAAGGATATTGATCGTTCACCTTCTGAATTTTGGTCCGTTAACCGATTCTATCAGGCATAACTTTGTAGTGGGTTTTGTGATTTGGATGATTCTTTTTTTATTAGAAAAGGTATACCTTATAGTTGATCTTTTTCCAATTTGGGATGGGATGATCCACCCCTATGAATAGAAAAATAGGAGATGATTGATTTTTCACTTGTGAACTTTGGCACACATATGTAGTTGACATTGATAGACCCTCCTACATCCGTCAAAATGATTACATTCTATGGAAGGATATAATTATATACAGAGTGATGAAATCAACTAACCAGAACATTCAAAATTAATTTATATTATATGACAATAAATAGTTAAAATAGAAAATCATATTATTTAATAGTTAATAGTTGAAGTAAGCTAGGTAAGTAAGTATTTTAGAAGTAATCAAAAATTAAGTAGGTAGATTTCAGTAACAAAAATCGGAAAATAAAAACTTTTTAACAAAAAATTGAACTGACGAAAAAATCAACTGAAAAGCAAAAAATAAAATAAACCTTATTCTAAATGATAATTGAGCTCCTGAACTAATGTGAGTAATTGATTTTGAGTCGGCGCCAAACAAACTAGCAATTGAATTAGTTAAAGCATAAAATGATGGCAGCGAGATGCACGGCTGCGTTTTGATTACTTCTTTCAAAGTAATAGTAATAGATCTTTGATAATTGTTTGTTTGGCGCCGACTCAAAATCAGTTACTCACATTAGTTTAGGAGCTCAGTTAGACTTAGGAGGTTTATTTTAATTTTTGCTTTTCAGTTGATTTTTTCGTCGGTTTAATTTTTTGTTAAAAAGTTTTAAGACAAAGAGGATTTTTGATCAATAATGGTGGGATTTATAAAATCAGAAGAATGGCCATTTTCTCTACTGTGTTCAACTGAGGATGCAGGATTATTTCAGTTTTCTCCCACTGATCTACAATCAAATGTTGTATTCAAAATTAATTGTAACAATTGCACAAAATGCTATGTGGGTCAGACAGGACGTTATTTGAAAAACCGTCAAAAACCCTAGGAGGCTTTGGTTCTGCATTCACGACCTTGGGAACATCACATCCATAGACACTACCCAAGGATGCAAGCGTCTTCACTTCTGAGCTATATTCCATCATGATATGCCGAATTTGTTAACAAATTCAGCTACATAGTCTGCACTGAAGAGTTCGATCCATGCACTGAGTAATCCCTTTAGCAAAGATCCACTAGTCCCAATCATCCTGGTGTTGTTGACTATACTTAAAAACAATGGAAAACGCATCGAATTCATTTGGATTAGAGAGACAAATCAATTCGTAGTAACTCTTAACCACAAAATTGAACTCTGTACCAGGAAAATAACCATAAAATGAAAACATGTCAAAAAGAAAGAATGGATTGCAGAAGGGTTTTGCGTCGGGAGAATACACAACCTCGATCTAAAATCTAATACCATTTTCCCTGGTATAATAAATAACTATTTTTTATGTTTGCTTTGGGTACTAACATTTCAAGAACATTTTATTCTGTTACTCGATTGGCCAGGTTTTCTGCGACCAGCTCTTGGACTATTATTTTTGATGAATAACTTTTTAGAATACAAATTCGATAATATCATCTTTATTTTCTTAAAGCAACAGCGCCTTTCAGATAATACATGTGAGATCGCTGTGAATAAATGTGAGATCGCTGTGAATAAATGTATTTAAAAAAAGTTTTTGATTCCGGAATTGCACCTACTAATCCATGCCCATGTCAATCATTCCAAAATGAAAGATTGACATTCCCTTTTTCCCAACACCCTGTTTGAACTCGTGTTAGAAATCAATCAACATGAGACGATCCCGAACCCCAAGAAAAACAGCAGCAGTCTCTTGCGTCATGTACTTTTTTTGCTTCAAAGAGGGGAACCGTATTCCTAATACCTTATCTGAATTCAGTCGACGTCACCGTTGCGGCTAGTAATGATTCGTAAATGCCCTTTTATTATAGGATTTAGTCAAATGACCACAAGCCGGTGTAATTCTTGTGGGTGAATCGATAAAAACTATTATAGAGTGGGCACAAAAAAGAGAATGATTGTTCAGTCAGATGTTCAGTGAATGTTTTTATTTATTTCTAAGAAAAAAAATCGATAAGTGATTATAACCTTGTAGGCATAAAACAAATCCAGAATGATGAGATGAAAATGAATGAAATGAGTAAATCGTATTTGTTTATTGGTTGATGGTAAAATATAAGATAGTTTTTTACATTTCGTACAAACGCGGTACAGAAGAAGCCAGCTTTTCTAGACCTACAAGATTCACGTGACTTTCGTAATTTGTTCATTTTCCACAAACAATGAAAATGTTCCACTGTCAACTGTCTTTATGGCTATCAGTTTTTTCGACTGGTTAGATAGGTACGTGAGAATTCTTGTTCGTTCGATTCATCGATTATAGTAATCCAGTGGCTCTCTAAATGAGCATGTGATGGATTTCCAATGGCAATGAAATGAAATTTAAGAATCCATTTTGGACATTCATTTTGGATGTATCGAGGATCAAAGGGAAGTACATTGTGAGCCCGTGGATATCCCTTTATTATCCAAACTATTAGTCTCGAGATATGCATAGAACGTCCATCGGATACTTTTGAAATCCATATGGACATCAAACGGATAGTCTTTTCGTACATGTACATACGTCAAATTGACGTTGAGTGGATGTTCTTGAACTATATGGAAATATCGATTATATTGAAAGTTTTCATATTAAATCTATGTACTTATACAATGTTTTTAGTTATGATCCGATTTATTTTCTATTCATGATTGCCCAGAAGAAGTTCTGCCGGAATAATGTTTCACTGGACAGTAAAAAGAAGATTATATCAGCAGATCAGGTCGAAACCACAAATATAATGTTTTCCGGTGCATGATCAAGTCAAATTCCAACTGTGTTTTTGATAACTTGATGCTGAAGTGAGGAAAACCCTAAGTATTTGGGGTAAAAAAGAAGGAAAAATGTTCTTCAACCGGACTCCATTATCGGATCATTGAAGAATTTCAAGATAATATCCTATTCTTAGTGACCAAAATCATATTTCTACGTCATGTTCTGAATAAACTTTTATTAAAAGACGTAATAATGAATTCGATAATCTAGGAAACATTTTCTGCATATAGAGTTATTTTTGAAAGCGTTAAAACTTCGTCGCCAGTATTCATGTTTTTTTTAAATTAATTTTCTGAAAATTCGCACACAAAAAGACAAATATGTGGTAACTATCAGTTAAACAGAAGAGTCAAGCTATTCAAACTGTTATATAGCAACGTAAATAGCCCTTCACAATGTCATTTGAATCAAATAATATTATGAATATAAATATCTTTTGAAAAAATTCCCAGCTGCACAGGAAATCTCCCATTTACTGCCTAGTGGTGAAAACAACTATTTTACAACGATTACACTATTTCAAATTGAGATGTTTCTCTTCCCACCATTTCGCCAAAATTATCTTATCCATCCATAACATTTAAACATAAAAAAAATGAGGGACAACATTGGCTGTAGGTTATATAAATGTATGTTTTTATATAATTTATTGATAACTAGTCGACTATGTATAGATAGATAGATAGATACCTTATTCGTTCACCATTCAACATATTCACAAGGAAATATAAATGGAAAAAAACACGTCAAAAACACAAAATGCAAATACCAAAAATTGTTATATATAACACAAATATGGTATTTGTTACATAGTAACATACAAAAAACCAAGTAATGAAATACAATTTGGATAAACAATTCGTCTAGTAAGTAATACGTCAGAGAGAACAAATAAAAATAATATAAAACAATATACTATTTATAAATAAAAATGTACATATACACACACATTCATATATATCAAAATTATCACAAACATAAAAATAGCAGTACTTTTGAATAGCAGTACTTTTCAATTAAGAATTATTTTAGTCTATTTTTGAATATTCTGACATTTGGTGCAGATTTTATTTTAGGATTCAATTTATTGTACAATTTGCACCCGATAAAATAAAAACTTTTTTGATAAAGTGCAGTACAGTGAGATTGGGCTGTAACGTATTGCGGTAACGAGTGTTATGATCATGTTTTGGCAAGCACGTTGTGATGTTTTTCCAATTATTATAGAAATATATACACACCTCCAAAATATATACGCTATATAGTGTCAGGATTTTTAGTTTTTTGAAAAGTTCTCTACAGCTAGTCCTCATATTAATATTTTCAATAATGCGTTAAACGTATTTCTGTAAAATAAAAACTCTGTTTACATTAGCACTATTACCCCAACTTAGTATTCCATATCTCATGTGGGAGTGAAAATTGGCATAATTCAGTGTAATAAGAATGTGTTTATTACACTTCGAAAACACAATACAATAATGCATTCTGACAATGAAATACTCAATCACAGTTTACCATTGAAATGTACCGCGTACCGCACCGCACCAAAATTCATCTTGAATTCACTAATATGAATAAACTTTTTTCAATAAATGACTCCTCCTTGGCATCCAGAATCTTCGAGCGATTCGTGGAAACATCAAGATCATTCATCAGGAAAGTTCCGCGTGATGAAAGACCAGTCATATTTCCGGAATTTCGCCTGAATGAAAAATCGTTACATCTCCTGACCTGTGCGAGATAAATAACACAGGAGCGTACTGTACTCATTTTCGTAACAATAGTTCAACCAGAAAAACTATATTTTCATAAAAAAAATACCTTTTTCACAACATTTGTTATTATATTATCTACGATTGTAATTACACAAATCGAAATACATAACAAAAACTTCCAATTTATTTTATTTCAGTTCCATATTTCAAATTAAATTACCGATCAGAGAAGATATTCAAGCTGATCAATGATTTTTTTTTTGGTAATCATCCATATTAATTAAGTATGCTAGTAACAATGTATTCATTTGAATGTTTATGTATCTCGTGGTTTATATTGGTTCATTATTATGTTAATGTATTGTAGAAAAAAAATAGAGCCTCAAAATGAATATTTAAAGGTCTAATCTATAGTACTCCCCAAGATTCAAAATACTTGAGCGACCTTTATGAATGTATACTTTGAGCTAAACTTTTCGGGATTTAATTTTTTTTTGTACAAACCAACACACAAAACACACAAACTTAGAATTTTGACCATTTTCGAAATTTAAAAATTTCTTGAGTGACCCCTCAAAAATATTCGACCCATCTGAAATTTCAAGAGGGCTCCCAAATTACAAAAAACTTACATATTTCAATGCGAAAAAAATATTAGTTGGTCAAAATGGGTCATTCTAATGTACATGTTATAAATTTATGTTTTTCATCACTGATGTATCTTTTGGAAATTGTAATTAGATATGTTTCCTTTATATTTATCCAAGTCTGAATAATTATATGTGGATATTATTACCATATCAGTCACAGACAAAGAGGGAGTTGATTTTTTTGTGGAATCAGAATGAAGTAGTAAGGTTCAAGCTGTTATCAAGTAAATGGAATTAGTATTCTACTATGTAACGGAAATACTAATAAAATAATTATAGCACTAGTGTAAATGGTACACCTGACCCCAGCCTTTTCTCTGCAAATATTAGTTCAGTTTATTATTGTTTTGAAATTTCCCTACCTCCATTCCGTAGCCAATCAAATAAATTTATTTCATGAGTTTTCCATAGCAATTACAACAAACATCCAGTTTCCTTGTAATTACAGTAGGATATTTATTTATGGTTAAATTTTTTCTCGGTTCTTGACTAATTTTTTCTATAAACTCAACTCTCCACTCTAAAGCATGTTTATGACATATTTTAATGTTGAATATGCATTTCTAATATTTCTCATGGGATGAAATGGTCCAAGAACGATACATTGGAATATGGCTAAATTCAATTGACTTTTTGACCCCAGAAAAAAAATCTGAAAACATTTGAGAACTTGTGATATTTCAAATGAAATTTCACAATTTTTGTGAATTGTTTAACTTATGTTATTACACAATCAGTTTCAACCAGACGAAAGTATGGTTCATGAAACCCCTATTTATAAATTAATCTTTGCATTGGCGAAATCATATCAATTACCACGGTAGGAAGAGACGACCTCTACGGACCGGCGACTTCCTAAACTCGACAATCCAAAAAGAAGCAAGAATAATAAAAGCAAAAAGCGATCAAATTCAGACCGAGCCATTGCGGATGCTGTTGAATAGGAATCGGACAAACCCTGGAACTGGAAATCCGATCTTCTAATAAAGCAATTGCATGTTCTTTTGTGCAGTCGGGTTGGCAGTACGACCACAGAGATGCCGACGTATTATGTTTTGCGAATTATTTCAGGGCGTTGTTTTTTCCTGAGTTTCGGGTATGAGACACAACATAGAAAGATCTCGTTCACTTTATTTCCCGTAATGATTGCTATGTTCTATGTATAGAGCAAAAACTGATGTAAAAGAGGCAAGAGACGGAAATGATACAAAATTCTCACAATGTACAGGGTGTTCCAGATATCTCTATGATGTCATTTTTGTATTTCAGATTTCAGTACCCAATAAAAGCAATAAAGATACCCAATATTATTGTTTCTACATAATAGTTATTTATGTAATAAGGATCATAACACGTCGTGTTATCGGACTCGGCTACGCCTCGCCCAATAACATTCACGACTTGTACCATAATGATTGTTTATGATTCGTATTACATACAAAATTGTATCTGATAACATTTTCGAAAAATAAAAAACTGCATTTTTGACATGTCACAATGACAAATATTTTTAAAGGAGTTATAGTGAGTTTATACAGCAAGTAAAATAAAATAAGAAATAAAATAAAGTAATTTAAAAAGTTAAAACTAAACAACATCCATAACAGGTTTATACAGAAATAAAATAAAATAAGAAGTAATATAAAATAAGAAGTAAAATAAAAGATGGTTAACTTTTATCTTTTATTTTATTTTACTTGACAAGTTGTTGGGCATATGTACATATTGAATAATTTAGACAAATTGACGAGATAGGATGATACATGACATGATATAAATAGCAGTCGTCATCATATTTTTGTTTTTATAACCGGAAAACGGTGTGTTCACTGGCATTTTTTTAAATTTATTTTTGTCTTTGAATGACTATATTTTATAATATTGGTAGTGTTGTCAACAATGGCTTATATTCCACTCAATAAACAATAACGGGGACCAAATTTTCGAGTATTCATCATTGAAGTTTGAGGTAACAACATAAAATCCCAAATTTCGATTGACAGCTTTCTTACCTCTTACATTAATTTACTCAGCTCTATAAACACTCTGAAAATTATTACTTCTTATTTTACTTTATTTCATTTCTTATTTTATTTTCCTTTCTGTATAAACTCATTTAAGTATATGTGTAGTTTCAAATATTAGTAGGTTAATGAGCTGTGCTTTGCCATTTCCTTGACAACGTCAGGTTGTAACGGCAGTATTTATTTATCTGCTGTCAAACACAATTGTCACGTAGAATTGAATATAATTTAAATAATAATGAGTGATTCTGAAACTGGTAGTTTACCTTCTGATTTGGAAGAAATGGCGCGAAATATCGTGGACTCCCTTTTGCCGGAAAAATCACGGAGTGTATGTGAAATAGCGTTTAATCGGTACGAAGAATGGTGTTCTACTAAGAAAATCAAGAATATCATTCATGAAAAAGTATTATTGGCTTACTTTGAATGCTTCTCTGGTATTATTCGATGATAAAAAGTATTTTATTAACAAGAGAAAACGTCGATATTAGTAAGTACCTACAGCTGGTTGCATTACTAAAACGTAAATCAGAAGGTTACAGAGCTAAAAAATCCAAAATTTTTACTAAACAAGATGTCACAAAGTTTTTAGCGGAAGCATCAGATGGTACATATTTATTTAAAAAAGTTGCTGTGATAATTGGACCAAGTGGAGCATGCAGAAAAGAGGAACTGACAAATATGATTGTTGAAAATGTGATAGATGAAGGATCCGTTTTTAGAATTACTTTATCGAATACAAAACAAAGATAATGCGAGAATTTTTTGTAACATCGGGGAATATCCCAGGATTGAATATGGTAGAACTTGTCAGACAATATGTGAAAATACGACCTTGCAACACAAACCATCGACGTTTTTTTTGTCACTTATGAAAATAAGAAATGCACGAAACAACCCGTGGGAATTCACACCTTTGGTAAAATGCCAAAAGCTATTGCCACTTTTTTTAATTTACCTCACCCTGAAAAATATACCGGACATTGGTTTCGGCAATCGTCTGCTTCATTTTTGTCCGATTCTGGAGCTGATCTGTGTACCGTGAAACGCCATGGCGGATGGAAAAGTAATACTGTTGCTGAAGGTTACATCGAAAATTCGAAAGAGCGAAAGAAAAAAATATCAGAAGCAATTTTTGGTGCCAACAACCAAACAGGATTACAAGTTTACCAAAAAGCATCAACTACCGATATAAAAACTCTAGAATCCATTGGAATTAATATTGCAAATTGTAGTAATTGCTCTTTTACCATTTATAATAAATAGTTTTGTACATAGTTATGCATTTTGAATAAACTTTGTTGATCTCACCATCACATGATTTTCATATAGAATTTCATTATGGTACTTAGTACCATAATGAATTCATTATGGGACTAAGTACCATAATTAGCTTCCTTATGTCATCAAAATTGAGTGACATAACGTTGTCATTATGACATGCCATCAGATAAAGGTATGAATGGGTAAGTGAAATAATTAGAGAAATTCCTCCGTATGTCCCAGTGCTTATTACCAAATATAGCCGCACATATTCAAACAATTGTTTTTCTGATAAAATATGTGCATGAATAGTAGATTTCAAAAATGCATTGTTTTGGACACTGTGAGGATCTGATAATGAATGAAGTTTGAGTAAACATTCAATAAAAAATACACCACTGCAACAAAAATTGCTGAGAATTCAGAAACTTCCTGGTAAATGATTCAATTATTTTACAGCAACATTATTATGGCTTTACCAACCACAAACCACAAATCGTAAAAATAATGTGATGTTATGCCATGTAATTACAGAAATGCATTTAAAAATAATTACCAAGAAATACCCCTTGTAGACCGGACGCATAAATCATTCATCTAGGAGAGTAAACAAAGATTATTGATTGCTACTGGGTACATTCCCAGAGAGATAAGAAAATCAGTTTTATTTACTACCGAAAACATATCCATAATTCTAACACCCGTCCAAAGTCGATAAACACAGAGCAGTTAAAAGACGAGATAACGCGATGTATCACCACCCCGCATCATTAATGGAGGTAAACAATTCATGAATCACCGGGAATTGACACTCCTGAAATTCATAAATATATCCAGCAAAACAAGTCTTTATCAGTTTTACGAGTCACCTCGTTATCTGCCCACAACAACCTAAGCCCCGCCTACTAGCTCCCGTGTTGAAGATCTTATAAAAGCGTGAGTTTCATGTCAACAATATTCGATTTCGGTGTTCTACAGTGAAACAAAGAATATGTAACCTCAAAGTAAGGTTAGAATGCAAGTTAGTTCAAAGCAGTATCTCATTCAGTAATCACTTATATTAGACGAAAATATTTCGGAGAACATGTCATTCTCAAAAGTGCGGTATAAAAGTCAGTCGAATTACAGTATCTTACAATAATAATGAGAGTTTCCCAATCAGTGTAGTTAACTTCAGCAAACATAGAAACTCAGCCGATTCAAATCAAGTATTGAAGCTCCTAGTAAAAACACGAGTGAACAGTATAGTTTCCACAAATTGTCAAAGCTTCCAAAACAGAGATAATACAACGGGATTCCGCAATTTCAATGGTTCACGATCACTTAGAAAAACCTTAACTGGATACGAATATACCGGACGAATTAATTAGACCAACCGATTGACGCGGAAGAAAACGCAGTAATAATAAATTCAAATCTAATTACCGTTTAAAACTACTCCAGTGAATAAGTGTTAAACAGGGTGAGTCTCATGTTTGTTTTTCTGTATTTATGTTTATGGCAAAACTCAACCTTTCCAAATGTGTATGTGACTATAAAGTATCTCAATAGTTTCAAGATTACAAAGATCTCAAAAAGAGAATTATTGTTAGCTGTTTGTAGCAATTGATTTCAAGATTGTTCTTCTAGTAAAATTAGTTCCATTGTGTAGCCAACTGCAGAATTATCTGCCAATACGCTACATTAGTTTTCATTGTATGAATATTGTTGCCTATCATTCGTCCATAGACGATTGAGAGAATTGTGTGAAGTTTTATTAAATATATATATACATTCTTAACTTTTATGAGTGCATTATTATTTTATTAAATCATTGTTTGGTTCGAATCTTTCTGAACGGTAGTACTTCCTGGATAAACAACCCAGGTTCCGGTATTGAAAGAAAGGAAATTGGTCCATGTCGACCGCTCCATAGATCAGTTTCGGTTCGACCACCTTCAGGTAGTCGATGCTTTCAATACTGTTTTTTCCAATCTAACGAATAATGTCTGGTATTACAGGTGTGGTGTGGTAAGTCACAACACCCTGTAGCCCAGTCTTATAACAGTGAATACTGTTTATGGGCTAGAACCGAGACAAAGTTAGGCATAATGTGCCTTCTGAAAAGATATCAAAAATAGGGCCGGAGAAAAATTATGTATAAAATGCAATGATATATCATAGGTTCTCTCGACTGCCTATGCAAAAATTCATTCATATAGCTTAGGCCTGGTATTTTCACCTCCGGTTATACTAGGAATGAATTAACTAATGGTTAGAATGTGCTTTTGTTATCAATAAACGTTAAAACAAAAGCATTTTCTAACCGTTTGTTGATTTATTCCCACTATAACCGGAGGTGAAAATACCGGGCCTTAGTTTAATGGATATTTATTAATCAATCAATCAATTGCATATATGGATCCAGAAAACAGATGAAATCTGATTATTTTCCATATCTTCCCTATCTAAAATATATCAATAGGAAATGATGAATACATTTAATGCAGGTGAGTATAAGACAGTTTGTAAGTAATACAATATTCTACGAGACCATTAAAAATATAAAATGCATTTCTTCCAGTGTAGTCTCCCTGATACTGGAAATACAGATTCCCAGGAGCTTGGATTAACTCTAGACAGTTTCTTATTAGACCAGGGTCGATAATTTTTGAAACAAAAAAAAAAATAGCAGGATGAAACCCATTGGAAAAAGAAGAGAATATAACAAAAATGGAAGGAAAAATAATTTCCGAGCGATCTGAGGTCGTGAAGTGGAAGGGGGTGAGTTTTTAAGGGTAAAAAACGGTTTATATCGATTTCCGGCAAAACTACGAGTCCTATGGAAAAAAGTCAAAAAGCAAAGTTGTAGGTAATAAAAAGATCTACAACTTTTGTATCGATTTTCTTCACATAACCTCAAAATTAATGTAAAAAATTCAAATAACCAAGTTTTTGGTTTTTTATTTTTAACTTTTACAAAAGAACTTTTTTATCTACGAAATTCGGTGAAAACCTACCTTTTCATGTTTCGAACACACCCTAATTTTTAATCAAAAATTCTTCCGTCAAAATATCAGCTTTTTTGAAAAAGTCGGTGGTGTTTTTTGTTCGTTGAAATCTCTACTTTCTGATGGTTTAAAAAAATACACATTACTATGGTAAATGTTGTCAGAAAATGCAAAGAAATAGCAGGTAGTAAGGCCAGACCCTCCTACCCCATTCCCCACTTCTCTATGAAATACCTTTTGATGGGCTATAATTTTCCGTAGGGCACTCAAGTTTATAAGTTATCTCAAAATAAGAATAAATAGGCATCTACGCATATAATTTAAAGATTCTACAACTTTCTCAAAATATTGAAAATGTCTTATTTATTATTAACTTTACGTTTCTTTGCATTTTCTGAGAACATTTACCATAGTAATGTATTTTTTTTTATACCATCAGAAAGTAGAGATTTTAACGAACAAAAAGCTCACCGAGCTTTTTAAAAAAGCTGATATTTCGACGGGAGAATTTTTATTGAAAATTAGGGTGCTTTTTCGATATTAAGTCACAATAAGGTGAAAAAATAAATATTTCAAATAAAAAAAATTACAGTGTGTTTGGGACATGAAAAGGTAAGTTTTTACCAAATTTCGTGAAAAAACATTTTTTGTTGGGAAAGATAAAAATAAAAAACCAAAAACTTGGTTATTTGAATTTTTCACATAAATTATGATCACAAAAGTTGTAGATCTTTGCATTACCTACACCTTTGCCATTCAACTTTTTTTCATAGGACTAGTAGTTTTGCCGGAAATCGAGATAAACCGTTTTTTACCCCCTAAAAACTCACCCCCTTCCACTTCCCGACCTCAGATCGCCCGTAAATTATTTTTCCTTTCATTTTTGTTATATTCCCTTTCTTTTCCGATGCGTTCCATCCTACTATTGTTTTATTTCACTTTTTACCATTTTCAAAGGCTTCAGCCCTGGTCTATATTATAAGGAAGCAAGAAAGAGTAGGAAACAAAATTCATTTATTTTATTGTATTCTCCCTGATGATGGGAATTAAGATTACCAGAAGCTTGGATTAAGTTTAGACAGTTTTTCAATATAAGGAAATAAGAAAGGGAATACTTAATCTAATAAATATATACCTAGAACTTTCACTAGGTATTTTTTTATGTGAGCAGAAAATTTGAAAAAAAATTAATATGGATTCAGCAGCACAGTGTGAGCAAGCATAATAATTTCTGGAGAAACATTTTCACCTAAATTCATAATGACAAACTGCATAATTTTGACATAATCTTATCTCTATGGTTTTACCACACTTAAAAAATGCTATCTCCATACATAAAAAATCATTCGATATCCTCAAAAAATCTTATTGAGATGAAGAGAAGGCTACTGCACTCATATTGGCCTTGGGGGATCCGCTTTGGCAATGTTCCAGACCATCGCAGAAAACCAGCATCGCAAGTATGGAAACCTGACTGCTTCTCTGGAATTAAAGTATGGCAAACAACTTTGAAGCTAACGTGCAGAGACTTATTGAGCTTGCCACCTTGATCCTCCGGAGGATTCCAAGGAACAGTTGGCAGTACAGATATTTATTGGTGGATTGAAAGATGTTGAAATACAAAGAACTCTGAGATCAATAATCGAGAAATGTAGTGTAGTTTTTAAGCGGCTTGCAATTCCTCAAGGCTGAAAGTGAGAGCGGTATGGATCGAAGAGTCACCTCAATATGAAACACAAAGTGAGAGTATAAAATAGATGCTCAGCAGAATATTATAAGAAATGGACCTCAAGAATAGTAGTGCCAATAATCTAGCGAGAGAAAAGTTATTCGGATGTGGTAGGAGCGAACATTTCCAGGAGTTTGCAGGGTGAGGTAACCATCATACTCTGGCGTTCCTGCTCACTGCTTAAAAGAAAACAGTTCAAGATTCAGTGGGAATGGACATTTTCAGGAAGATTGCAGAGTAAGGTGGTCACTTCGTTCGTCATCACCCACGTTCCTAATCACCGACGAGCACCGATCGCCTAGTGAGTTTCCGGACAGATACCGAGGAACTAGATTGGCAAATACATGGAAGTGAAAACCAAGCCAGAGTCATGCCAGTCAATAGGGTCAGTGATGATCCGCCCATTGAAATATGAATCATTTCAGAACTGAACAGAGGCCAGGTTAACCAAATAGAATTTTAACGAATGTCGGGTTCGTCTCTCTATTACAATACTGAGCTAATTATCTTCCGTTAATTTCCCTTTCAAAAAACCACAACACAATAATTCAATATGACAATTGAATGAGCACACCACAATAATTCAATCTGACAATTAAATGAATAAATCACAGTTTACTGTTAGAATATCACGAACGACACTATATTCGTTTTTTTATTCACGATAAATCAAACTGTAATCGTCTGTCTTTTTCGTTCTCGACGCTGCATTCATTTATAAATAACGTGGTATAAAATGTCAGAAAAATGGGATCTGTGGACGTTTCTCGAATGATCTCGACTATTTTGTGACGTCAGAATTAGGTGGGTTGTACAGCCCTACCTAGTCACCTTCTTTGAATCGTCCTGAATGAGTTTCCAAATCATAACAAGCTTTCATCCTGTCACTTGCCAGTATCAACCTCTTCCGAGCTGTTTTGTGGGTTTTCAACACACGCCGTTTCTCGAATTGTCTACATAGTCGTGTACCTCAACCTCTTGGTTGCTTATTGATTCGAACACCAAGTCACAGGGTAATCGAAGTTTCCTTCTGAAGATAATGAGGACAGCTGCTCTGTATGCCATCAGAAAGAGTAGAAGAAGTCCATCCCAGTCCCTTTGATGTTTCTCCATAACCTTGGAAATATGTTCTTCCATGGTTCGGTTGAATCAACTATGCCATTTGACTGAGAGTGAAGCATGTTAGTTCTGGATTTGTCTATAACAAACAGCTCATAAACTTTCTTGAATAACTTTGACTCAAAATTCCTTCCTTGGTCGGAATGTAATTCCATCGATACCACCAATGACTTTGCTTTTGTGGATGCTTCCTGATCTGGACTGGCATAGGCTTTCACCCATTAGCTACAATAGTCCATGGTGATAAGGATGTATTTGTAACCACCATCCGTCACAGGAAAGGGTCCAGATACATGAACAGTAATCCGTTCGAATGGAGTACCCACGTTGTATTTCTTGATATCACCACTGGGCTGTGTTTTGGGACATTCAGTAGTTTGGGACTCTGGATATTTTCTGCACCACTTTCTACATCGTTTCGACACTGCCTGGTCCTGTTCAAGGTCTTATTGACTCCCAGATGTCCACCTGATTTTCACACATGAATTTTCTTCAAGACTTCACTTATTCTCTTCCTGGACAAAATCAATTGGGAAATTGACGACTTCCCATCAACTGATTCCTACATCCATTTGAGTAGTCCAATTTCCACATTGCCCACATTATAATGGTAATCCATTCGCATTTCTCTCATAGCCTTGTTCGCCTGTTGTCGGCGACTTCTTCATGGCATCCAATACGCTGATAATGCCTACAGGCTTACATGGTCTTCTAGATAAGGCATCCGAATTATTATGTAGTTGTCCTGGGCGATATTTGATTTTGAAGTGGCACTTTCAGCTTTTCTATTCTTTAGCTATTTGTCTCCAGTAGCCCGCATGAGATGATGAACTATTTTCCATATGGGTATTTGTGGAAGTGATCTACTGCTCTGACTCGCTAGAAGTTTTTTCCTGGTAACACAGTAATTCCTCCCGCGCTACAATATCACCTTCTCACTGACCATCCTGCACCTGTGATAACATAACTCTACGTTCGGTATTACTAGCATCTGTGTTCAGTATGAACAGCCCTTTCCGTGGTAGATATGCCAAGATTGTACCTAACAAAGCGCTGCCTTCAACTTGCGGAAAGCTCTGTTTCTCTCAATATACCAGTGAAAATTGCCCGAATCTCCATTCAACTGATGTAGTGGAGCTGCGATATATGCAAATCCTACCACAAATCGGCGGTGAAAAGTACAGAGGCCCAGAAAGCTTCCCACCTCGTGTTTATTTTTGGTCTCAGCTAGACTCGGATATCCACTTGCTTCTGGAAAAAAGGATCATTTCTTAAGGTTCAGAGGTCCGAAAACTTGGCAGCTTGGCCAAATACTCTTTGGAATGTATTTCCATAACCATGACATCATCACGATATACCAGGCAAGTATTCCAAGTGACCCAGCTCCATGAATCTCTCGAAGGTCCCAATGCATTACAGAGACTAACTAGACCAGTGATCTGCTTCAGTTTGCTGCCAGTAGTCACTGCAGTCTTCTCTTCATCGTCTTCATGTATGCCCACTTGCCAGTATCCGCTCTTCTAGTCCAATGTTGGAAACCATTGTGAGTCTTCCAATGATGTTGATGAATCGAAAATTCGTTATAATGGTTAGCTGTGCTTCTTCGTGGCGTCATTGAGTTTTTTTCAACTACACTGCCACTTTTTTCTTTTTTACAGATTTCGTTCTTGAGCTACTATTTCCATCTTTTTCTGAGGTTGTTTCGATTTGCTGAATTTTCTGATTCTGTTGATACTGCCGATAGGTTGGTGGAAACTGATTCAGATCTTTCTCTATCTACAATTTATGTTGGTCTCTGTATTAATTTAAAATGAACTTTATGGTGGACTGAGTTATTGAAATATTTTTGAAAATGTATTTGTTTTGTGGTAACATTTCACTAATAATTGCTGGTATATGGTTCAATGGTCGTATGATTTATTGAGTACAGGTGTAGTGACTGAAGTTCCCTTCTTCTCTCCTAGGTGGAAAATTATCTCTTCTACTTTCATTTTTTGAACTGTAACTTCGGTTTTATAACTTGGACAATTTTATGAAATCCCCCACATTTTACACATTGTTTGCGTTCATCACAAGGTGCTTCTTCATGAGGGGGTTTTCCACAAGGATTCTTGCTGTGAGTAGCTACATGACTGAAAGATTGGTAATTGAAACATCCTCTCCAGTGCCCTGGAAGAAACCGAGAGGGCCAAGAGTTGTCCTCATTCCATCTTCTTCTGAGTTTGTTTCGATTTGCTGAATCTTCCTTCTTTCTGATACTGCAGATAGGTTGGTGGAATCTGAGTCAGATCTCATCTACAATTTATGTTGGTTTCTGTTGTAATTTTGAAGGATCATTATGGAGGAGTTGGGTTATTAACATATTTTTGAAAATTGATTTGTTTCGTGGTAACATTTCACCAATAATTCCTGGAATAGTTTCATCATTGCATTCCGTTACATAGGCGTATGATTTATTGAGTATAGGTGTAGTGATTGAAATTCGCTTTTTCTTTTCTTTGTAGAAAATTGCCTCTTCTACTTTCATTTTTCGAACCGCAACTTATATTTTATAACTTGGACAATTTTTATATCCTGCTGAGAGAAATCCCCCACATTTTACATATTCTTTGCGTTCTTCACAAGGTGCTTCTCCATGAGAACGTTGGAATATCGTTGCCATGAAAGAATATGAGCCCTCACCTTCAATTTATAATAAGCAACATTGACTTATTCCGGCAGAGTATGATTGCAGAAGGTGAGTACATAAATCGGGATATCAATTATAGTTCCTTCTCTGTTTTTTTATTTCAATCCCCTGACATCAACTACTCCTTCATTTTTCAGACCGTCTTTGATTTCTTCTATAGTACAATTCAGTAGATCCCTACAGTATATCACTCCTTTCGAAATATTTGAAGTTGGATGGGTGCTCTTACACTCGTCTTCATCGGTACCTGATTACAATATCTGACAGCCATTGAGCTACAAAATGGGCATTTGACTATCGCCTACCGTAATTAGTCTTACTGATGCAATTTTTTTTTTGTAAGTTGGAGGTAATTCTTTATCGACACCTTGCGGTGGTGTGGGAGACGCTGAGTCAGATTTACCAACTAACACCTCCACCCCGTAGGTTTGTCTGGCCGTGGCGTCAAATGACACTTGAGCTTTCTGGCCTATGGCGTCTTACCTGATATATATTATTGTTCCGGGAGATCTCAGTTGATCTGCTACACAATAGCTCGCCACTTGTCCCAGCTAGACCTGTTGTTTCATCATGACGTAATCATTGTTACCGATTAAGGGCCACTTTGAGATCCCTCCTGAAAACTGCAAGTACTGCCGTGGCTACCTTACAGAGTTAGAGGTGAATCTGGATGGCCCTTATCGTTTGTTCAGCACCGAAAAGTTCTTTTTCATTATACCCGTCTGAAAATACTATATTTACATGCTTATTTAGCGCACCGAAAGTGGGCTTTTTCCGTGCGTCCGCACAGAAAATTTTACGTGCGCTAGTGTCATTAGCTGCCTACTTACATGTCAAAATAAGATAATATGTAAGATGTCTAAAAACCCTGGTGAATGAACTGATTCGATATTGTTTAGATTTTTGAGGGGACACCACCTGTTACTTCAACGGAGCTTCTCTCTCTGTGGTAGATGGCGGTGTCCAAAAATGTTTGTCTATATTCTCGCTTAATGTTAGAACCTAATTTCTGACATCTGTAGCATCTTATACGGAATTATTTTCAGTGTTTTGTCGGTATCTATGCGTTTTCCATCTCTTTGATATGAAACTTTTTAGTTATTCCTGAGTTTGTTCTTCAAACAATCACTCGTTTATCAGTTCATTAGTGCGTGAGGAATTGTTCATTTTGAGGTAGTGTAATGTGTAAGGATACTTTTTGTAGAATGGGCCACATTTGTATTTTGTGTGGACTAAAGCCGCAGATTTTTCGCGAATTTTCGCCTGTATTCAATACCAAAAGCAAGTACAAATCTTGACGAATTGACTAATAATGATATTTCCATAGTTCATTATATTGTATGCATTGAATTTTTTATTTTCTGCAATTTAATGACAATTTCATTTCCAATTCTCCGTCTGTCAAAATGAAGTTAACCTCAAATTTAAATCGTACAAAATACGAAAAACAACACGACAGTGCTTCCTTTGTACAATGTTCGGGGACTTCGAATTCTAGATTTGCTATTGGTGAAGTTTGACAGATGTCTCTTTCCAACCAATAGCAAAGCTAGAATCAAAACCCGCGCACAGTTCGCCTCAAAAAGAAATCTGAGGAAATAAATATACCCTGTTACTGAATTGAAACTAAATCGAAATTGGCGCCATCTGACACGCTAGTAATCTCTATTCAAGTAGGCCAAGTGTCCCCAAGTCGATCCCAAACTTCTACAGGTATAAGTGCAAGCACCAGGGTTTTTACACATCTTAATAATATGTTACTGACAGTTCTCTATAAATCGCGAATTATTTGTATATTTCCTTAGCAACGGGGTAAATAACGCATGTTTTGTGACAATATTTGAATATTTTCAGTGGAAATATTCAAAAATGATTTCACCAGAGAAAGAAATATCACGTAAAGCGGCAAAAGTAAGTGCAGAATTACTGCCCAAAAAGTCTCGTGAGAGATATGAAAACCAGTATCGTCTATTTTGCGACTGGCGCCAACAAAAGAAAGTTATAAATATAAGTGATGATATTCTTCTCGTTTATTTGTCAGAAAAAAGAATATCCATGAAAGCTTTAACTTCATGGAGTCAATTTTCAATGTTAAAAAGTTGTCTGGCAGTAAGAGAAAATGTAAATGTTAATAATTTACAAACTACTGCATTTCTCAAACGAGAAAGTGTTGGTTATACACCGAAAAAGTCCAAAGTATTAACTGCTGACCAAATCGCCAAATTCATACTTGAAGCACCAGACGAGAAATGGTTATTAAGTAAAGTCATTTTAATATTTGGCATATTCGGTGCCTGCCGAAGAGATGACTCGATTCGTCTGACTTTGGAAGACGTGGACGCTAGTACCTATTCCTTCGAGATGGCAAAAATCACCAATCAAGAAGTTTCACAATTATAACGGAAGGATGTCCCTTTGATCCATCCGCATTTTATCGTAAATATATTAATCAAAGCCCCTCACACATGACTAGTAGAAGATAATTTATTCCGTATCGTAATGGTAGATGTTTTGAAGGTTTTGCTCAACATGAAGGGTGTCCTACAATCAGTGGTACAACAAACCAGATTGCTGAATATCTGAAAATCCAGAAGATTTAACTGGATACGGCTTAAGACGATCTTCAGCATCTATGTTAGTCGAGGGCGGAGGAGATTTGCTTACTTTAAAAAGGCATGGAGGTTGGTGTTCCTTGAAGGCTACATCGAAGAATCGGTAAGCAGAAAGATGGAAATTTCTCGTAAATTGTTCAGCCATTCAAGAATAGTAAAAACAACGCCAACATCAGAAAAATCAAAAACTGAAAACTTCTACTAATATAGTAGCACCTTCGACTTTATCAACTACAGTTATCGGAAATGAAGTAGCTGCTGAAGGATTAGCTATTTACAACAACACAAATTGGACCATAAACATTTCAATTAATAAATATTAAAAATACATTTTTTTGTTCGTTAATCTTTAAAAATAAATGGTTCTTAACAATCTGTGGTTTTCAGGTAAATATAATCAAAAATATCATTACACGTCCATAAATGCTTTTTTCGTACTTGTACGACTTCTCGTGTTCGGCTGCGCCTCCCACGGGAACTTGTCGCACACGCACGGAAAAAGCCTATTTTCTCGACTCCTAATGAAATATACTATTCCGATCCTGTAGAACGCTCGTAACCGCATCCTCTTCAGTGCCGCGAAAGAAACCGAGTAGGCCAAGAGTTGTCCTCATTCCATCTTCTCCTGAGGTTGTTTCGATTTGCTGAATCTTCCTTCTTTCTGATACTGCAGATAGGTTGATGGAAACTGAGTCAGATCTTTGTCTATCTCTAATTTCTATTGGTCTCTGTGGTAATTCAGGAGGATCATTATGGTAGAATTAGCTCATTAAAATATTTTACAAAATTCCTTTGTTTCGTAAATTTCACTAATAATTGCTGGTATAGTTTCATCATTGCATTTCGTTACATAGGCGTATGATTTAGTGAGTATAGGTGTAGTGATTGAAGTTTGCTTTTTTTTTGTTGGTAGGAAATTATCTCTACTACTTTCATTTTTTTAACTGAAACTTCTGTTTTATAACTTGGATAATTTTTATATCCCGCTGAGTGAAATCCCCCTTATTCAATACATTATTTACGTTTATCACAAGGTGCTTCTCCATGAAGAGGAGATTCTTGCAGTAAGTAGCACACGACCAACAAATTGGTAGTTGAAACATCGTTGGGATGGAGGAATATGAGCCCTTACCCTTGATTTATAATAAGGAATTGACTTATTTCGGCACAGTATGATTGCAGAAGGTAAGTACATACATAAAAAGGTCGGGAGTCCATATTCTGTAAAAAATAAGATACATTACTGAAAAACAAATTATTATTTTCAATACACCAGAAATGTTCACTCTCTTTGAATCAATAAACCATTGAGAAGTTCTAGTTATGTTCTTATTTCATACATTAAAAATACTACGATAACTAAAATATTATTTATCACTTATAATTATTTTTCTCAAAACGTTACTTGTTTGATTTCCGACCTTTGTACACCAAATGGAAGAATTCGGTGACCCAACTATAGTTCCTTCTCTGTTTTTGAATTTCAATCCCCTAACATCAACTACTCCTTCATTTTTCAGACCCTCTTTGAATTATTTTATACTTAGTACAATTCAGTATATCCCTACAGCTTTTAACTTTTTTCGAAACATTTGAAGTTGAATGCATGCTCTTCCACTTGTCTTTATCGGTAACTAATCACAATATCTAACAGCCATTGGCACACAGCTACAAAATGGGCATTTGATTATCGCCTACCGGAATAGATCTTACTGATGCCTTTTTTGTTTTTTGGAAGCTGGAGGAAATTCTTTCTGGGCACCTTGCGGTGGGAGTCGCTGGGTTAGATTTACCCACTAAAACCTCCAGCCCGTAGGTTCGTCTGGCCGTGGCCTCCGATGACACTTGAGCCTTCTGGCCTATTGTGCCTTACCTGATAAGATTGAAGGTCCGGGAGATCTCAGTTGATCTGCTACACAATAACTCTACACTCGTCCCTGCCACCATGTCGTAATCATGGTTCCCGATCAAGAGCTAGTTCGAGGTGTCTCCTAGTAACCACAAGTTGGATGGCACTTATCGTTTGTTCAGTACCGAAGAGTTTTTTTTCGATCCTGTATAACGCTCTGAACCGCATCCTCTTCAGTGCCCTGAAAGAAACCGAGAAGGCCAAGGTTGTCCTCATTCCATCTTCTCCTGAGGTTGTTTTGATTTGTCGAATCTTCTTTCTTTCTGATACTGCCGATAGGTTGGTGGAAACTGAGTCAGATCTTTGTCTATCTTTAATTTCTGTTGGTCTCTGTGGTAATTCAAGAGGATCGTCATGGTAGATTGGGGTTTTAAAAAAAATATTTGTTTCGTGGTAACATTTCACTAATAATTGCTGGTATAGTTTCATCATTGCATTTCGTTACATGGGCGTATGATTTATTGAGTATAGCTGTAGTGATTGAAATTTTCTTTTTCTTTTCTTTGTAGAAAATTGCCTCTTCTACTTTCATTTTTCGAACCGCAACTTATATTTTATAACTTGGACAATTTTTATATCCCGCTGAGTGAAATCCCCCACAATGTACACACTATTTGCGTTCATCACAAGGTGCTTCTCCATGAGGAGGTTTTCCACAAGGATCCTTGGAGTAACTACATGACCAAAAGATTGGTAGTTGAAATATCGTTGCGTTGGAGGAATATGCGCCCTTACCTCCAATTTATACTAGCAACATTGACTTATTTCGGCAAAGTATGATTGCAGAAGTTAAGTACATAATTTCAACTATAGTTCCTTCTTTGTTTTTGAATTTCGGTCGCACAACATTTCTCAGACCCTCTTTGATTTCTGTTATAGTATGATTCAGTATATCCCTACAGTTTATAACTTTTTTTTTCAAAACATTTGAAGTTGGATGCATGCTCTTCCACTTGTCTTTATCGGTACCTAATCACAATATCTAACAGTAATTGGCACACAGCTACAGAATGGGCATTTGACTATCGCCTACCGTAATAAATTATACTGAAGCATTTTTTTTGGAAGCTGGGGAAAATTATTTATGGACCCCTTTCGGTAGTGTGGTAGTCGCTCAGTCAGATTTACCTACTGAAACCTCCAGCCCGTAAGTTCGTCTGGCCGTGGCCTCCGATGACACTTGAGCCTTTTGTCTTACAGGTTCGGGAGATCTCAGTTGATCTGCTACACAATAACTCTACACTTATCCCTGCCAGACCTTTTGATTCACCATGTCGTAATCATGGTTCCCGATTAAAAGCTACTTCGAAGTCCCTTCCTAGCAACTGCAAGTATTGCTGTGGCTACCTTGCAGTGTTGGAGGTTCATCTGTATGGCCCTTATCGTTTGTTCATCACCCTGAAGAGTTCTGAACCGGATATCATTTTCGGCTTCAAACCCCATGTCTTGCCAAAAACTCTGCGGCACGTCCAGGTTTCTGCTGTAGCCTTGAAAATAATATTTTTAATATTTTAATTGGAAGAAGTTTGATGAGGTCCATTTAGAGTTGGGGCTTTCAGTTCATACTTGTGCCTCTTTGTGGAGGAAAACAGCACTGTTTTGCTAGTATTAACAAGTATGTCTTTTCGAAGCTTTCAACTATGCATTTGTAGAGCATTAATCGTTGATTTGCCTGCTTGATAGGCGAACTGTTTTTCGTGAAGCGGTCTGTCCAAAAGGATTCCACTTTTTATAGAACAGTCTATAATTTCCTGCATTGTTTTCAGGAGAAAGGGAGTGAGACTGATGGGACGATAAGACTTTGGTTCATCTGCTGGACGTCTGCACTGGTGGATGTTTGTAACGACTTCATAATTCACTTCAAAGTCGTGCCGAACTAGCATAATATCTGATGGCTTGTACCTGGATTCTAGTGGAATATTTTCCAGAATCTTCAGATGTCCAATCAAATTTCCAGCCTTCAAGTTTGATGCCTGGTGTAGTCTGAAGGCATTTTTTGCCACTTTTTCCATTGCACACAAATGCAGTGGCGGAAGATTCAGCATTACCTCTATTGCTGCAGTAGGGCACCTGAATATTGCCCCCATGATTCCCAGACAGGCTTACCGCAGTACTTTCTGCAGCTTGATTTGTGTCAAGTTAGGTTGGGTTTTTGACCACCATACTAAAGAGGCATAGGTGACCATGGAATTGATAATCGTTTGATATACCCAGTATACCATTTTCGGCTTCAAACCCAATGTTTCGCCAAAAACTATGCGGCACGTCCAGGTTGCCGCTGTAGCCTTGGAAATAATATTTGTAATATGACTGTTCCATGTTAGTCTCTGGTCAATTATGAAGCCCAGGTATTTGACTACATCAGAAAAAAAATTGCTGAGTTCCATTCAAGGTTGGGGCTTTCAGTTCATACTTACGCCTCCTTGTGAATGAAACCAGTACTGTTTTGCTAGGATTTACATTTAGTCCCTTCTTTGCGCACCAGCTTCTGATTATATTTAGGGCAGTCTTCACGCGATTGGATATCATCCCATCATGTTTGCTCCTAATAGTGACGACTAGGTCATCGGCGTAACCTTGAGTCGTGATTCCAGATTCATATAGCTTCACTATTAGATTATCCACGATCAGTGACCACAGTAAATGCGATAGAACCCCGCCTTAGGGACAACCTTTTTCTGACCGTTTCCTCTCCGAGAGCAGGTTCAATGATTCTGCTTTTCAGCATTGCATGTAATCATCTGATCAGTGAGGTGTTTATAGAGTAGTAGGTTTATTATTGTCTGTGCCTATTAGCAATTTCATATTTTGTTTCAGGCGCCTTCTTTTGATATTCATTGAACTGTTGATAAAGCAATAGATCCCTGTCTGAAGCCAGTTTCATTGAGTACCTACCTGCCTTCCAACAAAATAAATATACAACAGGGGGGAACGGACTTTAGACGAGCACTGTACAAAGTTTGATTAAAAATCAATAATCTTCGACTAAATTCATAATCTCTGACCCTAGAAACCCCAATTTTGAATCGAATTGGGCCATAATCACAAAACTCCATCTTGAATATGTGAATTGTGATAAAAAATTCATAATCTTCGACCCCAAAACCCTCACATACCAATTTTGAATCGAATTGGACTATAATCACAAAACTTGTCCGTTATCTTGGAGCTGCCATCTTAAATTTCCCAATTTTGACCAAACATTCACAATCTCCGTCCTCGAAAACCCCCACATACCAATTTTGAATCGAATCGTACCATAATCACAAAACTCGTCCGCCATCTTGAAGCCGCCATTTTGATTTTTTGTTCAAGAAAAATTTCATAATGCATTGTCACCAGAATCATGAACACATGCCAATTTTCAGCTCAATCGGATGTAGGCAAGGGCTCCAAAAATGTATTAGAAATTTTGAACCGGAAAAAATGACATACGAACGAAGCAAGTTAAAAAAAAGCTTGTCAAAAGAAATAAAAATGGATTTTCAGGTGATTGTTGATATCTCAACGAAATAGAAAAATTTGCATAAATATAGATGTGGCATACATAGATTCAAATGTGAAATTAAATAAAAGCTCGTAAAAAATCATGCAATATAGAGGAAACCAGTGGAAGATAAACGTAATATTTTTTGTGTTTTTAAGCAGGGTGCCCTTCCGTTTTTATGTTAATCATGGTATATGTAGGTGGAATAACATTTTTTTTTTAATTGCAATGTAAACAGTACTTGGGCATACGCAATCGGTATGCCACCTTTTTTTCAGTTTTATAACAAGAACCTGTATACTTATCAATGGCAGCCTGTTTGAAAAAGCGGAAATTTTCTTATTTAATACATGTTCACGTGACCATACCACCCCTAACAGTATGCCAATTGTTTTCCGAGATTTCTTTAATTTCATTACAAAATACATGGCAGTCTGATTAAAATCGTACCGAAAAACATAATTTTAGAACAAATGACGAATAATTTTTTAATATGAAGAACCCAGGACGACTCTTTGCTTCACGCATTATTATCATGAGGATATACGGACAATATTGTCCTCTAAAATGCATATTGTGTGAAATCGTATCTCGAAATCTGTCACTATCCCCCGATCTATGAGTCTAACTTCAAAGATCACAGAATCATTAAATATCAGCAAACCGTGCTTATCTATATTCATTGACTTGTCGAAAGCCTTCGATACCGTCAGTCATTCACCGTTTACTCTTGCAGGCCCTGGGGTATATTATAGACAATTGTCTATATTTCATTAGCCCTGTACCTTTTGTTACTCCTGAAGATGGGTAATTTTTCTCCCAAAATGCATCCAGTTTATTAAAATAATATTAAAAAAAATTGTTGATATGATATATATATATATATATATATATATATTTAATTTCTCGGAATAAAGGTCTGTTCAGTGAATTCATATAACTTCTCTTAACGACGTTTTGACATGGTATTTGTCATCATCGGGTCAAAACACTAAACTAAAAAATATGGAGTTTGAGACATATTTAACTTAACACAATATTGAAATGTATGCACTAAAATAATTCTTTAAAAACATATGGTTCGAAATATAACACGTTATTTAACTTAATATAAAAATATCTGTAACATATATGAGTATTCACTTACAAATTATTTTATTTGAATTCAGTGTTCGCATCGTACGAACGTTATTGTAGGTGTGTGACTGCGAGGTCGAAGTTATTGGGAATGGTTTGTTTATCTTGCATCATGCATTTTTACTCTCTTCATAAGTACACCGGATTGTTTATATTTAGTTCTAGTATATGAGCCGGAGTGTATTTTTTTTTTGGCAGCATGTAAAGTTTTTATTATTATTACTATAAACAAAGTTAAAAAAGGTTGTTATAAATAAGTTTTTGATATCATTACTATTGTTAATGCTATTGGGGTCTTTTTTAATATGTATCATTTCAAGGAATGTTCTTACTCTTAGATTCCTTTCTTTGGCCAAAATTTCAACGTTGTTAGTGTCAAACTTATGTTGATTTTCTTTTTCGTGTTTGGATAAGGCTGTAATGGCGGTTTTTGAGTATTTGTGGGCTTGTACTCGTTTCTGCAAATATTGTTTTGTTTGACCTATATAGGTACTTTGACAGTCTTTACACGGTATTCTATAAACGATATGAGTTTGTTTGTTTTTTGGTATTTCTGGATTAAATTTTGGATAAATGGTTTTGTTCCTATTTTTCAGTCGGTGTGAAATAGTTATGTTGTGTTTTTCCATTGTTTTATTAATTTTATTCGATAGTTTGTCTATGTATGGTAAAGGTATATATGTTGTTGTTTTCTTTTCTTCATTATCATTTTTATTGTAGATCGCATGTATTCGTTTTTTCTGCAAAGTGGCTGGGGTAATTATTTTCTTTCAATATATTCTTGATTATTTTTATATTTCTTTTTCTGAATTTTGGGTGAGCAATTTTGAATAAATTTTTTTTGTGCGTTTGACAAATCGTTTGTGTAACGATTTGATGCATTTGGTTTAATAAATTTTTCCAGTATTGTCGTGTATTATTGTTGTGTCGAGAAAGTTTATTTGTTTTTCTATTTCTTTTTCTATTGTAAATTTCAATCTAGGATGATATTTATCAAATTGTTCTAGAATTAAATCAACTTCGTCAGTAGGAATACAGGTTAAACAATCGTCTACATATCGTTTGAAGAATGTCGGTTTGAAAGTTAGTGATTTGATGATTTTTTCTTCAACATACTCCATAACCAGATTTGCTACTGTTGCAGCAATTGGAGATCCCATTGCAATTCCGAATATTTGTGAGTAGTGTTTGTTCATTTTCATATTGCAAGTATGTTGAGGTTAAACATAGTTTAATTCCTTTCAAAAACTCTTCTAAGGTTAGTGTTGTGTGACTTTGTATTTCATGCCATTTTTCTCTTATGATATCTATCGCTAATTTTGTATCTATATTTGTATATAAAGAAACTATATCCAGAGAGATTATTATATGATTTTGTGGAACTGTTATATTGCTGACAAATTCCACAAATTCCCAGGAGTTCTTCACATTGTAATCATTTTTTCCCATGTCAAACTTTCGTACATATGAATAACATGAAGCCTCTAAAAAGTGTGTTACTTATATTTATTTCATGTGTTTTTCATTCGCATGCTGATTTCAAATCAAATATTTATAATGCACTACTCCAAAATATCATTTCTGAACTATTAATTTTTTATCAGAAATCCGTTATATGCTTACCCAAAAAATGACCAGAAATCGATTCTGATTATTTTGAATAGAATCGGATCATGAATCGCAAAATTCGTTCGCCACTTTGAATTTCCAAATTTTGACCAAATATTCATGATCTCGTCACCTGAAACCAACAATTTATTATTTTAAAACTTTTTAACAAAAGATTAAACCGACGAAATACGGAACTGAAAAGTAAATCATAAAATAAACCTTCTTAGTTTCAATAACTAAGCGCCAAACAAACAAGCAAATGAATTAGATAAGGCTTAAAATGATGGCATTGAGTTGCGCGGTGACATTCTGATAATTTTTTTGAAGTAATTTAATGATCTTCGTTGATTGTTTGTTTGGCGCCGACTCAAAATTAGTTACTTACTGCACCTGACATGAAGCACTGACGAAAGTCGAAAGCGCTTTGCAAACTTAAGAAAATATACACTTTATACGAAAATCTTTCATTTACTTACATTAGTTTAGGAGCTTAGTTATTGAGACTAGGAAGGTTTATTTTATTTTTTACTTTTCAGTTCCGTATTTCGTCGGTTTAATTTTTTGTTAAAAAGTTTTTATTTTTCCATTTTTTGTGGCTGAAATCTACAAATCACTACCTACTTGTTTTTTGATTACTTCCAAAATACTTACTTACCCACCTTACTTCAACTATTACCAGTTAAAAAATATGATTATCTACTTTTACTATTTGTTGTAATATAAATAATTTTTGTTGTTCTGGTTAGTTTATTTCATTACTTTGTATATCATTCCATCCTCTCATAGAATATAATGATTGTGACGGATGTAGGAGAACAAAAATAATTACATTAGCGATCTGTCATTGTCAACTACATATGTGTGCCAATGTTCACAAGTGAAAAATCAATTATTCTCTATCTTTCCACCCGTAAGGGTGGATAATTCCATTCGAAATCCGAATATGATCAACTGTGAGGTATACCCTATCTAATAAAAAGAGAATCATCCAAATCGAAGAACCCAGTACAAAGTTATGCCTGATAGAATCGGTCAACGGCCAAGAATTCAGAGGGTGAGTGATCAATATCCTTCATTTTGCTACCCTTAGGGGTGGATTTCATCTTTTGAATTCCAATGGGACCAACTTCGAAGTACACCCTGTCCACTGAAAAAAGAATTATCGGAATCGGACGTCTCAGTAAAAAGTTATGCGTGATCACACATAAAACAATATATACCGGGTGTCCCAGAGCTTTTAGGCCAGCAGATATTTCAGTTATTTGCAGAAAAAAAAATTGAAAAAAAAATACTTATCATAGGATACCATAAGCTTGTTCATGCAGCATAGCAAAATCCACCCCCTGGCAAACAACCCCCGAGAAACCACCCCTAACTTTTGTTCTTCAAATTGCACCCCCATGTTTGTTGCTGTTCAACTTACAGCCCGTTTCATTCCTTATTCAACGATATATCATAATATGTAGTTGTGAAGATAGTAAGGCGAGAAAATTGAATTCGTTAGAGGGTACTATTAATTGGACTGAATGAATGGTTCCACGTTGTAGAGACAAGAAAAAGTGGATGTGGAAGAACAAAAGTCAATAAAATGTTAGATTTTTTTGTGCTTTGTTTTATTCCTACGGTATCTGGATGACAAATTGCGATCAGTCGTGATATTGCTGTTAAATATCAAAATGCCTATTACCTTCACTCCCAACGAATATGTTGATATGCTTCTAATTTTTGGTGAATGCCAAAAGAATAAACGTGCTGCGGAGAGGCTGTATGAGCAGCGCTTTCCTGATTGTCGATAACCAGATCGCAATACGTTTTCGTATGTAGAAAATACAATGCGAACGGGATCATTTCCAGGGAAAACACATCAAGCACATCCTAATTGTATAAATGTGTTAGCCTACGCCGAAGCACATCCTCATATATTTTGGTTCGTGCATTGGCGGTGGAGATTGGGATCAGTAAGTCATCTGTGCACAGAATTTTAAAATAGTACAGGTATCATCCCTTCAAAATACATTTACACCAAGGACTCAGACCTACAGATTTCGAAAGACGAATGGTATTCATTGCTCACATTCAAGTTTTAATCCATGACAATCCCAACTTCCTCGATCAAATATTGTGTAGTGACGAATCCCGCTTCCATAATAATGGCACTGTTAACCGACATCACATACACTATTGGTCACAGGACAATCCTCACTGGATACGAAAAACCGATTTCCAAACAATGTGGGGTGTGAACGTGTGGTATGGTTTACATAATGGACGTCTCATCGGCCCTCATTTTTTCCAAGACACTTTGACGGGCCACCGATATCTACATTTCTTGGAAAATTGTATTCCTGCATTACTAGAAGATATTCCAATTGAAGAACGACAACAAATGTGGTGGCAACAAGATGGTGCTCCTGCATATTACCATAATATAGTTACTACATTCCTCAATAATACCTTTCAAGACCGATGGATTGGAAATAGTGGACCTGTTCGATGGCCTGCACGTTCTCCAGATCTCACGCCACTGGACTTTTTCCTATGGGGATATTCGAAACGAGTTGTCTTCGAAACTCAATCAATAAATATTGAAGATTTAACCCAGAAAATTTTAGAGGCTTGTACTCCGGAAATGATAAGAGCTTCCTGTACTC
Organism: Gonioctena quinquepunctata; assembly: GCA_018342105.1. Classification (NCBI taxonomy): domain Eukaryota; kingdom Metazoa; phylum Arthropoda; class Insecta; order Coleoptera; family Chrysomelidae; genus Gonioctena; species Gonioctena quinquepunctata. Next base: position 57,761 of record JAFIRS010001059.1, read on the forward strand.
GCACGCAGATTCGGTGACTTGATGCAGGTGTTGCAAGTGCTGGCCAACATTTTGAAGAATTTCTGTAGAACAATGTATTATTCAAAATACAGATGAGCTTATAAATTAATATATCATTTGTATTTGCCATAATTCTGCATGCCATTCTAGCTACCATGATACATCATTGAATGAGAAATGAAAAAGACTATAAGTTGAACCAAAACAAATATGGGGGTGCAATTTGAAAAACAAAAGTTAGGGGTGGTTTCTCGGGGGTTGTTTGCCAAGGGGTGGATTTTGCTATGCTGCATAAACGAGCTTATGGTCTCCTACGACACGTATTTTTTTTCAATTTAGTTTTCTGCAAATAACTGAAATATCTGCTGGCCTAAAAGCTCTGGGACACCCGGTATATATACGCGTCGACTAGAGAACCTCCTCCTTTTTGAATTAGACCGTCTTATCAGAACTCATTCGACATCTTGAACAGCATCTTAAATTCTTGAATTTTGACAAAAAATTCACATTTCGCGACCCCAAAACCCCTCACACCAAAGATCGCATTCCAGAGTTTTATTAAGAATTGTTTATGTGACTCTTGCATCAACTATTCAGGCCACACAAAACACTTCAACACTGAAGAAAACATTATATTTTTATCTCAAATCTAAAAAGCCATATTCAAATTATATACTCATATTTTACCGTCGGAGTAAAGTTAAAATACTTAGCCAAGGTAAGGCGTGGAAATGAAATTCGCCTCGAAGCAATGGAATAAGAAAAACCTTAATTGAACATTTTGATCCAACTGTATAAGTACCATACGAGTTCCATATATTTCCATAAACTATTTATGAATTCTTCTTAAGTTTGGGGTATTAAGGCTGACTACCGAAAAAAATATAAGTTGGTTTTTATAATTGTCGCATTTCGTATCGGGACCCAGGTATTATTTTTTTATATTCACTTTCGCTTGTGGCGACCTTCACCTTTGCCACTCCTTCAATCCGGATCCATGAAATGTGTATTTCATAAAAGGGCTAATCATAGATACATTTCAATTCGTATAATAATAGGAAACATTATTCATTGCCTCTTTCGGGTCTTGGCAGAAGCAGGTTGATTCCTACCAAATACCTACTTGAATAATAATTATTTTAATGTTGTGCTCTTGCAATATTCCATATTAAAGAAAAAGAAAAATATCCATCAAATCTTGAAAACGCGCATTAGGGTTTCATAAGGATTTTGTGTAATTACTGATCGAAATACTAACTTCAAAAATAAAAAATCTATATAGACATAAAGTCAGATTTACTTCTGATTGTTCATTTCCTGCAGGCGCGCAGTGTATGCCAACTTAGTCATCACATGCTTCTTCAGGACTTCTATTGATCCTGGAAATGTCATTATCATACTCCAACAATTAAAGATAAGGGGCAGCTTCCATGAGAACTAAGGAGTGGTAGGTGTTTCGCCAAGTTGGGAGGGGAACTGAAGTTCATTTCATGTGTAGGACTTAGGATTTCTTGGGCTTATTCAAATTACATGTTCGTAATTCTCTCAAATTAATTTTCTTTCCTATTTGTATTTTCAACACCAACAGGATATTGCTGCGCCATCTCTTGGATAGTAGCCATGACTCAACGGGTTTCTGGTACACGGTCGATGAAAGCAGAAAGAAAACTAATACGGCCGCTACCTAAATATGGTTTGCGGAAAGGAATGAAATACAAAACTTCGCCAGTGGCGTAGCATGCATATTTTACAGATATCCACAAATTATTCGATATTACTGCTATGGAAGAGCACTGGTTCCTGGAATATCATCCAGAAATATTTGAACTTGTCATCATTGGACATGCATAGAGAAAAAATATGGTTCGGTTCTTTGAGTCGAAACATTTTTGCATTACACTTATGAAATAAGCAAAACGGCGCAAGTCAACTGTTTGAGATAGGTAGTATTTCTATAGAATTGACATAAAACATTTTTGACATCCACCATCATAACAGAGATCTCAATCAGAATAATAAGATGTCTAGAAACCCTGGTGTATGTACTGATTCGATTTTGTTTAGACTTTCTAGTAGAGATTCTCGCGTCCTACTTCAAATTTTTCACAATAGATGGTGACAAATTGACATAGTTCAACGAATTGGATCTGTTTGGCCATTACAAAATGCATTCGCCAACCTTAGGCAACCTTCACACTGATGCGGAATACGGACATGTAACTTATGAAACTTCCAACCAATTGGAAAATTTGAATGCTTTTCAATCCGATTGAGGTTATGATTTGTGAATTGTTATTTCTGCAAAACTCAGTTATAATTACCAATGTTTTGTATTCATTGAAATGAATCGTGTTTGTATGTTGTGTGGTCAGTCACAGGCTGTCAATTTTTTGCCACACCAAAGCAGGTGAGTGAAATCGCTAATATAACACATTTCAAAAGTTTATGGAATCAATAAGTGGGACTTTTTCTCCGATAATTTTCCATAACTAATTCTAAGGATTTTGTTTGCACTTCATATGAATTAACGACAGAGCTTAGAATGTGTTGACGCATAATATATTCCATTTTCGAAGTACTCTTTGGAGTTCAAATCGAAGCCTGGTCCTAAAAGTTTCGATTGTGATATATATATATATATATATATATATATATATATATATATATATATATATATATATATATAGTTTGATTTTTGGGTAAATTTATAGTCTCCAACGATTTTCACAATTTTGGGTTACCTACTTGCACAATCTCTCACTGAGCACAAACTTTGTGCTCCCAATCACTTCAGGAGATAGGACGACCTTTCCTATGTCAATAAAGGTATTTTTTTAACTCAAATTTAACGTTCAATGAATAAATAACCTACTCAAAATGTTTATATATATGTTATCTACTCGCTTTTCATTTTTCTCTTTCTTTTCTCAACTAACCTGAAACTCCTCTGAATTGTTTGGATTTACGGTAAATAGGGTTTTCGTAAACTTACTTTGGGGATAGCTTCAGGTCTCAATCTCAATCATCGTGCCTCGGAAGAGTGAGCCTGAAAAAATGAAAGTGTTTCAGAAATCAAATATCATTTAAATTGTATTGTTCTATCATTGTCTAAAGAGACAATGGTATTATATACTATATTTTACTTACATAAAATGTCATTTCAGTTTCACAAGATGGAACCATGCACTTCATTTTGAATAAATGTATAATTCGAAATGAAAACGAAATTCTCGATTTTCTAACGCCACAATTGAACAAGCCAAACCCCAAAAGCAAACAAGAATCAAATTCTAGGCCGACAGTGTCTTTTTATGCCATTTTTGTCGTAATCAAAGATAAATATTAAATATAACCTAAAATAAAATCTTGATTCGTTGTAACGGCGGCGACACCAAGGAGCGAAAAGCCGAAGCTTAGACAATGGATGTAGTAATAAAGTAAAGAAAACTGAACTGTTTGTCGCTGTCTGCCCGAATGATTGAAGACAATGACACAGTTTATAGCTATAAACTTTTAGCTATAAACTGTGACAATGACAACAATGACCGAATTGCGGAAATCTACTTCTTCCACATCTTTGACGTTTTCGGAGCGGACCGAACATTGTCCGAATAAATTTCTTAGGAGAGTTGCTCTTTGGTGTTGACATCTACTCAACAATCATTCGAATCAGGTCGCCATCTAAGAAACCAAGCAGGACATATTGTCGCACGTTTGATCCCACACATTTTCAGATATGAGTGCATACACCAGGGTTTCTAGACATCTTACAGAATAATAAAAGTATTAAACATTGTTTAGTCACTTTTCGTGATAATCATTCACCGAAAACGGACCAGTATTCATTCTGACATTGGACTCTTTCAATATTAATTTTTATGATCTGTTTTTCCAGCTAAGAATGTATTATCATGAAGTCCGTCGATCCAAGAAAGGCAAGTTTAATTCTAATAACAGTCTAGATACCTCTGTTTGTTTTCCCCTTTTTTACAACTTTTATTTAGTTTCACTTGTTTAACACCTTGTATATCAAAAATGAAGGCCTTGCGGATCCATGCTCATTGAACTTTTCACCTTATAAATATCTGAAGAATCGTCCTGTAAAATATCGGACACTTATTACATAACACCCTGTATAATAACATTTCAACTGATCTATCACCAATTTTTCAAAAGCAAAATATCTGGTCCATATGATCGAATCTTCTGTTATTTTCGAAAGCCCATTCAAGACTCTTGTGAGTAGTTTTCAAGAAAATTACTTCGCGAAAAAAGTCCAGTGTGACTTCATAAAACATGCCACATGTTCGTTGATTTCACTGTTCCTGGGATCAGAAATAATTTTCACAAAACAACTACATCTTTATGTTTATACGTCAACAATTAGGATTTCAGTGAGCCAGTTGTTTTGCAAAAGTAAAATTAATATTATTTCAGAAAATGATGCATCTTAAGTGGACTGGCGTTTAGCAGCATCTACATTCATACATCATCCTCTTCTGTTTGTTTAAATACAGAGTTGTTTTCAGTAAAAGAATGTATATATCATCAAATGCAGAGGTACTAAATGGTAAACTGCTGTTTTTCTTCTGTAATTATTTCATGCATCTATGCTTTAGTTCTTTTGTATATTTACGCTTCCAACATTTTGGACACAATATTTTCGAGTAGGAAAGATTTCCATTTTCATTTCACATTTCTCACTGCAAAGTCCAAAGAGTAATCAAAGTATCCAATTACAATTTATTATCAACCCTGATCGATTTAACATACAGTATCGTGGTTTCATGAGATCATAAAGAATAGCTTGCTATATGTTGAGAGAGCATTACAATTTCTCCTCGACTCGCTCGAGGAAGGGATATATCGACGTCACGACACAGAGCCAGGCGGTCAGATCAGGACATCAGTATCATACCAGCAGCAGTCAGGAGAATGTGTGCGCTGCAACGAAGAAGAATTATTGACGATAATTTCACATCAGATAATTTGAACAAATTGAACTGAATCATTGATTCAATTCAATCTGTCGGACGACAGCCCAAGTAGCACACAGAGGTCATAATTCGGTTGTACAGACGTCTACTAGACCTTTCGCAAAAGTCCATGACTTATGTCTTGTAATATGCTGAGACGTCGCTATGTATGCCAATACGACAAAAAGGCACACTCTTACGACGTCACATAGACGTTATAAAGTAGTGGTAATGACTTACCAATATAGACTTTATAAGCCAGTCGCACAAGGGTTGTTCTGTGGTCTTAGTGCAGTCATTATATCATTATGCATGAAGGTCATAATCTTTCTAATATAATATTACAATATGTATACCATATCAAAAGATTTTATATAATATCAATATAATATATAAGTCAGCCTTCCTTTACATGTCCATGATACTCTGTGACCATGATAGTTATCGAGATAAAAATGATTTCCATTTATGTGTCTTTAAGAATTGTTCTGAAACTCTAGTGACCAAGCAAATCCATTTTTACGATCAAAATCCAATTCTCCTCACTTAAAATTCATGCGCCTCGAAAATTAAGAGAGATAAATATTTATTTCAATTTCAGAAAAAATATATTTCATCAATTTTTCTCATTAATCGTTGAAATATGTAGACCATATTACGAAAGATACTTGATTAGCACATCTCCAATGATTTTCAAATTGATATAACACTCAGGGTCCCATATTTTTTATTTTAAATATTTTTGTTCCAATATGGCTACCAGAATGATGTTATCAATCAATCGAAAAACATGGATGCCGTCCTTCTAGTGTCGAAAAGTTGTAATTCCTCCGGTATGTACAATCATAGAATAGTTTACGAGTGTCTCAAAGACATCGCAATATCTCACATAAAAAAGTTGTAATGTAGTCGCTATGACCACAAGTCAATTTTTGTTGTACCAACGTCGTAACGCTATCAAAACAGAAGAAGATATACACTGAGTGCATAAGCATTCCGCTAGTTCCGCCTAATTGAAAACGCTAAAAATTACTGATAGTTACAATAGAGGTTATGTTGATGTTGAATATTTTAATATTTTTTATTTATCACTCGAAGTGCACATACATATTATTTATGCCTTTCCTTGTTGTGAAAACAATTGAAGGAACTGGAGGAACTTCATTTTTTTGCAGTGTCCCGATAGACTGATTAATTATTTCAGATGTTAATTTTGGGGTAGACACTTATCCTTCCTATTTATTTTTCTATACGCTCCAGTTCTCTTGTAAGGCAGATTGGATTTTTGTTTTGGCATTTCAATCATTCATACGGAACTGAGTATTCTACATACATAACACAATATACCTTTCCAACAAAAATAACATAACCAACAAAAATAATCTAACCATAGATACATAATGTAATCATTACGACCAAAGTTCTTCAGTTGATAAAACTACATTACATGAGTACAATATGTAGTCGCAGAAACGTTTCAAAAATATATTCATTGGAACCACATATGTTCATTATCATAATAACCTCACAGCAACTGCTCTTAAGTTCTACTTAACGACACATACAATTTATTTACATATAAACCACAGTACAACTTCATCTCGAAAATTCTTTATTGTACTCTCGTTATATCTATAATAATTGAAAAGACAGGCGCTTCCGTAGGTACAGGTCTATCTGCAAAAGCCACTATGAATAGATTTCTAGTATCCTGTACAGAATTACCCCCAAAGTACCACTTAACGATCTGTACTTTCTCTGCGGTTGTGTTAATAGGCGGCATGTTTCAAAAGGTAATCATTGTCACGGTCTTTTGTTTTCGCAACCACGACTCGGCAAGAATGAATCGTGTCCCTGTGCGCTGTGTTGCATTGCCACGTGGTCAGTTAATGCGTCGGGTGGGATAACAGGATGGGCGCACAGTAGTGCGTCTCTCTTGTTTATGTGGTATTATCATATCATTGCGTTCCTTGTTGCTCGTGTAGATTTCTGTCTATACCCCAGATAAATTGTTTCCGATACTGTATAGTTCATTATAACTTGAGTGTATCATTGCCGAGTACAGCAATAATAATTTTTTTCTCCTTCCCTATAGAAAGTACACACTTTTCTCCCTCACATCAGGGAGGAAACTCATACTTCCTTCCCCCCTTTCGGAGGAAAAGTACTTCGTCGTAAAGCCTCATTAAGTGTCCTGCTTTGGTGCACCAGAGGGAGATCAAAGAGATTCAGCTGAGGAAACTGCTGAATTTCGTCAAAGAAATCGGCTTGCCCAGCTGATTATCAGAGCGAGTGGACGCACAATGGGCCCAAATAGAGAGGCCTATGTGCATGTGGCTCTTCGGAACTGGCCTACCTTGTGCGAAGAAGAAGAATATAAAACTATTTTTTCATGATATCTACCACGCCACATCTTAGCACATTTAGATAATTCTGTAATTTAGAGGAAAATAGGTGGTAATTGCAGCTTGAATGGAATAAAACTATATTCAAAGTTTTAATTATCAATTTAATATTAAAAATAAAAATAAAAACAAATAAAAAACAATAGAATCGACGCTATTGCTATTTTTTTTTAAGGAAAAACTTTGTTTTGTTGGTTTCTGTCGGCGTACTTCATCAGTTTCTCTATGGATCATCAAACAATTGTCTGACATTATATTGACGTCCCAATAGCCTGAATGGAAATAAGATATCATTCCATCTCTTTAATATCTTGATCTTGATGAAACAGTTCACCTTGTTCTTCACTGTAGTCCCCAAGATTTTTTGGAAAATGATCAATGGGGGAATTTGAAAACTCACTGTTAGACTCATGTTACAATCTAACTTTTTATAATTATTCATAATTTCTTTGACAATTTTTTTGTAATTAGGATCTTTAACGTATCCGTAACATTTGAATGACATTTTTAAAATAATTCCAGTCTCTTTTTTCTAAGCTGGTCAGTTTAAAAATTTTCGTTATTCATAAGTTTCGTGAACAGCATTTTTTTTATGTGAAAATCTTTTATGGACACCTTTTGGTAGTTTGGGAGTACCTAAGTCTTGAAGTTTGTGCTCCTGCACCTCAGATATTAGCCACTAAAAACTGCATCCCATAGGCTCGTCTGGCCGTAGCCTGCAATGACACATGAGCCACCTTCTGGCCCATTGTTTCTTACCTGTTGAGAATACAGATCCGGAAGATCTCAGTTGATCTGCTACATAATAGCTCTTTGCTTGTCCCTGCCAGACCTTTTATTTCACCACGTGGTAACAGATAACTGCTTTTAAAAATGATGGAAATATGTAATTATTTTATTTAAAAATATATAAGCATGTATATATGAATTTAAAAAATGTGTCGTGATACGTAAAAACGCAGTTTATATTCGGAATCAGTCGACCAAAATCCATATTTTTCAGCTGAACTTATGCAAAAAAAAATTCCCCCTCCCCCCTAGGGAGGAAAAGTACTTTTTCTCCCCCTTATTTTAAGTATGTTGTAAATGATGAAACTTGTGAATCTATTATATTCAAATTGTTTCCGTAATTTCTAGAACATCTTGTATATCCTGAATCCTGGTGAAAATTAATCATGAATGTTACTTCAACGTTAGATTTTTAAATACAAATTTCAACTTCAGGATTCTTATATACGTTTTTTGAGTAAAGAATAAGAAAATCATAGTATGCTGTGGCTCACTAACAGTGAACACGGCGATTTTAGATTCAGGATTCTCAGATAGGTTTTTTTGAATTTAGAATAAAAATATCATAGTATGCGCTCATTGACTTTTAGAGTGTGGGAAGTCGCTACGCTTAATTGAATTTTTGAAAATTGAAGAGCGATTCAAGAGATTTTGTATCTCCAAATACGCCACCTAATATTGAGGAACAAGCCAACATAGCGTCATTAACCTTACTACCACAAAAATCTAAAGACAGATATGGAAAACAATATACCCAATATAAGCAATGGGCTGAAAATAACAAGATAAATAATTATTCAGAAAATGTTACTGGCATACTTTTCAGTCCAAGGAAAATCATTGAACACTTTGGTCAAAATATTCAATGCTACGCACAATGGTACGAATAAAGGAAAATGTCAATAAATATTATTCCATCCTTCTCAACATCACTCAATATATTGCAGAGGCTACTGATAGGAGATCCCAAACCGATGTAATTTATACGGACTTCTCGAAAGCGTTCGACAAACTTGATCATGGAATACTACTATCATAACTGTACAGGTATGGCTTTTCTCAGACCCTAATCGAACTCTTCGTGTCATACCTTACTGACAGGCGACAGTATGTCATATTCAATGGCTTCAAATCAATTGAATATGCAGCTACCTCAGGTGTACCTCAAGGAAGCAACCTTGGTCCACTCCTCTTCAACGCTTTCATAAATGACATAGTTGGAGTCATTGTCCTCAACTGCTTAATATACGCGGATGACCGAAAATCATTTTCTGAGATTAACGGGATAGAAGACTGTCTTTAATTGTCCCTTAACCTGAAACGCATTGAGCAATGGTGCTTCCGTTATAAGCTTCTTCTTAATGCAAGTAAATGTAATGTGATGACATTCACTTTAAGAAATCAGCCACTTTTATATCAATATTCAACCAACGGCATTCCCTTCTAACGGCCTGTCACATACACCGATCTTGGTGTTATTTTCGACACGAAATAATCTTTTGCTCCTCATATTGAAGCCACTTTGTCTGCTGCAAACAGAATGTATGGATTCATTGCGCGTGTCTCTAAAGATCTCTCCAACCCATCTTCATCGAAAACCTTATACTAGTCTTCGTCAGATCAAAATTAGAATACGCATCTATAATCTGGAACCCACATCATCAGTTATATACAGTATCGGAAACAATTTATCTGGGGTATAGACAGAAATCTACACGAGCAACAAGGAACGCAATGATATGATAATACCACATAAACAAGAGAGACGCACTGCTGTGCGCCCCTCCTGTTACCCCACCCGACGCATTCACTGACCACGTGGCAATGCGACACAGCGACTCGACTCATTCTTGCCAAGCCGTGGTTGCGAAAACGAAAGACCGTGCCAATTATTACCTTTTGAAACATGCCGCCTATTTACACAACATTTATTTGTCTTTTCTTGTAAATATTTTTTTTCTCTCCAATCAAGAAATAATTGTTTTTCTGTTAGAAATAAGTTTTTTGTTTTTATTGTCTTACAGAAATATCGTTTGCTTTTGTTTATGTTTAAGAATTTTCTTTTGTTTTCGCGGCCACCACGGCACCAAAGATATTCGTCCGACAGATTAAATTGAATCAATGATTCAGTTTAATTTGTTCAAATTATCTGATGTGAAATTATTGTCAATAATTCTTCTTCATTGCAGCGCACATATTCTCCCTTCTCCCGACTACTGCTGGTATGATACTGAAATACTGACTCTCCTATCTCAGTGTCGTGACGTCGATATCCCTTCCTCGAGCGAGTCGAGGAGAAGTTGTAATGCTCTCTCAACATATAGCAAGCTATTTTTTACGCTCTCATCAAACCAGCATACCCAAGATAAATACTTTCCGATACTGTATAGAGAAAGTTGAAACGGTTCAGCGTCGCTTCCTCAAACTTCTCTCCTATAAAACGGACAACATATATCCACCCCCCATGATGCATTGTTGGCTAGACACGCTATGAACAGCCTAAGCTGCCGTCGTGATTGTCACTCCACAATTTTCCTGTTCAAACTTATCAACAACCTAATTATTGACCCACATATTCTGCAAAAACTCAATTTCAATGTACCGAGTCCATCGTCTAGAGTAGACACGTTTTATTTACCAACACCACGAACAGATATCTTGAAGTACTCACCGCTGCAAAACATGTGTGTAAATTGTAATTCTGCAAGTTGTCAGATTGATATTTTTGACTGTTCAATCTCTGCGATTAAATCCTATTACTTTAGTTAATCTCGATATGTATTATTACTTCGTGAATTTCTTATTTTGTATTGTACTGTATTTGTAACTTATATTCCTGTTCTGTAGTTGGGTGTAACCTGTAGAACAGTGTATCAATAAATAAATAAATTAGCTTGTGTGGCCTACTTTCGTGTTTATCACGTCTATCTGGATAAAAAGGGATACGAGTTCTTCGTAAGTGATTTCTAGACACATTTTTTTGTTCAGTCATCTGGAATATCGAGAACATTTATCTGTATACTTTTTCTTGCATATGCTGATGCAAAATATGCTTATATCTATCACTGTACTAAAAACATACTTGCATTTTCCCTCGTAATTACAGCTTGTTTTTTTTCCTCATATCATAATTTGCACAACTCGGCCTTGTGAGTTTGTCAATTGGTAAAAATAACTTTTATTTTCTTTTTTTTTTATTTAGTTTAATCTTTTTCTTCGGCGACATTTCAATAAATTTCAGGAGATCGCCTTTCTCCTTTCTCCTTCATTTTTATAAGCTTTTATTTAACTTGCTTTGTTCGTAGTCATTCTGTCATTCTGTCGATTCAAAATTGGTATGTGGGGGGTTTTCGGGGTCGGAGATTTTGAATTTGTTGTCAAAAATTATAAATTAAAGATGACGGCTTCAAAATGGCGGAAGAGTTTTGTTATTATGGGCCGATTCTATTCATAATTTGTATGTGGGGGTTTTCGGAGTCGGAGATAATGATTTTTTTGTCAAAATTCATGAAATTGAAATGACGGCTCATAGAATTTTTGTTACAGAAAAAAACAAAAAAGCGCCCCAAGGTTTATCGTCCGATTCGATTCAAAATTGGTATGTGAGGGTTTTCAGGGTCGAAGATTATGAATTTTTTCTCAAAATTCATAAAATCAAAATGGCGGCTCCAAGATGGCTGATGATCTCTATGTTTATGGTCCGAGTCTATTCAAAATTGGTATGTGGGGAATTTTGGGGTCAGAAATTATGAATTTTTCATCGAAATTGACAAATACAAGATGGTGGACGAGTTTTGTAATTATGGCCCGATTCAATTGAAAATTGGTATGTCGGGGTGTATGGGGTCGGAGATTATGAATTTAGTCAAAAATTATTGATTTTAAGTAAACATTCATAAATTGAAGATGGCAACCCCTAGATGGCGGATGAGTTAATCTTCAGATGGTCTCCTCATTGAAGGACTAGGTAACTCGAAACTTACAGGAAAAAAAAGCCTCATAATAATGATGCTTTAACAAAAATGCATAGATTAGGGCGTACTTAAATTCTAAAAAGCACAAAATAAAATAATTGATAAAAAACCTTTTTAAAGACAAGTTTTTATCCAAATGCACTAAAAAGTGAAACAATTGCTTTGGATGTGTGACGTAGGTTACTCCGTGAGTTATAGATTCAAAAGCTTGTCGCTTTTGCATTCGAACTGAAAACTTTGCGCGACAAGCTTTTGAATGTATAACTCACTGAATAACCTACGTGACACATCCAAAGCAATTATTTTTCACTTTTAGTGCATTTGGATCAAATCTTGTATTTAAAAATGCGTTTTATTATTCATTTTATTATACATCCTCTTCTTAAACGGCCTTTTGAAATTAGATTCTGAGATCGAAGATCTCTCAGAACTCTACTCATTACTCTCTTCGATAGAAAAATGTCCGCTTCAAGTTGAATCCAAAACATATTAACTGAAACCAAACGAATAAACGGGTTTGTAATCAAAATAAAACATAATTGTCACTTTCGTTGTTCTCATTATTATCATATCAATATATCAACGAAAAGTATTATGGGAAAAATACACTGGCTCATTTTTGTGAAAACTATAAGATATATCCGGTACACTTCCTTTTGAAGCTTTCCTCACCATCAGAACACCCCTACATAATTTTTCCAATATATTTTTTTTTCGCTTCCACTGAATAAGTTCGAATATCACACGCAATTAATTAGGACTAGATAACTGACACTGAAGTAATAGGTTAGGTTTAAACTGAACGTAAAATTCTACTGCTTTTGGATAAACTGGTACCTACTACCCAACAGAGAATGTTGCTTCCTCTTATCAAAGTACGGGACAACTACCACTGGTCAAAGGGTGGTATGTGTTGCAATTACCTTTCTCATTTGTATATATTCGCAAACCAATTTTCTCATACCTCTTTTGGCAAAAAGTCGCTGTATTAGTAAACGAATGGACATGGAAGTGGTAAGTACAGAATATCACAACCATTACTCATACCGACAAGAAAAAAAAATCTACTCAATGTATCTGAGAATTTCTCCTAAATTAATTGTTGGGATAGTTGTTAATTTGGGCATCATTCATTAATATTCTCAAGAAATCAAAGAAAAATGTGCATTTATCACCACAAAAATATTTAGAGCTACTACAATCCTGGAAATATTTCACTTCAATAAAGCCACCCTCAAAAGATTAGAATAGCCACTTCAACAACAGAACCAAGAATGAATTCGACAATATTGTATTTTTGAGAATGTAGAAATGTTCCTCTAACAAAAAAACCTTTTGTGATTCCGGTATTGTTCGATTTACTGAAATAAAACAACTTATCTCCGATCTGATAGGAACCACTTATATCAGTTTTGCTATTATTCGAACAAAGGAAAACATTTTCCGTTTTTAGACATCTCGTAAGAGACAGAAAATATGTAATCGAGTTCGTTGAACAAGGACGAACCGTTCTTTTGTAGTATTTTGGGATACCGCATTCGAATGGTATCACATTTCTATAGTAATTGATACGTTTAATTCTCATTCTTCTGCTACAAACACTTGAAAGTTTTTGTTCGGAGGTAGAAAGGAGAGGAATGAATTTATTTAGCAAACTATCTTAAGGGTGACATGACAGAAATTTCAAGTATAACAAGAGGATTAGAAGATTGTTGTTTCTATTTGTGGAGTAGGAAGGATTTGGAAGAGTTAAATGTCTATTTCATCAAGACTCAATGGGTATTAGATAGGACCGTTTCAATCCTTTGTTTGTTTTGACATGTCCAGAAGAATAGATCAGATAACAAAATGAAATGATTTGGTAAAAGTATTCAGAAATATTTTTTACCAAATAATATGTAAAGGGTCATAGTTGGTTTGTTTGATGATATGAACAGGATTTTCATAAAATCTGCGACTGAAAGATAAACTTCAGTCACTATCTTCCATGGTTCGAAATAACCTCTTGGGAGATATTCATGTTGAAAAGGAAAACATTCCCAATTGATAATTGAATAAAGAGATTTTTCTGAAAATTGAAAAATTTACGACAATAATGAAGTTAACTTTTGTAATATCTAACAGAAAACAACTACTTCCCCGGCGTGTAGACTTCAGAAACATTGTTTCCTCATAAACAAAACACTATTTTGAATATTATCAATAATAACAGCTCATTTGACCAACTACCAAGAAATAAAGGGTACCACAAACAATCCTGTCCATTCTTCTGCAGACAGATTGTGGGAACTGTTTTCATCGTCATTTATGAAAATTTTTTGTTTTCGAATTGAAAATGGACGTTCCTGGCAATGTATTGATGAGTAAGTATATTTGGGCATCTTCTTGATACGTTGAATGACACGGAGTTATTTGGGACCCACTAGTTACCCCAATAACTCACCCCAAATCAATGGATTGAAATAGTAGAGGGGATTAACAGATCGGGTAATTTTTTCATGCTATTCCATTATTTCAAACTAATTTTGCACACTAGATGCAACGAAATATTTTTTTACTCAGAAACTACCGATCAAGCACCATTCTAGTACCCTCATATGAAAAACAAATTCAAAAATAGTGGGAACTGTTGAGGAGCGTTATTTCAGAAGTGAACAAATCCATATTTGCCATATTTCGAGTTAGGGTTGGATTTAGGTACCCTGGGATGATTGCTACGACATGACAAAATGATTATTTTCATCGAAACTTTATAAAAAACCGTTCAGATAAAGCATCTTAATCAGTATTTTTTTTTTCAATACGCAGCAAATCCATATTTATTCAAAACATGATTTTTTCCGGTCAAAAATAAACAAATCCCTGTCTGAAAATTACAGTAATATTTCAAAATGGAACAAATCCAACAAGTATTGTCAAGTCGTACAAATTAATTCAAATATCTTGATTTCTCTAAAATTTACCAATGTGGATTTGTTCACATTTGAAATAACGCTCCTCAGTTGTTAATGGAAGTATTTCGACAGGAGAGTATGTTTTGGGGATTTTTGACACGTCAGATTGCATGAAATAATATGTGACCCCCTGGCTACCCCAATATTTCACCGCCAAATTGAAATATTCGCACATAGGATAAATTAATTGTTGGTGGTGATTTTTCCACACAAATCCGTTATGAGCAACTTGCCAAGCACGTACCCAGAACTTTTTGTCGGGGGGTCCAGGTCCAGCAAATGATTAAATTATCGCGTAAAAAAGTGGGGTGGATAGGCAAATATAATCAACTGGGGGGGAGAGGGAGCGGAGAAACACCAAATTAATCTCCACGAAAACAATATATATGTAGTTTACTTCATGTGCAAAGTCTATACATGTCGGAAGTTTATATTTTCATCCTCAGTACGAATACAATGTCCAGCGTATTGAACTACATCTGATAGATATTGTGAAAGGACCCTAACTCAAAATAAAAAATCTAAAAGTGAAAATTTGCATTTTCATTCAGATAGTTATTTGATTTTCTATTCCAGTCTTGATCAAGACTCTTATAGACGAATGAGGCCTGAAACTCGCCTGAAAACATTTATAACATTGATGCAGGAGTAGAATTTTCAATTTTCAGAAAAATCTTTTTATTCAATTTTCAATTGGGAATGTTTTTCTTTTCATCATAGTTGGGTTTAATTGCCAAGTGTATTCTTAGCTTAGCTTAGATGGGTGACCACCTCGCAAGGAAGGTGCGCGTTAAAATGCACAAACAACTGTAGCATATTCGCAGTTGCATGCGTCTTATCAATGAGCACGACATAAGACGAGATATGGCGTCCTTCGGAGGGGACGTTGAGATGGCGGTCCCGACTCCATAGATGTTGAGCTCGTTAAAGAATCCTACCTCTGAAACAACAGGGGATTCGACAAAATTTTGGTTTGGGGGGGAGTGTGCTCACCGGCATCGGTGCTTAGCCCTGGTAATTATGCATTCTACCTGTTGAGCAAAATGTATTGAGGTCCCAATTTTCAACTTTCAAATTAGCTTGGTTTTTTCCTTTACTGGTGTATTTGACCTAAAATTAATCTTCGCTAAATTCAGCGCCGACCTATTCGAAGGTCAACCATGATTTTCGCTAGGATGATTTATACTTTATGTATTTTTTCAGAAAGTTTCAAATTGAAATAATGGAAAAACAATATATAGTATGTAGTATATAATGAAAAAAAAAACAAATATAAAAATTATCCAAATATAGCGAAGTTAGTTAAGCACCTCCCCTTGGAATTTTAGCATCTTGCAGAATTGAATTTTCCTATTACTGATACTCTGATATATATCCTGTTGTATAGTAGGTGTAGTTTTCACCTAGTGGGGTGTAAGATTCAGTCATGAAAAAAATTTCGTAAAATTGTCGTAATTTGACGTTTCGAAAAAAAAAAATACAAATTGATAGAAAACAAATATTGAAATACTTAGAAATAGTTTCAACCCCTCAGGGTTCGAGTTCATTGCAATCCAACCCTCACGAAAAATCTAATAAACTTATTACCAATAATCTCTGTGATATAACCTATTTTATCTTAGTAGTTTCTACCTCCTGGTGTACCAAATTCGAGCAAACAATAATCCAAACAAAACAATAAAATAAAAATATAAACAAATGACACTCACTTCACTAAATGCTTTTCACTAAACTGGGTTTATAAAACCACGACATGTGTTTCGCTATACAATAGCTTTTTCCAGTGGAGATAATACTCACTCTACAATCAAAATGTATCATGTTAAATAATCAAGGCAGATAGTACTAGGTATATGAATCTAATTAGGAATATTGAGGGTACTGAGGATTATCCCATTAGGTAACTATTATGAATGAGACTAAGTAGAACGGAGATTATATCAATTAACTATTTGATCTTCAGTAAATCAAATCCAACGAAGGAGAATTATTTAAGTTGATCTGGTCATTAAGCAAAGATTGCGACTTATTGCATTTATTAATTTCTAAATTTTCTAGGAAGTCGAATTTATAACCTTTCCAAGAGGTGAGAAGCGAGAGTTGAATTTGTTTTTCCATTGACGAAACAGTTCCTATGTTCTGATAATCGTTTTTCAGAAGTTCTGCCTGTTTGACCTATGTAAAAACTAGCACAGGAGCCATAAGTTAATTTATATACTCCAGTTAACGAGTTTCTCAGTTTTATCTTCATTGTTCTTAATTAATTTACATGAATTATTATCTGTTTTATATGCGATATTGATGTTGTTCTTACGCAACAAGCAGACATTCTGTCGGTAGGATGACCTAAATATGTAATAATAATATTGTTGAGATATTTTTATCTCCACTTGAAAAAGCATTGTACTTATAGCGAAATACGTGTCGTGGTTTTGTAAACCCTGTTCGGAGAAAATCATTCAGTGAAGTGAGTGTCTTTTGATTACTTTAGCATGGATTTTCATCAAATATCGGCCGCTTGAATGAAAAAAAAAGATTTATTTTGCCGGCTTTTTTCAAATCAACACTTTCATGAAAGAACATTATTCAAATATTCAGGGGTTAGTTTTAACCCCTTGAAAATCCTCAGAAATCCTTTTTCAGGACGTTTCCAACCCTCACAAAATATCCCTATTACCGATACTCTTTGAGATATAGCCTTCAATACGAGTTTCAACCGCCTGGAAGCAAAACTTATATATCAATAAAAAAATCCTTAGGCAAATAATGGAATAAAATTAACAGTTTTGTATGTACAATATCCCTATTCAGGTCAAGCATATACCTTTTGAAATTTTTTTTCATAAAATTTATATTGTTTATTGTGCGTATATATGTCTTGTACATTTCAGGTAAGTAGTTGAATTCTTTACTGCTGAGATAATTATATGTATGTTGTCCAATGTTTTTTTTTGTTATGCTGACTTGTACGTTTCCCTTAGATTTATTACTGGTGTTATAACCATGTTCAAGATTTTGAAGGATATTTTTATTTTTGAAGATGAATAATATAATGTTGTACATGTATAGTTGTCGTATATGTAGTACTAGTGAATCTCTGAAAATACAGTTCGATGGATATTCATTTTTTTTGTAATACATTATTCTGAGTATTTTTTTCTGCAATACTTCCATTTCTTTTAGGTGGGTATCAAGTAAGCCACCCCAACTGAGGATGGCATATTGCAGTCGAGATTGTACTAAAGCATGATATATCGTTTTGAGGTGAGTTGTGTCTAGAATAGACCTTAAATATTTGAATTTATATAACATATATCTGAGTGTTTTCGAAACGTGGCTAACATGTATATCCCATCTAAGATGGGGATCTATAGTGACACCTAGATACTTGATATGACTTGCTCTAGTAATTTTCATAATTTTTCCGTGATTGTTAATTAGCAATTCATCAAAATTTGGCAACCGGTTTTCATAGCTTGCGAATGGCAAGAAGTGCGTTATCTCGAAGTTGATTGTTAGCGATTTGTGATCAAACCAGTCTTTAAGGATGTCAATTTGATCCTCCACTTTTGTTTTTAGGCTTTCCCAGTCTTCGGCTGTAAAGAGTATGGCCGTGTCATCAGCAAAGCTAATGATGGAACCATCGCAGGTCAGGGTGAGTAGACTGTTTATATATATATGGAAAATAATAGAGGGCCAATAACTGTGCCTTGTGGTATACCATAACTAATTTCTGTTTCTGAGCTAGGAACATTATTGATTTTTACAGCCTGCTTTCTGCCATTCAAGTAGCTTTTTAATAGTTTTTGGGAATTACCTCGTATACCTGAGCAACTTAGGGCCTCTAATAACTGGATATGGTCTACAGTATCAAATGCCTTGGCTAGGTCTAGGAATACACATATTGCTGGCCGTCTATTATCTATATGTTTTATATATATCGCTTGTGAGAGCAGCTATTGCATCGTTTGTTGATAAACCTTGCCTGAATCCATATTGCTTGGTAGATATCAAGTTGTACTTGTCAATAAATTTCATCAGTCTAGATTCGAGTGTTTTCTCGAATATTTTATTGAAGCTTGTTAGCAGCGAGATCGGTCTGTAATTATTAACCATTCCGGGATCTCCTTTCTTCAGAATAGGCGTGACTATGGATTTCTTAAACGCGTTCGGACATTGGCATGTTTGAAATATGTTATTTATCAGAAATGTTAGTAGGGGTGTTCTTTCTCCTGATATTCCCTTGAAATGTTCAGCTCTGATGCCGTCAAATCCAGAGGATGTTCCTTGTTCAAGGGAATGAATTATTTCGAAAATTTCTTTTTCATTTGCTGGGCTGAGAAAAAATGTAGTCATGTTAGTAGTTTGCTTGGGAACTTCCGTAGGAGGTTTGATTATTTTCTTGGCATAATTTTTCCCTATATTCGCAAAGAATGTATTGAATAGATTTGCCTTCATTTCATCATCGTTTGTTTTTGTTCCGTCCTCGCATATAATTTTTTTTATTGAGATATCTTTATCAGGAGCATTAATTTCGTTCACGATTTTCCATAATTGTTTCGAGCTCATGCAAAATTGCATTCCTCTATTACCGATAATCTTAGAGATATTACCTGTTTTATAATAGGAGTAGTTTCAATAGCCTGGAGTACAAAATTCAGGCATGAATAAAATGTCCCCTCGGACAAACATTTTAATAATAAAATTTTAGTTTGAAAAAAATAAAAAAACACGCTTATATGACAATAAGGACTAAAAAGTTGAAAATGATAAGAATAAAGTCAGTGACAAAAAGTGCTTGATATTTTTTGGTCAATGACTTTTTTTTATTATTTTCAACTTTTTATTCCTTATTGCCATATAGGCGTCTTCTTTTAGTTTTTCAAACAATAATTTTATTTTTAACTTTTTAGTCCTTATTGCTACAGAAGACTGAAAAAAGGCTACGGGAGAAAAACTCTTCGATTGATTCATCCACAAGAGATGAAAATTATTAATAACTAGATTTTGACGAATATGCTGAGAACCAATGCATTCGCCATATCTTGAATTGTAAATTATGCTGAGAACGGCGTTCACCATATTTTACTAGCCACTGAAGAGTTCCATTATCCACCTCCTGGCTCCATCATCAGATCAGCTTCAAGATACCAAATTATAGTATTGACATTCAAACTACATATACTTACCAAAGTTCATTTCGGTACGATAATTAGAAGTATATTAAAACTGACTTCCAAGATTTGATTACAATGTTTGTTAGTTACAAGTAAAGCTAATAGAAGCGTGTTAAAAATGACTTATTTTGTCGTATTTTTCAATTAACAAGTTGAAAATTATTCGAATATTACTGACTCGAAAAGCCCAGAGTTGTGCATCCTAAGCTGTATTTAGTTAGATCTATTTTTTTTTGTTTGTTGACAGATATTTGAATTTCAAAACCCTTTTGAATTAAATGGGTTTACGTCGACTAAACAATTATCCTCAAATCGGATAATAGTTTGAACAAAAATTATCCCTCATCTTCGACTACTCATGATTTTCAAAATATTCGTAATTTCGAAAAAAAAAAAAGAAATAGTTTGAGCGATAAAAATTATTAATAATATTTATAACTATGGCACGTACTATTATTTTTTAGGGTCACATATTTCGATAGAATGCAAAATTTTATTTTGTCACAATAATGATGATTAATTGAAATCATAGTTGCAAGCTACAAGATGATATGTGATATTTGATTCTACCTATAATTTGTATTTTTTTTTATTATTGAAAAAAAATGATATTTAAAACATTCTTAACTTTATTCGAACTTCTCATTTTTTAATGAATTCAATTGTTAATAAAAAAGTGTTTTTTTTTAAATTTGTTCAACGTGGATCTTTTTTAATGCCTTCAGAGAATAGATACGAGAAGTGGAAAAAATCTCAGGTTTTTCGTTTGGAAATCATCAGGGTTTTTATGTTGATTTTCAACTGGTAAAAATAACTCAATTAAAAAAAGTATAACAACCAGTGATACTAATATACATGAATATTGCAATGCATTCGATCTCACAAATCAATACACCATCAAAAATCTTTATTTTTGTCGAACCTTCCAACACAAACTTCAGCAGATTGCTTCCCATGAAAATCGGTTACAGTTTGCTCGATATATGATAGATATAGTTCCGGTGGGAGTGACTAGGGTAAACATTATTTTCAGAAACTATGAAGTAGCTAATTCGATAGTTAATCATGAGTATATTTAAAAAAATAAATAATAGTTTTAAAAAACTAAAAAACACGCTTTTATAGAAAACTAGACTAAAAAAATAAAAAATTAGAGAAAAATTATTTTATTTAAAAAAAAGCGTGGGATGCATGGTATCGCCTCGGTCAACAATTACCTGTGATCTGAGACATTTCTTACTTTACTGTGTGTAATGTAATGTAATGTACTTTATAATTATTGATACCATGCACCCCACGCTTTTTTTAAAATAAAAAATAAAAATTCAAATTTTTTATTTTTTTAGTCTGGTTCTCTATAAAAGCGTGTTTTTTAGTTTTTTTAACTATTATTTATTTCATACTTTTCAGTGTGGTTTATTTATAAAAGCGTGTTTTTTAGTTTTTTTTAAACTATTATTTTTATATTTTTTTTTGTAAATAAAAAAATGGAATAATCTTATCAAATTGGGTATTCATAATCTCCGACCCCAAAAACCCCTACATACCAATTATGAATAGAATCAGAGCATAATCACAAAACTCGGCCGCCATTTTGAAGCCGCCATCTTGAATTCTCCAAGTTTTACAAATTAATCATAATATTCGACCCCAAAAACCCCCACATACCAATTTGGAATAGAATCAGACCATAATCACAAAACTCGGCCGCCACTTTGAAGCCGCCATCTTGCATTTTTCAATTTTTTCCAAAAAAATCATAATCTCCGACCACGAAAACCCTCAGATACCAATTTTGAAGCGAACCATAATCACAAAACTCGTTCACCATATTGGAGCCGCCATTTCGTTTTTTTCACACAAAAATTTCTTAATGCATTGTCACCGGAATTATGTACACCTGCCAAATTTCAAATCATTCGGACGTCTGGAAATGGGTCAAAATTGCGCCCAAAGGAGTCGGTTACAAACAAACATACAAGTGAAGCTAATATAAAGCGTGTAATAGTTGATAGCTCTCATTCCATTTTTTTATAATCATCGTATGTGCCTCATAAGATGGGTGGACACCTTTTTCTTATACGAAAATATTGAATGTGATAACACCTAAGTTGTTAAAGTACAGCGTATGAGGAGAAGAATAACTGAAAATGGTGAAAATAGAATAATTGATCGGCAACTAGTAATTGCAGCTTTTGAAGGTATCGTTATTCCTGATTAAATTAGAATCAATTTAACTTCATTTTCTGTTGAACCTTTAATTTATCCAGTGGTCCAATGCTACAAATGCTCAAAATACGGCCATACCTCAAAGTTATGCAAATCAAAGACAAAAAAGATGTCGAACTGGCGCTAACATGCATGACAATGAATTTCAATGTCAAACTTTGGATATATTTTGTATGTATTGGCAAAGTAAAGATCATCCCACGATATCTAAATAACGCCCGATTTATAATTAAACAGTACAATATTAAAACATGAATGGCTCCAAGAAATATTTCGTTTAAGGAATCAGAAAGCATTGTTAACAATCCATAATATAAAAAAATCGCAATTTTCAATAACATCCAAAACCTTCCACCTCTGTCTCAATCCACACAATTTCAAAACTCTCCCTCTGACTATACAGTGCTTCTCAAAAGTCCGCTCCCCCCCTCTTATTTTTGGAACGATTATACATAAACAAGTGAAATTTGGAAACTGAATATTAAAGGTTGTAAACTTCCCTACGAGTGATGATAGATGACGAAATCGTCAAAGATGACGTCACAAGGCCATTGTGACCAATAATTTTAAATGGAACCCTACGGCAAGCGACACCTATTTTAAAAGGTATCGAAAAAACCTATTCAATGATACTAATTTTGTTTGTGTTTATGGCAGTTTTAATGGCTCATTAGTAAACATTAAAATTTAAATTCCATTCAATATGATATTCATTACAGATTTAAGTATCAGTATCTACTCAAAGAAATTGCTCGAAGTGACCTCCATTTACTTCCTGACAGTGAAATATCCTATTTTTAAACTCTTCTCGTACTTTTGCAAATGTGTCTGCGGAAACAGCCTCACATTCTGCAACAAAACGTTGTTTCAAAACGTCAATATTGTCAGGTTCAGTGGCGTAAGCCTTCGATTCGAGGTACCCCCGCAGAAAAAAATCCAAAGGTGTGAGGTCCGGTAATCGAGCTGACCATTCCGTTGTACCTCGTCGTCCAATCCATCTACCACGATACTCCTCATCCAAATACCGTCTTACTGCACCGTAATAGTGTGGAGGAGCACCATCCTGTTGGAATGTTTTTTCCAAATTGCCGAATTCATCTGGATTATCTTCCAAAATTTCAAGGATTAACGGTTCTATTGCGTTTCGCAACAGCTCCAGATAAACTTCACCAGTTAAATTAGTATTTAAAGAAAGAGGCCCACCGATGTGGTTTCCCAGGACACCTGCCCAAACATTCACCTCCTGGGAAAATTGTGTATGTGTTTCACGAAACAGGTGAGGATTTGCGTCACTCCAATACCTCACATTCCGTGTATTTACATTTCCATTTAGATAGAAAGTACTTTCGTCACTAAAACAAATTGTTTTGACATAGTCTGGCTGTTGGTTAATTTTAGTTTCCATATTTAAACAAAATTCTAGTATTCGGTCTGGGTCGTCGTCTGAGAGTTGATGAACCATTTCTAATTTGTATGGATAAAATTTGTTTTTTTTTCAACACTCTGTGTACTGTACTTCGACTGACTTCACAGGTAGATGCAACGTGAGTTGTTGAAGAAGTAGGATTGACTATTACTTCTGCCAGTATATCAATTTTTTTCTCATCAGAAATTTGTGGTCTGCCAGATCGTTTCGCATCATTAATACTACCCGTTGTTTCAAACTTACGGAGAAGCTCCCTTGAAAAAGTCCTCGAAACGGGGCGATCGGGAAACCTCCCATTAAAAATGCGTTCTGCTGCATGAATATTTTGTCCAGTTCCACCAAGAATTAGGATCGCTGCTACTTTATCACCTAAAGCACGTACTATTTCGCTTCTTGAAGCACTCAAACGTTGGGCTCACAACAGTTTAACAAATTATTAAAATGTACAAAAATATTAAAAGTACCAAAAGCTGCTAAAACAGTCAAACGTTCGATCAACAATACACAAATTATTAAATGTACAAAAACTTGGACAATTACAAAAACGTCGAATTAGGGAGACTAACAAAAACGTCAGCTTATTTGACAACTATCCAGAGGCGGAGCTTGAATTTGTAATTTTAGTATTAACTGATTTAATTCATCACAGCTTTGCGTTTTTATAAAGCACGTTGCCAAAACTGCCATAAACACAAACAAAATCAGTATCATTGAATAGGTTTTTTCGATACCTTTCAAAAGAGGTGTCGCTTGCCGTAGGGTTCCATTTGAAATTATTGGTCACAATGGCCTTGTGACGTCATCTTTGACGATTTCGTCATCTATGATCACTAGTAGGGAAGTTTACAGCCTTGAATATCCAGTTTCCAAATTTCACTTGTTTATGTATAATCGTTCCAAAAATAAGAGGGGGGGAGGGGACTTTTGAGAAGCACTGTACGTTACACAAACCGAAATTTTCTTCGAAAAAGCATAAACCTCAACCCCTCTACTTCTCCTTCACCCACAAATACAAAAATAGTGGAGAAGACCAAATCACCAGAATGTACTCCAATAATCCCCAACCCTTATCGGGATGACTACAGGCAATACAAAGAAAAATGTGTGGAAAATATACCTAACTTTATTTTGACCCATTGCAATCCCAGAACTAGCGATTTAACTCGATGAAGCCCACATATAGATTCAACTTGATACTTCTGACTCCGTTAGAAGTTACTAGATCATTAAAGATACTTCAATGGAATGTTTTTTCTATAAATGAACCAAACTCACAAAATTTACTCCCCGTGAAAACCTTCGACATTCTCATTCTTTGCGAAACCTAGCTGAAACTAGCTGTAAATTTGAACATTTGTGGCTAAAATGGCATACAGCGAAATAGACATGATGAGGAAGGAAGTGTCGCAATTTGGGTTTAAAAAAATCTAATATTTACCACTCAAATATCAAACAAAAATTCAAAAAAAATATTAAAATATTGCAATAATCATTAAAAACCTAATCGCATCCTTAGTATCTGTCTATAAGCCTCTTAAGTACAATGTCAGCGCCAAAGTGATAACACCATCTCCTGCAGAGATTTAAATAGCCACCATACCCCATGAGGATCCGGAAATAATCAAGTGAGTGGAACGCGGCTTGAAGGAGCATTAAACAATACTAATTACATAATTCTGAACAATGGGTATCCCTCCAAAATCACTAGACCGACCCAAGAATAATATTCAGTTGACCTTTCTATTGTATCACCAGTGACAACCAACATATGAATTCTTTGAAAAGGAGCATTGTATATATGTTACTAATTGGGAAACAGCTTTTCCGGCCAGCATTTCTTACAAATTTTGAGCAGAGTACTAATGAAGACAGAATATTCAACATTTTATATGTAGTGCTATCATAACCGAGTACTGTGCTACGATCAATGGGTGTGATTGATAAAATATGGAATTTTATAAAGAAACTACCAAATGAAAATATTATGATTCAAACTCAAATTATCCACAGAATGAAAGGAACGCTGTTTTTTCTGCTCCTCCTTCTGTAAGTAATAATATTAATGCTTTCACCGTAGCACAGTACTCGGTTATGATAGCACTACATATAAAATGTTGAATATTCTGTCTTCATTAGTACTCTGCTCAAAATTTGTAAGAAATGCTGGCCGGAAAAGCTGTTTCCCAATTAGTAACATATATACAATGCTCCTTTTCAAAGAATTCATATGTTGGTTGTCTCTTCGTAGATCTAAAAGGTGCATACGACGCTGTCGATCTGAACTTACATACTGGAAGTTTAATTTATTTGGATGTTGTAATGCGGTGGATCTCCAAATTGATCTATCTATTGCATTTGGATCATTAATATCAGGAAAAAGTCGTTTTGATGTAGGCTGATAATAGTTCATCAAAAAATCTAGATAAACCTCACTATTAACTGTGCCTTCAAAAAAATAAGGGCCAATAATTTTGTTGTTAATGACACCAGCCCATACGTTCACTGTTTTTTTGGATAAGAGCACACACATCCAATAATGATTTTATCTACTCCAATATCTACAGTTTTGTCTATTAACCGTTCCATTTAAATAAAAAGTAGCTTCATCAGAAAAAACTATTTTGTTCATGAATTGCAAATCTGCTTCCATTCTGTCCATCATCAGTTCACAGAATTATTGCCTTCTATCAGTATCATCCTCATTAAACTCCTGAACCAACTGAGCTTCATAAGGATGGTATTTTTCTTTATGTAGAGCTCTCAATATCGATGATTTACTTACAAAATTGTGGGCGGCAAGTTGTCTACTTGTCATATGCGGATTTTCCTCAATCGCTAATAGTACATCTTACTTTTTTTCCTCATCCAATTTAACATTTCGACCTGGTTTTTTAATAGTTTTTACATATCCAGTTTTACAAAATTTCGTTTTTATTTCGCTAACTGTAGACTGTGAGGTTTTCAGTTCATTCAACTCAATACCGCCACATCCAAAACTTCCAATATTCAATCTTGGAATTTTAGAGATGAGTTTCAGATCGACTGTTATATTTCCCACATACATGCCATTGATATTGAGCAAAAAAAACCATCCTAACTACTTACGATAATTTCTTTGAAATATTCAAAGATGTTTCTGAAACACTGAATGGTATAGGCGACGCAGTTTTAATTCCCAAAAACAATATTGATATTCAGTATAAAATACCAGAATTCTCTTCCATATTAATTTCCTAGATTTTTTTGCTATAGAAAGTGCCCTATACTGTTTATCAAACAAAAATCCACACGAAATGCTTTCATTATATTAGACTCCAAAATCCGCCCTTGAAGCCATCAATGATAAATCAAATGAAAATATATCTAACTCTATACATGTGTGTATAATATCAATAAATCACGTCAGAAGCTGTTCATATAAAAGAAATATTCATCTGGGTTAAAGGTTATGCTGGAATCTTAGGAAATAATAAAGTTGATTTAGCTAACAGCAACAAAACTTGTATATATTGACAAAAAATGCGATCTCAAAGAAATAATTACTTTTGGCCAGAAAAAAACCCATACAAGATGGGAAATTAATTGGATAGGCTTTGTGAATAATTAAAAAAATCCGTATATATCAATCAATCGCTCTTTACCAAGTAGCGTTCCATATATTGACAAACCTGCAGTTAGCAGAGCCTACACTGTTGTAGTCATACGCTTTAAAATAAAACCATGGTAAATTTCCTGCACATTTTCAAAAAAATTGGCTTAGTAGAAAGTTGTTTTTGTACTTGTGATTGCTGACTTAAACTATATGTTTTTCGAATGCAAAAAATATCAACAGGATTGAAAACTTTTCAATTACTGTATCAGTAATTATATCCCATTACATACCACTTTACTGAGTATGAATAAAAATAATATCGTAGTCCAATTGGGGAATTTTCTCCGATGCCTCTTTCTCTCTCTCTCTCACACACACACACACACACACAATAGAACGAATATTAGAAATCAACGAACAATTTAAATCGGTTCATAAGCTAGTAGAAAGAACATGCTATATCGAACTAGAAAAGGAAGAAGATACAGAGGTTATGTCAGAAAAAAATGAACTTGAAAACTATGTTAAGGAGAAAATGTATATGAATAATTATGGGACTGAAACTGTAGAAAAAATTAAACTAATGAAAACAGTAACAGAAAACGGGATAAGTAAGGGCCAAATGAAGTGAGATTGGTTACAACAATCACTGACGAACGTAATTGGAAATGCAATAATATACCAGGAGGGTTGGAGCCACAAAATCAAAAACCAACTATTTGAAGTAACTAGCAAATAATTGTAAGAAGAAAAAAATTAACAATTGATCGGGTTATGGAAAAGTATAAAAAAAGTAAACATATTAAAATATTAGGTACATGTAATGTAAAAACAAAGCAGAAAATCGAAGAAATAGTAAGAGAAATGGGGATGTATTACCATTATAAGGGATGACATAAAAAGATCAAGGTAACATTGATAAAATAATTACATATTATTCCATTCAGAAGAACCCAAACAAACAAGAATAGGAACTGCTAATATGGTGAATCAGAGATTCATTAGTGGGAGAGGCAGAAGAAGAGGAATCAAATGAAAGACTCATATACAACACGGACGCTCTCAACCTCAATCGGAGGTCTTAGGGATTTTTCCGACTTGTCCTCAGGTATAACAGCCTGAAACGCCTCATGTGAAATCTGTTACCGAAAACGTATTTAATTCTTTTAACTCTATCATGAATTGCTCTTTTCGAGCGATGTTTCTGGCCGATGCTTTCTCTGCACTAACAGCGAGCAATAATATTTCAAGGAGACTATGAACTTGCTTTGGATAACTGACGAACTGGAAATGATTAGGAGTAACATAACATCACAGCTAGTGATACCGTCGAGTCAAGAGAAAATTTTTCTATGGACTTTTTGAGTTTTGGGATTGTTTCTCGACAAGACTCGGTACAAAACACATTTTTTCACCTCGTCAAGAAAAGCGGGCATATCGAAAATTAATTTGAAATTTTCATTAGAAATATAAAAAAAAACATTGATTTGAGAATAAAATAAAAATTTCATGTATAGAAGATGCGCATGTTATGTGTTCATACTATATATATATATATATATATATATATATATATATATATATATATATATATATATATATATATATATATATATATATATACATGATTCGATTTTGAAAAACTAGCCTTGAGCAAAAACTTTTCTAAAGAAGCACAGCCGGTTATATCTCTTTTCATTACTCTCAACGTAATGTATACACAAGCCCAAACAAAAAAGTTCTCGGGGTTTCAACAAACGTAATAATAACCGGTGGATAAATACAATGAATAGAGATATATCTCGAGGCAGAACAAACCATCTGCTGATAGGTTCCTCGCACAAAAGGATACGCGGATTCCTTTACGTAATAAACTTTGAGTGGGGTATCTTTTTCGGTAATATTGTACCGTTAACAGGAATGTAGGTAATCTAATTTAGTTTGGTTTTTACCATCGAAATTTGTAAGTCGGTGCAGCGGTGTAACAAATGGTTGTTCTGTTCATTGGTGTGATACGAAAAATCCGTAAAAACCGTGTTGTTCGTCATACAAAAAGTGAAACGTGAAGGAAATTTGTTACATCATCTAACTAACTCCATCAGGGAAGGCATGTCTGGATAATTACTCCTTTTAAATTGATGATGGGTAATATTGGTTAGCACAATATTTTCTTTTTCGCGTTAGAGAGGATCATCATTCGTATTTGTAATCAAACTACAAAAACATGAAAATTAACAATTTTCCAAATTGCATAAGGTTGGGTGAATTTTTGTTGAAAGAGATAATCAATTTGTTTATCAAGCAATTTACTTTCGGAAAATCTAGACCAATATTAATTTCGGGCTGATGATTGTGACCACCCAATTCAAAACTAATATTTTCGTTTACATTATTTACTTATAAAATCCTATAAAGAACACGCGAAAAGAGATGCTTACCAAAAAAAAGAAGCCACTCTCACTTCATTCTGTTGTCAGGAAACAGTAAGTATTCTATTTTATAAGGCTTCTGCTTTCATTGTTCTGGAAATCTGAAAAATTTAATTATATTATCCGCTGTCTAGCTTTTTTGTATATTATTATTTCATAATCAATAATTATAAGCTATCTGAATATAATTGAAAGTGTTCAGATTAGGGTATCAAAGTATAATTTTTATATTTCCCACTATATAAGAACGGATACTCTTATAGCTGTTTGTGGTTGATTATGATTCACAACAGATGTTGTAGTAGTATTATTGTTTAAAAAAACAAAAAATACGCTTATATAGCAATAAGGACAAAAACGTTGAATATAATAAGAATAAAGTCAGTTACCAAAACATTTTCTCTTATGTAAAAAAGCGTGAGTGGCTTTATATCAGTTATCTTGATATCATTATGAAAAGTAAATAAATAAAACCGCACGCTTTTTTTACATGAGAAAAAATGTTGGTCAATGACATTATTCTTATTTTTTTCAATTTTTCAGTCCTATTGCTATATTAGCGTTCTTTTTAATTTTTTTTCAACTATAATTTTACTTTTAACTCTTTAGTTCATATTGCTACAAAAAACTAAAAGAGAATGTGCTGAGAACGACATCGACAACGTCATATGTAAATAATTTTTCTTGCGATTTTGGTGAGAATACCAGGTCATACCTATGGAATTATCGTATTGTCATCGGTTCGCAAGGCGTGTGCAAGATTTCAAATGATTCGGACGTCTGGAAGTGGGTGGAAATTGATTTGAAAGGTTCCTTTACCTACCTACCTAATTATTTTATTATGCGCTTTTTAGTACTCAAGTACGCCTTGATCTATGCATTTTTGTTAAAGCATCGTTATTATGAGGCCTTGTTTTCCTGTTAGTTCGAAGGGGACAATCTAAAGATTAACTCATCCGCCATCTTTAATTTATGAATTTCAACATAATATCGATAATCTTCGACTAAATTCATGATCTCCGACCCCCAAAACCCCAACATACCAATTTTGAATCGAATTGGGGCATAATTACAAAACTCGTCCGCCATCTTGAATTTGATAAGGAATTCATAATCTCCGATCCCAAAAACCCCCACATACCAATTTTGAATAGAATCGGACCATAAATCTCGTCCGCCACCTTAAAGCACCATTTTTTTTTGTCTGATAAAAATTCCATGAGCCGCCATTTTAAATTCATAAATTTTGACAAAAAATTCATAATATCCGACCCAAAAATCCCCACATACAAATTTTAATAAAAAAATTATGAATTCTGACCATCTTGAATTTATGAATATTGTCGAAAAATTCATAATCTCCGTCCCCGAAAACCCCCACATACAAATTTTTAATAGAATCGGACCATAATCACAAAACTTCGCCATTTTGGAGCCGCCATTTTGATTTTAATAATTTTGACAAAAAATTCATGATCTCCGACCCCATAAACCCCCACATACCAATTTCAAATCGAATCGTACCATAATCACAAAACTCGTCCGCCATCTTGAAGCCGCCATTTTGTTTTTCTCTCCAACAAAAATATCATAATGCAGTGCAAGTGCTCCAAAAATGGATTACAAATTTTGAAAGGAACGAACGAAGCAAGTTGAATAAAATCTTGTAAAAAGCAAGGATCAAAGCCGTTGAATCCTCTGTCCAAACTACAACCTGGTATTATTTTTGGTATTTTTATATATATATATATATATATATATATATATATATAATGGAAGAAATTTAATGGACGTTGCCCTCAAAAAGAAGTGTTAACCGTAGACAAGTGTTTTGGGCTCTCGGCCCTCATCAGTACGGTGAAGAAGTGCAAGGATGAACAACACTTGGTAGAAAACGACAAATCAACGGAGTCAACAAACAGAAGCCAGCTGCACATTTGTGGTTTCGGTTAGCAGACCCTGCATTCCAAGGCAACAACCAACGTCACCACGGCGGCAGCTATAGCTACCTGCGTGACATCCGAGTCCAGGATTAAAGAGAGGGGACTGTTAAACAAAATGGAAGAAATTTAATGGACATTGCCCTCAAAAAGAAGTGTTTACCGTACACACGTGTTTCGGGCTCTCATCAGTACGCTGAAGAAGTGCAAGGATGAACAACACTTGGTAGAAATCGACAAATCCACGGAGTCAACAAACAGAAGCCAGCTGCACATTTGTGGTTTCGGTTAGCAGACCCTGCATTCCAGGTAGCTGCCTCCGTGGTGACGTTGGTTGTTGCCCTGGAATGCAGGGTCTGCTAATCGAAACCATAAATGTGCAGCTGGCTTCTGTTTGTTGACTCCGTTGATTTGTCGTTTTCTACCAAGTGTTGTTCATCCTTGCACTTCTTCAGCGTACTGATGAGGGCCGAGAGCCCGAAACACGTGTCTACGGTTAACACTCCTTTTACGCTAGAATTCATTATTATTTGTTGTGGGAATGGATTATGGAGGTAAGGGATCTCATGTACTATCAGTGGCCATCAAGACCAACTTTACCTTTTTCCTAATATCGCCGTGGATTGACGGCTTCAGTCAAGGGTCAAGTGCTGATCTCCGACCACTGAATGAAGGATGTTTTTTTATTTAATTTGAAAATTTGTCTGCAATGCCACAATTTCCATTTACTTGCCTCGATTTTTGTTCGTTTGCTGTCTCGCTGAATTCGAGACCCGCGAGAACGTCAGTATTTCATAGCCTAGCAACAACCGTTCAAAAAGTGCACTTTTTTCACACTTTTTCGTGGAATAATGAAACAGAATTTTGATGAAAAATTACCCACTTTAGGCACGCAAACTATACAAAAAGTGCACTTTTTTGACAGTTGTAGAAAAAGTACTTTGCTAACGTTTCGGGAATCACTTCTGCTTCCTTTGTTAATTCAAAATGTTATCGAAGAATTGGAATATGCTAGTGGAAATTGTGTTTTTTAATTGCGAAAAACGCAATTTTAATTCACCCAGAAAACCATGACGAAAACCAATATTCCCCAACAAAAATAACTTGTAATCATTACTAAATTCTTTGACCAATAACTCATGTTATTTTTAGCCAAGCAAAACGCAGCATTTTTTTGAATTCCCGTTTTATCGCAATACAATTTTAATTTGGAATAGTTTTTTCAGCAATGAGTGGGCCTGTTGTACACAATAATAAAAAAACTCGAATTTGGTGAGAAAGAAACGTTCAAATTATATATGGGGATAAAAGTTCTGTCAAAAATCCTGCTATTTGATTCAGAATAGCATGAGTTATGACAGTCTTCATTGTTAGCAGTTATCATTGTCGAATGAGAGATTCATCTAGTGAAATGTATTCATTCATTCGTTAGTAAAGTAGTCTTGCCAAATAGCACTCATATTATTTTTTTCATTTATCCAAAGCAATGTGGCTTAGGGCATTGACTCGAAATTTCGAGCCACCAGGTAACATGACTACCACTCGCAAACGAAAAAAAGAATTAATCTTATCGGTACAATTGACCATTCATACCAAATACCAAAATTCTGATATTTGTGTCAGCACTAGATATTTGTGTCAACTAAAAAATTCAATTATCCCAATCATATTACGAATTATCGCAAGATTTAAAAAATCACAGCTCTAAAATTTCAAACTATTGGAGGTAAAATTTCAAAATATATAAAAATAAATTTTGTTTCCTTTGGAGTTAATCGAGGAAAAAGCGTGTTTAATATATTTATATATTAAGCTGTCACTTCTTTCCTAAAATAAATCAAAATTTAAATGAGTTAACGCAAAAACACATTCAACGCCTTAAAAGTGGTATATGAAAAATGCCATAATTGAATTGTAGATAGATATTGTAAAGGTAAAATGATGAAAAAAAATGCATTTCTTAATCTAGATTCATATAGATGAATAAGTTGAAAGAGGATTGATTTGTTGAAAATATAAACAGGATGTTCATAAAATCAGATGTGGAATCATCTGCGACTGGAAGATAAACTTTAGTCACTATCTTCCATCGTCAAGATAACCTCTTGTGGGGTATTCATGTTGAAAAGGTAAACATTCTCACTTGTAATATTGACGCAAGTGGCACTTGTATTCTCTTATTTTAGATATTAAAAAAATAGCTTCATTTTTATCGCCGATAATTCACTTTTCACTTATAATCTCCCTAGAGCATGAATTATTGCCGGAAATTTTTTGAGTACATGAATTTTTTTTTAATTATCACGACTCGCAAAGCTACGAGGAATAATTTTTTTTTAAATTCATGTACGAGACAAATTTCCCGCAATTAATTCAAGCGCGTAGAGGATTCTATGAGAACATTTTATATCGGAATCATATTTAAATAGAAAACATTAAGTAAATATTTATTTTGACGTTATTCACAAATAAATAGAAGGCTGTGTGTAATGGGAGTTTTGGGGGAGATTTTTTTCTGATTTTCTCCGTTCCCTAGTAAAATAAAATATATAATATCAGATGAACTATTATGTAAAATTAATTAATTTCATACAATTTTCTTACTAGGTTTCAGGGAAATGTTAATATTGACTAAAAATGAAAGTGGATACGTTCGTATTGCGGGAGATATTTTTTGATTTTCTCCGTGCCGTAGTAAAATAAAATATATAATATCAGATAAATTTTTATATAAAATTGATTGTTTCCATACAATTTTCTTACTGGGTTTCAGGGAAATGTCAATATTGATTAAAAATGAAAGTGAATGTTCGTGTTCGTATTGCGCGAGATATTTTTTTGGATTTCTCCGTATCCTACTAAAATAAAATATATAATATCAGATACATTTTTATATAAAATTGATTGTTTTCATAATTTTTTGGTTCCGGGAAAAAAATGAAAGTGGATGTTATTTCAATATTATTTTTGTCTAATTATATGATAAATGTCATGTGCCGGGAAATTTCAACTTATTAATTTTACGTCTACATGCTAATGTGGATGAAAAATTTTCAGAAAATTTGCTGGTTACCATAGTAACAATGTCGAAAGAAAGCATCTGATTGGTTGAAAATGACTAGTATAAAATTTTCACTTATAATCTCCCTAGAGCATGAATTATTGCCGGAAATTTTTTGAGTACATGAATTTTTTGAAAATTATCACGAGTCGCGAAGCGACGAGGGATAATTTTCTTTAAAAATTCATGTACGAGACAAATTTCCCGCAATTAATTCAAGCACGTGGGGGATTCGGTAAGAAAATTTTATACCGAAATTATATTTAAAGAGAAAACATTAAGTAAATATTTATTTTGACGTTATTCACAAATAAATAGAAGGCTGCGTGTAATGGGAGTTTTGGGGGAGATTTTTTTCTGATTTTTCCCGTTTCCTAGTAAAATAAAATATATAATATCAGATAAACTATTATGTAAAATTAATTGATTTCATACAATTCTCTTACTAGGTTTCAGGGAAATGTTAATATTGACTTAAAATAAAAGTGGATACGTTCGTATTGCGGAAGAAATTTTTGATTTTCCCCGTGCCCTAGTAAAATAAAATATATAATATCAGATACATTTTTATATAAAATTGATTGTTTTCATACAATTTTTTTACTGGGTTGAAACCCTGAAGGGAAATGTCAATATTGATTAAAAATGAAAGTGGATGTTCGTATTGCGGAAGATATTTTTTTTTTTTCCCCCCCAAAAAAAATCATACAATATTCTTGCTAGGTTTCAGGGAAATGTCAATATTGACTAAAAATGAAAGTGGATGTTATTTCAATATTATTTTTGTCTAATTATATGATGGCTGTCATGTGCCGGGAAATTTCCACTTATTAATTTTTCGTCTACATGCTAATGTGGCTGAAAAATTTTCAGAAAATTTTGCTGATTACCATAGTAACAATGTCGAAATAAAGCATCTGATTGGTTGAAAATGACTGGTATAAAATTTTCAGATTAATTATTGTTTTCAATATACAATTGAAAATATTTTCCTTTTCATCTAACAAAATAAATTGGGAGGAAATCGAAAAAAAAGACTCTTAGATGAAAGCAAATCAGATATATTTTTTATTTCGTCTCTATTCTTTATATTCAACAGACTCAAATTCCAAATAGATTTTCTTTCTTTGTTTATTTAACCATGAATCATTTTAATTCTCATAGTTATTGTGGAAATTGTTTAAATTTTCTATATTGTGTCACCCTGTCTAGTACTGGAAACAACAGAATGAAAACAAACATGTGATTGTACTGCCTTCTACGTATGCACGACAACACAAAATACAAATGCAAACAGGGGAAATAGACGCCATCTCGTCATTGTTGTGATTACAAGAGAAGCACTTGTGCTGCGACATAATGAAAATTCTAATTAGGGAATGGAAGCATCTAGGGAGCCATGAAACTCCAGATTAGCACCCTTTTTGCTAAATGTCCCCTTCGTATGTGGAGAATTCATTACTTTTTGGTACACGCCTACTTTGAAGGGTACGTGTGTTTTGTTACAGAACCGTACTTTCGCTGTCATGTTAAATGATGATTTTCCTGTACATGCAGATTCCCAACTCGCTATCATAGACTTGTGTTGAGTTCAAGGGAAGACAAGAAGTTTCATGCCATAAATCAAGATCTATAACAAAATGTCAAGAAATGTTTGATTTCCTAATTTAGATTGAATGGAAAAAATTAAATAACTAAAAAATATTAGATATATCCATTCTCGTAATATATATCATCTAGGAAATACTTAACAATACATACATATTTAAATAATCAAATTGTACTGGGAGTATTGAAAATAAAGTGGTAATCTAATGAAAAACAAAGTTCATCCCAATTTATGCTTAGTTATATATACAGTGTGACACACTTAAGATGAAGACGCCCCTGTATTTTAGTCATTTTTGAAAGCAGAGATTTGATTTTTGGTACAGACGTAGACCTTCATGGGCCGCACTTTTCGCAATACTCAGCTCGAGTGACAGCCTTAAACCCAGCCTCGAGATTTTGCTTCGCGTTGGAGAACCATTAATTGAAAATCGGACTTGAATATGAACATTACAAAAAAATTCAAAATTCGAATTTTGCGTTGAAATTCGGTATGTAGGGTCAAAATCTAAGCAACTTTTTCGAATAACTTTTTGCGGTATCTCCAACGCGAAGCAAAATATCAAGAATTTGCCCCTTTCGCGGGATTGCAGTAGACGGGTTTAAGGCTGTCACCCGGGCTGAGTATTGCGAAAAGTGCGGCCCATGAAGGTCTACGTGTGTACCAAAAATCAAATATCTGCTTTCAAAAGTGTCTCCATCTTAAGTGTGTCACACTGTATATATATATATATATATATATTTTGAGTTTTTTTGGGTTTCATATTCGATTGTATGAAAACGAGAAGAAAAATTAAATTTTTTTAGACGTTTCGCCCTCGTTCGGGGGCATCTTTAGTAAAATTTTATTATAAACATTAAAAACATTGGAATCTGAAAATGAAATATTGGTTTGGATAACTATCATATGTATAAAGTTAGGTTGT
Organism: Gonioctena quinquepunctata; assembly: GCA_018342105.1. Lineage (NCBI taxonomy): Eukaryota > Metazoa > Arthropoda > Insecta > Coleoptera > Chrysomelidae > Gonioctena > Gonioctena quinquepunctata. The sequence goes on from JAFIRS010001059.1 coordinate 95,247, forward strand.
GTCTGAAAATAAATTTAATTGCCTTTTGGGTCACGTACCTTGGTTTTACCATGATTGTGTTTTGTTACCAACAATAGTTGGATTTCGGGGCGGTGTTGTATCTTGTTGCATCGTTGTTTTAACGGAAAACTTTTAATATTGTGTGGTTTATTGTTTTGTGAACTGTCATCACAGGTGCCTGAACGACGTAGTGTAGAACTATGTATAGTTATTTTGTTTGTACAGACACAACCTAACTTTATACATATGATAGTTTTCCAAACCAATATTTTATTTTCAGATTCAAATGTTTTTAATGTTTTTAATAAAATTTTACTGAAGATGCCCCCGAACGAGGGCGAAACGTCTAAAAAAATGTAATTTTTCTCCTCGTTTTCATACAATCGAATCTGAAACCCAAGAAAACTCCAAAAATACAATCACCAAGATTCAAGAACCCACTATACCCAATATATATATATATATATATAAATATATATATATATATATATATATATATATATATACATACCTAGGGATATTCGGGGTAAGCAGCAATGAAAAAGTAAACTCCTTAAGATTTATCCAAGCTTTCGGAAATGTTTATTTCCATCATCAGGGAGAAACTTTCTTGAGGTTGGTTTCAAAGATGTTAAACATATTCATCTAACATAGTGATACGAAAGAAAAAAACGTAGATCAACGAATAAAACAAATTTCGAAGTTACTACAACCACATTAGCGTTGTTTAAAATTATATAAATATAAATGTGTACTTTATGTGGTGAAACTGACTCTTTTATTGTTTTTCAAATTTTTTATTTTTGTTAAATTTTTTAATTTTACTTCATGAAAAAGTTTATTGTACGAAATTTGTTGTTTGCTGGAAAAATTTTGAAAAGTTAATTCATTTGTGAGAGAGATGTTTTTTTAAAGTCACTAGGAAACATTCAAGTTTGTTAATTACGTTATGATTTGAAGAAATCTCTATATTCAATAATTTTGTTCCTAGCTTGTAGTTATTTTCCCTCATATTGGGGCGTGTTTCCTGTCTGAGCAGTAGGCTTTAAATCGGTCTTATCGAAGCTGTAATGTGGCTAGGTATGATGCCTAATTTTCTACATGGTAACAGGAAACATCGTCTATTATACTCTTTAGCGAGTTTCATCTTCGTTTTAGACAAAGATTCAAAATTCATCACCGTTGCATCACCGTAGGTTATCTTGATGTTGTGATAGAACCCCATGTCTGTTCCAAGTGTGTGGGAAGTATTTGCTGACTAGTTATATTTATATAATTTCAAACAACTCTAATGTGGTTGTAGTAACTTCGAACTTCGTTTTATTCCTTGATCTACGTTTTTTTTCTTTTGTATCACTATGTTAGAATAATGTCATTGAAACCAACCTCAACAAAGTTTCTCCCTGATGATGGAAATTAACATTTCCGAAAGCTTGGATACACCTTAAAGAGTTTACTCAGGAGTTAAGTCCGGGGATCTGGGGGAAAACTCGATCAATGCACTATTTCGCAATTTCCACCGATTAGGAAAATTTTCTTCCAACCAATCTCTCACAATCCTGCTATTGTGGATGGAACAGCCATCTAATTGAAATAGAAGAAGCCTTTTCTGCCAGTGGAAGTTCATCCATACCATTGGAAAATTCGTTTTTCAAAAAATTCCAAAAAATTTGACCATTCAAATTGTTTTAAAAAAAAGGGGCCAATATTTTGGTATGTAATATTCCAGAAATAGAAGATACATTCCCATCGAAAAAACGCAATCCCGCCCAAATATAGATCGCCACCCTTGAAAATGATACAATCAATCTCTTCAAGATTCATATTGGCCCATAATTCACGTACGCAATTTATTATTAAAACAATATATATCCGCCTCGTATTGTCGCAGATAACATTCAAAAACTCCGCAAACAAGTTGATAAAATGTAACTCAACTCTAGAAGACATCAGAGACGAAGACTGACAGACAGATATAATAAGAAACTATCATGAGGCAAGAGAAACCATGGCGAAATCATTGAAACCGGAACGAGAATGTATAGGTCATATTATTGGCCAGGAATAATTAATGACGCGACCTAATATATAAATTTGTGCGGAGTATGTCAAATCGATAAATATGATAGGAATCCTCCAAACCAAAAACTCATGATAACGCCCACACCCTCGAAACCATTCAAAATAGTACATATTGACACAAGCACAAAGCACAAAGACAAAACATTTTGATAATGATCGACACATTTTTCAAATATTCTCAAGCATACCCCCATTCAGGAATTTCAGGATTAGAAGTTGGGCCTTTTTTATTTTCATCACTCATCACGGTCTCCCCACTCTTGTAATAATGGATCAGAATTGAGAAATTATGTTCTGAAATACTTTTTCAAAACACATTAAATCAATATTTATTACATCACGGTCAATAATTCCCAATCGAAAGGTGCCATTGGACGGTTCCATTCCACTCTGATCGAATACTTGCGAATTCCGAAGACAAAAATAAAATCGACATTTTGAACCAAATGCCCTATGCTATTTGGGTTACAATGGGCAAAAGAAAATCCAATCGACATTATTAACGTACATTTGAATACCAAAGACCCATTCGACATTGACATCAACGGAAAACTTATGATCAACTTTATTCAAGAACATCGTGAAATAACAAAAGAACTCTACAAAAACTCAAACGAACAAATGACAAAAAGCAAAGAGAGAACGATTGGAAGACATAATCGAACTCGAGAATAACCATTGGAATATACATCTGATAACGACATCTACCGAAAAATAGCATCAAACACCAGACACAAACTGTTACCTAAATTTACGAAAGGAAAAGTTATTAGAAATAAAAATATCAAAGTCATTGCTCTCCAAAAAAAGTTTGAAAAGACCAAAGACTAACCAGAAAAATTGTTACGGGTACTACCTACTGGTACCAGCCCTACCATAGGAGGTAACAATAACCAACCTGAACAAGAATCCAGGAGGATTCTTCCGTTCAAGTTAGGGTCAACCAGAATACAAACCAAAAGCCACAGTTTTATCCACTGATATGACCTAAAACTTATCGAATACCAAATTTATACCGACTTGTATAAGTTGCCATTGAGAAAAATACAAAATAATTTCTATATGTCCGAACTAGTAAACCTTGATCTAGCTCTTCTGTACCAAATAAACTCAGAAGAACAGAAATTCAATTCATTGAGTCCGAATGGACGAGTAAAGCGAAGTCTCATAGACGGTTCAGGATCAATAATAAAAAGTATTTCCGGAAATCTAGACGCAAATGATGCTGCTCATTATGATGAGGCAATCAATGATCTTCAAGCCAGTCAACAAATGATTTTCTGTTACCGTATAGTGGGGTTGCTTTGCTCACCGGAGGTAACTTTGCTAAAGAGGCAAGAAAGTTGGTAATACCAAATTTTTTCGAAGTTGGTAGTAACTGAAACGAAATAGCTTGCTGGTTCTTGTTCCCAGGCGGCCAGTCTACTCCGTAACGTGGTGCGTGATCATGTATCAATATCCTGAAGACTCTGAAATGCACGTAAGTGAACGATGGAATTTTGATATGTTTTTAAAACAAAAAAACTGAGGTCATACATATTTATGCATTTTAATAATGACCTTAAAAAGCTCTTCAAATTTTTTCAAAATATACTTTTATATACCTATACGAACTTGTTGGAAATGCCCTCCTTTAGTAAAGTAGCCTATTGACAGCGCGATATATGCTCAAACAGCAATTGTATATGCAAAGGCAAAGTTGCCCCCTACCACGGGTTTTCTTTGCGCAGCCTTTAAAAATAAAAAATAAAAATTCTAATCAAAACAACGCTGCACTACCATGTGGAATCAATAGGGTAGATAGAACTATCAATTTAACTGATCAAAGTATGAAGACGATAACTTTCAGCTTGAACAAATGCAATACCAAATCAAACCAGTTCATTTCAAATATCGCTAAATATTTGGAAATTCGAAACATATTTGACCAAATCAATATATCACTCGAAACGACGGGGACTAGTGGCTCAGTGGTGCGAGTGTAAGTCTTGTGCCCACTGTTTCCACCCGACCATGCGGGTTCGACTCCCAGCGCAGCCAGTGAAAAATTTTTCCCGTGATATTAACTCGTAAAAGTTTCCATTGACTTCTGAAGGTTAAACAAAAAACACCCGGTAGGTTCGTCTGCTTTAAAACCTACGACGACACTTGAACCTACCCCATTGTATCTAGCATGTTTTTCCCTTCTACAGCACCCATTCCAGTAATTTTATGCCCTGCATAATTTTGTACATCTCCTCTACTGGATGTGTGCTGTACGGTCTCGGTTCACCAATTGGTTGCCCGAAAACTGACTGTCTTCACCCAAATCAGATTGACGCGGTTTTATTTTGCTAGAATTGTCAGTTCCTCTTCGAGGTCCTTGCCAGTTGAGACGTCACTTCCTGGCTACTTAGAGCCTTCAGTGCCACCTGACTGTCTGAGAGAATGTAGATCTGTTCCTCTACTATTGCTCTCCTAAGGTTTTCACCACACATTGAAGGATTGCGTAGACCTCTGCTTGGAATACAGAGGTGTGAGTACCCAGTGAGTAACTAAACTCGGAACTTTTTTCTGGAGTACATTTCTGCTTCCGCACCATTCTCCATCTTTGATCCGTCTGTGTACCAGATCTTGGCCTGCAGAATGGTGCTGAGTTTTGTGTTGTTCCATACAGTTCGTCTGGTATTGCTACCCTGTATGACTTGTCAAAGGAGAATCGTTTCGCAATGTGATGTGATCTCAGGTCCAGCACGTCCCTGTTTACAATGCTCACGATTCTCATGTGCCCTGTCCCAACGTATATGTTATCCAGTGTGTTTTGCAGTCTGAAGGCACCTAGCCTTGCCTCTGTTTGTATCAGCAAGTAGAGAGGAGGCAATCCTAGCAGTGTCTCCATGGCTGCCGTGGGCATTGATTTCATTCGCAGGCGAGTCTTTGCATCTTGCCTAGTTTGGTTTCAGCGCTCCTTTGTTGTGTCTTTGGCCGCCACACCAGGGAGGCGTACGTTATGGCCGGTATTACCACCATGTTGTACAACCAGTGTGCCATGTGTAGTTCTAACCCCCATCTTTCCCAAATGAGCGTCTCGCCACAAATAATGTGGTCTCTGCTTTTCTGATCACTTTCGTCAGATGCTGTTTACGGGTCAATTTCGAGTCCAGTGTCACCCAGAGATATTTGACCTCTTCCTTGCTCCGAATAGTTTCTCTTCAAAGGGGTTCTAGTCCCTTCAGTTCGTATTCGCTTGAATGTTACTCTGGTTGCTTTTTGAGGGTTGTCAGTCAGCGATCGTCGCGCATAGACGTGTGAGAAATTGCTCCGCATTTTATTTGAAAGATACGATAGAAATAATACTAAATAAATGTACTAACGATAATCCAAAAGTTCAGTGCTACAATCTATACGCATAACACCACAAATTTTCACAGTTATATTCTGATTTTGAGTGAAAAAGAATAAAATCAGTGAATATGTCAGCGAAATGTGACAAATGCGCAAAAACTACAAATGATAGAGCGCCAGGCCTACAGTGTAGTTCTTGTTCGAAACTTTTTCATTACAAATGCCTTGGAATGTCTAAAGAACAAATTGCTCTGTTTATCAGCATGGAAGGGACTTTTTATAATTGCGAGGATTGCAGACAACTCATGGGCGGGGACCCGGCTTTCGCACAGGGTACTGAGTGTGCCAATTGACCCAGGCGATCAAGGATCTCATTGCACTAGTGAGAGGTTTGCAGGAAGAAATCAAAGTAATCAAGGAGATTAAATACTATGATAATACTGAAACCATTATAACTGAGATATCGGAAAGGCAACGTAAAGAAATAAATATAATTATATATAAACTGAAGGATGATGGCCAAGACTCCGATATGAAAAGTGCCAAAGATATAATTGGAGCTATTGCACAGACAGTGAATACTGACGATATAAAAACGTACAGGATTGGCAGAAGAGGTGATCAGTTATCACCACTGAAAGTAACTCTGAATAGACGAGAAGATGTCAATATGGTATTGAAAAATAAACATAAACTAAAAAATTACAACTTTAATGTTCAGATTAGTACCGATAAGACAATTCTTCAACGTGAAATTTTGAGAAAGGTTCTTGTGCAACTTAAGGAACGGAAACAAAATGGCGAGGATGACATATATATCAAATATGTTTATGGCGTTCCATCCATCAGCAAATAAAAAAACTCAACATGAGATTCGGTCACGTGAATATTCGTTCCTTGAATAATTGTTTTGGTGACTTCAAAGACTCTATTAATAATAACAAAATTTCAATAATAGGAGTCACATGTTATATATATTTTCATATACACCCTATATGTTTATCACAGAAGGCACTTTAATAGATAGGGAGGTTGTGAATGTTTGATGAGGAGAGTTGTAGTTGTTTTGTCAATGTGACAGATCGTATTTTTATTTTCAAGTTATTTTGTAATTTCTCATTTAATAAAGTTTATTTGTGCTGAAGCTAGTCATTAAAGTTTAATGAACACAAAGGTTTTAAAACAAAATGAATGGGAACGGAGATGGAAATACGCAAGAGGATCCAAAGAATAATACGAAAACGAATTTGGAAAATTGATGCACATGATGGTTATGATGGAACAGAATCGTTTAGCCAGTGAAGATAAATTCTTGAAATTGCTGGAGAAGCAGAATGTGCAACCCGTACAGGCACCTACCCAATTTCATATTATGCCGGATTTCAGTCATAGTATTGATGATTTCAATGGGGAGTGTATGGGAAAAGCAGCAATGGACTGGTTGAAAAGTATCGAAAATGCGGCAATATTGCATAAATGGCCATCCGAATTTCAATTAGAAACTGCCAAAATTCACTTGACAGGTACAGCAAAAAAATGGTTTTTAGAAAAATCTGATCTAATTAGAACATTTGACGATTTCAAGGTAAGGTTCAAGAAAACCTTTCATATGAAAATAAATAAAGATGAAACTTGGGAAAAAATGAAAAGGAGAATCCAAGGTAGGAATGAACCAATATTTTCTTACTTTCATGATAAAGTTTCATTGTGTCAAACTCTTGGATATGATTTCGATGAAATCAAAGAGCAAGTTCTGATCGGTTTATACAATAAACGAAATATTCCGGGTTTGATAGCCACTAAAGTCAATGATACCGATGAACTCTTACATGAAATTATGCGATTTGAAAAGATTTCTGCTAGTGCTAATCAATGGTACTCGCATTCAACACAGAGTAGTAGCAGATTTAACCAGCCTCAAGATTTATCGCAGTTTCATGGAAATACTTTCAAATCAAATCCTAGAACTGACAGAACTGTCAAAGAATATCAAAGTGACAATTCAATTCATAATTTTGTACAGAGTAATCCAAATAATTTTGTACGAGGTGCTACAGATAATACTCTTCAGGGTGGTGCAACTGATTTTGTACAAGGTGGTGCACGTAGGAAATTTTATTGCTATAAATGTAAGGAAGCGGGTCATTTGAAGAGAAATTGTCCTTCGTATCAACATATCTCCGCTAGTTCTACAGCAGGGAATACTAGTGAAAAGTCTTCAACAGAAAATGTACCTAATCGTTCCAATGATACAGTTATTAATACGCAAACATTGGTAGATGATGATAAAAATATTGCCATACAGGGTGAATCAGCAGAAAAATTCACACGTGATATTATTTTAAATGACAATTTTACTGTTTCTGGTTTCATTGATCCAGGTAGCGCAGTTTGTACCCTGAAACATGGAGTATTGATTGATGCTGGCTTATCATGCATTCCCATTGATCGAAAATTGTATGGTTTTGGTGGAAATCAACCGACACATTGCACGATGATGACCAAGGTGAAGCTCACGTTGGACGATGTTCAGGAAGAAGTTGATGTTTTAATAGTTCCGGATAATGCACAGTCAATGGACATGATAATTGGAAGAAGTTTCACAGAACTTTCAAACATAGCATATATTCGTGTAGGAGATAAACTCCATTTTGGTTACAAACATGAAGATCCGTTCCGAAATTTGAAGTGGAAGCAAGAAAGTCGAAAGAAAACAGTTCGAGCAAAGCAAAACTTCATATTACAGGAGGGCAAGATGAATTTCATTGAAGTGGAAATCGAGGATGAATCAGGATTTCTTCCAATAGTGACTTATTCAGACATAGATGTAAAAGCTAGAGATCATCTTGGTGAAGTGAGAGGTAACAATTCATCTGAACAATTATTCATCAGTGATGGTAAGCATTCATCTATTACTATTGAAATGCTGAATATTGATGATTCTATCGATATTTTTGATTCTAATAGACTCTTGAAACTCATTAATGAATTTCGCGATTGTTTTGCACTGAATATTTATGAACTTGGTTGTACAGATATTATGAAAGTGAATATTCCAGACAATAATCAACCAGTTAGGGCGAAACCTTATCGTTGTAATTTTGAAAATCGCAAAATAATCAAAGACATTGTTGATGAGTGGCGTGATTGCGGAATCGTGAGACACACTACTTCGTACGCATCACCCGTTATTTTAGTTCCAAAAAGTTCGGGGGAGAAAAGACTTGTTGTGGACTTTCGAAAGTTGAACAGTCAAACGGTTGTTAAAAGTTTTCCCATTCCTCATATAGATGATTGTTTTCAAATACTCACAGGGTGTAAAATATTTTGGTCATTGGACTTGATGTCGGGATACTTACAGATTCGTTTAGATGAGGAATCAAAAGCAAAAACTGCTTTCATTACACCGGATGGTACCGCAGAATTTCAAAGATTATGTTTCGGACTTGTGAATGCGCCATTTGAGAAACACAATAGCTGTATCGTACCTAGATGATATTTTGATAGGTGCAAAAGACTGGTCCGATATGTTAAATAAACTATATCAAGTGTTCACTGCAATAAGAAATGCTAAACTAACTTTTCGGCTAAATAAATGTGAGTTCGGTAAAAAGTGCTTGAAATTTCTGGGATTTCAACTAAGTGCAGATGGACTTCAACCGGGTGCAGGTAAATTGGAAGCAATTGGAAAATTTGCCACACCAAGAAATAAGCATGAAATTACGAGATTCTTAGGATTGACGGGATTCTTCAGAAGATTCGTGAAAAATTATGCACTATTGGCTAGACCGATTTCTGAGTTAACAAAGGCAACTGGAAATTTTTCCTGGAAAAATGAACATCAACTAGTATTCGAAATAAAAATGAAGTCGATTGTACCAAGTATAGTTACTTCTATAGATTTTCAAGATGAAAGCTGGTGCAAAAATATACAAGTAGTTGAGAGAAAAATCAATTCAGCTGTGAATAAAACTACAGGATATTCGCCTTTCGAATGTTTATACGGATACACTCCAAGTTTTGAAAATGCGAGAATGGAGAATTTTGTAGAAAGAGATGAACAAAAGCAAAACTATGAAGATATCTGGAAACGTGTACGGGAAAATGTTGAAAAAGCACAGACTAAGTACAAACAGTTTTATGACAAAAAGAAATATGAAGGCGTAGAATACGAAATTGGGGATATTGTGGTAAAAAGAAAAACTTCCACGACAGCTACAGGTGAACCCACAAAAACACAGTTGAAATATCGAGGACCTTACGCGATCATGGAGAAACTTCATGGAAATACCTACAGACTGGAAAAGTTGGATAACGGAAATGGGTCAAGTATAACAACTGTTGCCCATGTATCACAACTGAAAATATATAAAAACCATCAAGAGGATGAAGATAATGATGATATAGACGAAGAAAATGAAGAAACTGAATTTCAAGTTCCAGAACTAGTACATAGAGATGAACCTGCAAATGATGATATGTCTGAGCCAGATATTATGAGTGAAGAAAGTTGGAAAGCGGACGAGTCGGCCAGCGAAGAAGGTTATCCTATAAGTGATGGAATTGAAAACAGACCACGAAGAAAAATTAAGAAACCTGCAAGATTCAAAGACTATGTTTGAGGACAAACATTTCTCAGGATAGCCGAATGTTATATATATTTTCATATACACCCTATATGTTTATCACAGAAGGCACTTTAATAGATAGGGAGGTTGTGAATGTTTGATGAGGAGAGTTGTAGTTGTTTTGTCAATGTGACAGATCGTATTTTTATTTTTAAGTTATTTTGTAATTTCTCATTTAATAAAGTTTATTTGTGCTGAAGCTAGTCATTAAAGTTCTACCCATAGCTTAGCCAATTGACAGAACGTTGGAAGGAACCAAATATTTCCAACACACAGAAACTTGGCTTGCTCCAGAATATCCAGATAAATTTGTTACTATACCTAACTACAACTTGATACGTATGGACCGTGCTGGTAGAGGTGGTGGAATATGTTTTTTCATCAAATCACAGTATAATTATAAATTATACCACTCTTCTATTTCGACAAGTGGTCTAGAGCAGCTATGGATTATAACCAATATAAACAAACAAAAAGTAGCCTGTGGAGTTGTTTATCGTTCACCAGAAACAAATGTAGAGGTCTGTATGCAGGAGATGGGTGATGTACTGGAACGAGTGTATTTGGAAACATCCATGGTGGTGTTAGTTGGTGATATTAATATTAATTTGCTAAACTGTGACTCTCGCGATACTCAACTATTCACTGCCCTAGTTTCTTGTTTTGATATGAACCAAATTGTAGAAAATTCTACTCGGATAACAACAACCTCTGAATCCTTGATTGATGTTATTTGCATTAGTAAGGATGTAATGGTAAGAAATTCTAATACACTTGATATGAATGGTATAACTGATCACCTGATGGTATATTGCGATATTGATTTCAAAAGTGAAGACACTCATGATGACTTGATCTTTTATAGAAATTTTAGGAATTTCAATCATGAACTTTTTTCCCTAGATGCTGATAAATTACCATGGGGTAAAATTGTGACTATGCAAGATATTAATTCCAAAGTAAACTTTCTAAATGAATGCATCATTATGCTATTTGACAAACATGCTCCTATTTGCACTATGAACAGGAAACATAAAGCACCCCCTTATATAACTTATAATATCAAATTGATGATGAAAACCCGTGATAGAGCTCATGCCAAATATCTTAAAGAAAAAACAGCAGCAACTAGACAATACTATGTAACTTTACGCAACTACGTCAGTGATGCAGTAAAACGTGAAAAAACAGCATATATACAATTTGTTCTGAACAAAAATAAAAACAACTCAAAAAAGACATGGAGAAATCTTGCAGATTGGGGTGTTACTACAAAATCATCCTCACAAATTAATAGCCTGCCAATTGAACTACGTAGACCTGAAGAAATTAATGACTATTTTTTAAATGTGGCTGGACAGTCAATAGTAAATAATGACACTCTTTCATTCTATAATAGTAATAAATTGAATGCTCCTTTGAACTTTTCCCTTACCGATATATGTAATGCTGATATTTTGACTGCTATCAACGAAATAAAATCCAATGTTCCAGGAATTGACAATATAAATATCAAGATGATTTCCCTAGTGATACCACACTGTATTGATGAAGTTAAACATATTTTCAACGAGTCCTTCAGACAGGGTATTTTTCCAGATGTCTGGAAGGTTGCTAATATAATTCCAATCCCGAAAAAGAAAGCACCTACCTCTTTCAGTGACCTGCGCCCTATTAGCATTCTGTCCTCATTCTCTAAAATATTCGAGAAAAATGTTTCCCATCAAGTAAGAGCTTTTCTGGAAGAAAATCGAATACTTCCGAACGAGCAGTCTGGGTTCCGCAAAAAACACGGAACACAGACTGCCCTCTTGAAAGTCATCAACGATCTTGCGAGAGCCAGAGATGAGTCAGAAGTCACCATTTTAGTACTGCTTGATCAAAGCAAAGCTTTCGATTTAGTTAATTTCGATCTGCTCATTGGCAAACTCAAGTTCATAGGATTCGACGACATTTCTCTTAAATGGATGACCAGCTATCTCACAGGCCGATCACAGAGGGTCAAACTGGATGATTACTCATGGTCAACCCTAAAAGAAACCTCCTCAGGTGTACCGCAGGGAAGCATTTTGGGGCCCTTGATGTTTTCAATGTTTATTTTTGATTACCCCACTTCCCTATCACATTGTCAGGTACATCTATACGCAGATGATATACAGTTATATTTGTCTTCCCATAACACTGATACAGAAAGTTGCGTAGCTAATTTAAACTCAGATTCGCATAAAATATTCCTTTACTCGGAGCATCATGGACTGAAAATCAATCCAAATGAAACCTTGGCTCTATGCATAGGATCTCAGGGACAAAAAGTTGAAACCCAAAGAAACTTTAGGCTCACTCTCGATAACGCAGACATTGACTGGGTAGATAGTGCTAAAAATCTTGGCATAATCATAGATAGCTCTTTGTCTTTCGATGAACATGTGGAAAACATTTTTAAAGTATAATTCTTCAAACTCAAATCGCTATATAAATTCAAGTGTCAGTTATCTGAAGAAATGAAACTCAGGCTAGTTAAAACTCTTATTTACCCCCATATCGAGTATTGTTGTTCGGTGTATTACAATTTTTTGCCGCAATATAACAAATTGAAGTTACAACGCATATAAAATGCTTGCATGCGATTTGTATGCTGCATTCCATATGGTGAACATGTCACGCCATTTTTGTTAAAAACGAAGGAGTTGAATGTGATGTACAGAGTCCAATATTTGATAACAATTTTTCTGTTTAAGTTGCTCCAAACTAAAACTCCTAGTTATTTATATAGTCTATTAAGCAGGCATTCTGACATACATTCGGTCAATTTGAGAATTAACTCATTCAACATACCTAGGCACCGTACTTTCAAATATGAAGGATGTTTTTCAAATATTGCCCCTAGTTATCTGAACGAAATTTTACCCATTTTACATCATAATATTCATCAATTCAAGAAAAAAATAAAATCACAGCTGCTTACTGCTCAGTGCTAATATAAGACTCAATGTATAATATTGTAATGTATTCGTTAAGTTGACCAATGGAATGTCAAGGATATTAATAGCTATTAGCACATTTATGATTGTATAAATTTTGTTTTGTCCTTTCTTTCTCTCTTCCTTATTGATTTCTTTCTTTTTTTCTCTAACATTGTTTTTTCTCTAACATTGTTTTTTTCTCTAACATTGTTTTGGTAGTAAATAAGTATTTTTCTTTTTAATTTTATCATTATTTTCTTACACACACTATTTAATTTTTAGGAGGGGTGGAAGATAGCCTTTGGCTAACCCTTTTCCTTTTATGTATAAAATGTACTATTATATTCAATCCCTCACATTCTGTCCATTTGGTTATCAGGATTAGGGCCTCTTCCATGCGATCGCTAACCATGGTGTTGAATTTCCCTCATTCTAGAATGACTATGTCGTCAGCGTACCCAAGAGTTTTATGACCTTTTTCTTTCAGAGACACCAGTAGTCCGTTCATAACTTCTGAGGTTTAGTAAAACAACTAAGAAAGCGGTTAAAAAACAATTTTATAATAATTTTGTTACCGTAAAACGGGGCAACTTGATCAGTGTTTTCGGAAATTGATGGCTCTGCAGCTGTTACCAGACAATTTGGGATGAAACAAAAAATACTTCAGATAACTTTGGGCTAGTGACTATCCAATGCAAAGTTCAAAAAAAAATAGGTGCCCCATCTTAAGGGCAAAATATATATATATATATATATATATATGTAGATTATCAAGTCGCCCCATATGAAAACGCAGTTACGTTTGCCAGGCTCGAAACCACACACAGCAGTATATTGAAAATTGACGAACTTCAGTCTTTAGTTCACACTATTTTGAAATATTATTCTCCAAATCAAATATTTTTTCCAAATGACCCAAAAAATTTCCAAAGATATTATGAAATAATGGAAATCGATGTCTTCCTTCTACATCACCTCTATTCCATCCCCACGACAAATTCAACCATGATTTTTCCACATAATACCTATCTGATAATGAACGGGAACTTACACCAATAGACATCTCTGATCTCTACCATGCATCGAACTACGATCAAATTACTACTGCCCATAATGTGTATTCAAATTACGTCAATTGTCGTCCACCTATATCGTTTACCAGCATACACTAGTAAGGACCACAACCAATCTGATAGATCGAGTCCATGAAGTTCAGGACCGATTGATATTCACTGGTTTCTTCTGATATTCTAACACATTGTTTTCGATCATAGGTAGCATTGCATGAGTGAATATGTTGTTCCTATGAATTCAATAATCTGCAAAACTTCCAATAGTTGGTTGTGACTAACAATGTCAAAATACATAGTGTTGGTGTACTTGTTTCGACATTTCTGCTAATTTTGCCTACAAGTGAAAGAATCGCGTCCTGGGTGGATTTCCCTTCTCTGAAGCCGAATTACTTTGGGAACATTGTTTAATTTTTTTCTAGGTAGGACAATTATCTTTTTTCAGAATTTTCTCGTAAATTCTAAACCTATGAGTGATATGAGACGGTAATTACTGATATCGCTTTTTTACCACTTTCATGGATGTGGGTGACTACTGAAGTTTTGAAGGCTTCTGGGTATATTTCGCGGTTGATTGACATGTTTATGATATATTTTAGTGGTGCAGCAATGTCGTTCACAATGTATTTTAGGTATTCCGATTCAATATTGTCTAGTGCGGGAGATTCTCCATTTTTCAGTTCTTTAATTATTCCTATTATTTCATATTCCCTGGTTTCTTTTGAAAACGTCGAATTTACTGAATTTTTGTTGGAAACATTATTTTCCTTTTCCTTTTTTTCAAAAATATAACAAGCTAATTTTCCGCCAATACTACAAAAAAAGTCATTGAATGAGTTTGCCATGTCTATCTTGGTGGTCTTGAGGTGCCCATCTGGAGTTTTATCTCTTTTATCGTTGGGTTTTTTATTTTTTTCATTTGTTAGATTGTTCATTGACTTCCAAAAGTTGTCTGATTCAGTACGCGAGTCGAGTTCCTTTGATAGTATTTTTTTAGCGTAGGCGTAGAAGGGCCAACAACAAAATTATTTTTTTATACATCTGGAATTGCCACTTTGAACTGACAATTGTCACTTTGAATGACAATTGTCACTTTGAAGTGACAATTGTCACTTTGAACTGACAATTGTCACTTCGAAGTGACAATTGTCATTCAAAAAGCGACAAGAATTAATTTGAAGTGACAGTTGTCACTTTGAACTGACAATTGTCAGTTTGAAGTGATAATTGTCACTTAAAGTGACAATTGTCAGTTCAAAGTGGCAATTCAAAATGATTTTGTGAGTGACAATTGTCACTTCAAGTGACAATTGTCATAGACTGACAATTGTCACTTCAAAGTGACAATTGTCAGTTCAAAGTGGCAATTCAAAATGATTTTGTGAGTGACAATTGTCACTTCGAAGTGACAATTGTCAGGTCGTAGTGACAATTGTCAGTTCAAAGTGACAATTGTCACTTCAAAGTGACAATTGTCAGTTCAAAGTGGCAATTCCAATTGTTTAAAAAATATATTTTGTTGTTGGCGTTCTACGCCTTCGTAAGTTTTCTAAACATATTCTTATACCTATTATATTCTCGACTTGTGTCAGTTGTTGGATTACGTTTCATTTTGGTATAGAGTTTTTTTTTTTTTCTGCTACAGATTTCATCCACGGATTTCTCCTAATTTCCTTCATTTTTTATTTTAATCTTGTTTGTGCTATTCTCGATGATTTCTTGAATTGTATGTACTAGTGAATTAGTTGCCCTATCAACGTCATTTTCGTTGTGATTTTCTCTTTCTTCAGTTACAAAATATTTGGCATCTGATTGTATTACGATAACTGTGTAACCAATGTTGAGCATAATTAACTGTATGCTCTCAATTCACCAATTTTTAGGTTTGGGTTATTAAAAATGATCTAAGAATTTACAATTTCAAATATTCCATTTTTAATGTAGATTATATTGAATTTTGAAATTTTCGAAATTTTATATACCCGTGCACATTAAAGAAAACGTTGCTTATTCACCCTATATATCGCTTCATGTTGTATACAAACACCCTCCTCTGGAGTATTTTGTTTACATTTCCCGTTTCCAAATAAATTGGGTAGGAAGTAAAATAGGAACACTTGAGCTATTCTCATGTGAAATCCGGAATGAGTTGACTGAAGTGGAGACCGTACTCAGACGTGCTTTGTAATTTTTTAATAAAGAAGCAACCCCATTAATTAGGGCTCAAGGCTCTGTTTGTTTTTATCTTTTAATCTTCGAATTGTCCTCGGGTTTCCACCATGAAGGTTAATTTGATTAAAGCGGTGATGTTTTTTGCATAGTGGGGTTTTGTGCTTTTGTTTTGACATTTTGACTTCGGTGATGTTTGTAACGAGAAATTGAAATACATATCTTCGAACGATGGATATAGCAACCCAGTGTCTATCTACGAATTGAACAAATGTTTTTTTTTTTATTTAATTTGAGGTAATTGAGAGAAGTGCAGCATACCTTAATAGTCTACAACAAGAATTTGAATTATCAATCCACAAAACGATCATTCTGACCCAAATATTTGTATATTGAAGCCGCGAAGACATGAAAGCGGTTTAACCCTTTCAATCCGGATGTTTTGTTTTCATATTCGGCCAGTGGATATGGAAGATTTTACTAGGCAGAATACAAATATAATGAAATTTTACTCAGAAAAAAAAATGGGACCAATATTCAGTATTTATAGTGGGACAAATATGTCCCATCAGTAACTAATATTAAGAATGGAATGGTGTGGAACAATCAATGCATAGTAGTAAATTGCACATTTTACACCTCAGTTTTGTACGTTTTTCTCTCTTCTGTTGGGAGCAGCTATAACACCTTCTTCTGTTTTTTTCTTGCACAGGCAAGTGATCTCGAACATTTATTTTGTCTTCTGAAGATTTAGAATGACGTCCAATTGTTCTTGTGCGTTTTCTCCTAGTTCCTTTTCTGCCTTCAGCTATCAAACGTTCTGCTAGTGGAATATTATATAAATGTCACTTTTTTATGAGTTACTTCCTTGAAGACAACTGACAGAATACTGAAAATAGAGCACGTACGCAAATTTCCCATGTTGCCATATATTACGAAACTGAAATATGACTATAAACTACTGTTCCAGTTACGGCTATTCTGCATTACCTTGACCGCCACAGAAATTTATGAGAATTAGGTGGGACATATATGTGCCTAGAGGATTAAAAGGGTTAATTTTGAGAAAACAATCTAATGTTATGAATTGTGCAAATCGAAAGGCATCGATTTTCAACAAACATGTACTATGGGTCCATCCTCTCCACTTCCTGCTGGAATCTACTTGACATGATCAAGATGTTCTTCCATTTCTGGAAATGTATGTCCTCTTTCTAGTACTTGGCGGTACCGAAGACATCTTGTCTCAGCCTACCATATGCTCCCACTTACACAGACAGTGTAGAGAGTTTTCCTTGGGCATACTCGATCGTCTTCAACTCCCATAGACTTTCTCCAGTTTAGATCCAGTATTTTGCTCTTCTTGCTCTTGTCGGGTCCCGATATCATCAGCTTTGCCTGCCTACAGCCATCTTTTCTCTCCATTGCTTAACCCAATAGAAAGCTCTAGAGAAATCAATGGAAAGTCCACAGATGTGAAATTTTCCATCGATAGCATTAATCATGTGCTTATTGAAAACATATAATACTGTTTCAGTCCTTTTATTATGGGTGAGTTCCTTGGCAGAAAAACATATTTCAACTGGTTCTTAATACCCAGCTCGAAGGGTTTTGAAATATTTGGAAGAAGACTGATTCCTGTGTAGTTCCCATTGCACTATTCTTGAATATGGCAGTGATGAGTGCTATATACAAATTTATAACATACGCAATAGGCTTACTTTTATATGTTTAGTGACGTCATTCACTGTTACTGGATGCAAGAAAAAAGAGTTGAGATGTGTTTTGTTATTTCTCACCATAAAATTCCAATCAATAACGTTCTGCTGTGAAACTTTGATCAAGTGACTATTGAAGTTATTGGCCATAACAATTTCAGAAACTTCAAAATCTCCTTGACAGAATGTAATTTAATGGGAACTGCTTTCCTTCTTTTGTAACGTTGTGTGCGTATCATCTCTGTATTTTTGTGCTGAGTATATGGACTCCAGTCTTTTCATTCCTGAATTTCTGAAGTACCTAAGTTATATAATAAATTTTTCAACCTGTTTTTGGAAGGGCTTCCGAAGAAATGCATTTTTAATATAATGATAATGGAGTATGGAGTACTCTCTTTTGGAAAACATTCTTCTTTGCCTCATTCATCTATATGAGTTCCCAATTAAGACTGAAATATATAATTGAATAACTATCTGAATGAAAATGATAATTTTCACTTTCAGATTTTTTCTTCTGAGTTAGGGTCCTTGTTCAATATCTATCAGATGTAGTTCAATGTCCAGCGTGGATTTAGCCGGGGAAGTAGTTGTTTCCTGTTAGATATTCAAAAACAATAAACTCTTATCGTGGATTTTTCAATTCACAGAAAAATATTTCTATTCTATAGTGAATTGAGAATGACTCCCTTTTCATGTTATGTTGAACGATGGAAGATAGTGACTAAAGTTCATCTTTCAGTCGCAGATGATTCCACATCTAATCTTATAAACATCCTGTTCATATTTTCAAACAAATCAATCTATCATACTTCATAACAGATTTGAATGTCAAAAAAACACTGCTTCTAGAAAATGTGTATCCCATTTCTTCCGGCCTTCCTGATGATCGAGGAAGCCTGAAATAGATTTTCGTCGACAAAAATGTATTGAATACCTAGTGAATGCGATGCCTCTCTTCAAATGAGGATTTCTGGTGGGCAGGTACTCTGTTTTGGAAAACATTCTTCTTTGCCTCATTCATCTATATGAGTTCCCAATTAAGACTGGAATAGAAAATCAAATAACTATCTTTCTGTCACAGATGATTCCACATCTGATCTTATTTATTTATTTATTTACGAGCGAATGCTCATTAAGTATTACAGGTATCATTGAACAATTGACAAGATGCCTAAGTATAAGATTAAAATATAGTAAAACTATTAAATCTAGGACAGACATATTCAGAATCTAAAAATGAGCTCAAAACTCAAACTTAAAAATATAAACTTAAAAATAATTGCAATAGGAACATTTGAGTCCCAAGCAGCATTATAGTGACGGAAACTAATACTGCAACTTCGACTCTGTGGTTATCACGTAATCACCACTGAATTTACCTACCTTTATACAGTAAGAATTACTAAAATTTTATATTTATATGGTTGTAGTCACGTAATTCCCATCTATGGTAGCCACTTCTCAGTTCTATATCTCATTAGTGTCATTTGAAGTGTCTGAAACATTATGGCCACTGAGCAAATCACTTAAAAGTGGAGAATAATCGTTGCGGTAACCATCCTTTACCACTTAAATATCATTTAGAAGTCACAGTCACTTTCAAGAGAGTATGATAGTTTTGGTGACGTTTTGGTAACTTCCATAAAACCTTCAATGTGGCAGGTAGTTGATTGTGATATGTGGTGATGGGCAACCATCACGTTCTTGCTATCTCCATAATTGATAGCCACAGTACTAATAAAAGTCACTACAAATTACAATAACCTTCAAAATTCACCATTCCACGCGATGACGAAAGCTAACCTGAGATTTCCCTTGATTTTCAAGTGACCGTGGATTGGTCCGTGCGATGACTAAAACTAACCTAACTTTTCTCAAACTATTTTATTGTGGCTTACAAAAAGTTCGTTTCATCTGTTACGTAGATGATATTCATTCAAAATGAAATGGGTTATGCGTTTTCAATAGACAATTTTTTTTTGATTTGGTATAAAAAGGTTCTAGATCGGATCTCTGACTTGTGCTCCTGCTTGACATTTATACGTTAATTGTTAAATCTATTTGCATAAATGCCATCATTTTCATTACTTGTTAATTGATAATTGTTACTTAATACTTGATAATTTTCCATTGGAGCTGCATAAATGCACTATACTTGTTACATGTCCTTTTTTAACAATTAATGAACATGTATCCAAAATTTCGAGGTTATAACTTAGAAGTGGCAGGTTATAATAGCCCGACGTGTTCGCCCCTTTCAAAGGTATAAGACCTATTGTAATATTTAGGTTATAACTTTGAAGTGGTGAGTCATGGGCTTGCAACGTGAGTGCTACTTTCCAGTGGTGGAAAAGTTAATAATTTAATTCCAATGGTCACTTTATGATGGCAGGAGCTTTAAGTGGTATATTTACGCTTTCTAACACTTCGAAGTTATGTTCTCCAAAACGCCATATTTACAGGAACATGCTGGGTCGCCATTATTAGAGAAATGATCGACATATTCAATAAAGATTTATTTGTCGTCAGCACTGCATCAAACGTAGTAATTTATTACGTAAGTATTTGTTTCGACTAACCAAGATTGATAAAACAATGTTTGAGGGATTCAAGTACATAATTTCAGAGGCGAGTCATTTCCAAAATTATAATGTTGCTCAAATGAAGAGTATTCAGATGGCGCGTGCTCAGAATGAAGCTACAAACACCCATATTTCACATAAAATCGTTTTAATTTTATCCCGATCAGAAGTATCCAAATTCAATATACTTACTTACGCGTTTGTATGTTATATGTTTTTATAATTGATCGAGTATTAGAAATGAATCAGGCAGAATGAATGAATGAATGAGGAACATTTATCATAAAAATAAGTTGCTGAACAGAGATCGAGCTACATATTATTTACACAAACGCAGTCAGTTGTTTAACTTGTCTAGTTTCGGCCACTACATATCCACGTTTTTGTCGGGTGACCACAACGTGGTTGGAATGTGGCTATCTGAGATCCAGGAACATGGATCGGAACGTAGGGGCCACCAAAAAAGTGTTCCCGATTTTGGTAGCCGCCGCGTGATAGAACCGTGTATATTACGTGGCAGTGGTTGTGGTCAAATACCTCAAAGTTCTCCAGAATTGTGGCCGCTACGTTCGTCCACTAAAAATGCTACTTGGGAGTGAGAGAAAATGTGTAGTGTGAAATTCCTGTTACAGAAGTAATGAACATCCTGTTAATATTCATAAACAAATCAATCTATCATAGGCCTAGAGCTTGTTTGGGAATTTCTCATTATAGAGATCACTCCACGACTCATTGCTCAATAATACTTTGAAATTATTAATATTGTCCTCTGAGAATACTCTACCATAGTTGATAGAATTACAATCTTGTTCTTCAATTTTTGTTTTCGTAGGAACTCAGGTGAAATGATCAGATAAGGAAATTATCTAAACATGTGCATTTCAGGTTGAAACATGCCAACTGATCAAGAAAAAAGTTGAATTACTCACTATCAACAGCAAATTTGAAGTCCCCACCTATGATAACGGTATCATAATCCTTACATACTAGGGTTAGTAGTCCGTTGAAGTGATTTGAATATGAATTGATGTTACCTAATGGAGGTTTATAAATAAACACAAATTAAACTGTTTTTGGGTCTGATGCCGCAGAATTCTGACTCCTTTTATACAGAATCTAGTTGAATCAACCATAGATATCTCAAGCCTACTTTTATCATGTTTATAAATTGCTACACCCCATTTTCCATCAAACTGCTACAGAAGTGTATGAAATGTTGCAGCTTTATCACATCCAACTGAAGGTTGTTTTGCCTATGCCCAGAAATAAATAAAATATTACAAACCAGACCACTATCTATCGGAATAATTTTATTGCCAAGGCACTGGATGTTTTGATGACACACAATACCATAACCTAGATCTTTTCTTTCCTCATGTTCCAATTATCTTCATTCTTCATCATTAGTCGTGTGTTTGAAAAATTATTCTGATTACTTACTTCCTGGCTAATATAAGTTTCCATCGTTTCCTGAATTTCAACGACTAATGATTTTGATTGGCATTGACTGTGAGAAATGTTGTTGTTCCTGGGGAGGGGTGAATTATATTTCTATCACTTTCATCGTGTGAAATATATGTTGATTCCTAATCTTGATATTAATTTCCAGCTAGCTCTACAAATATAACATTTTCCTTTTGTCGTTATACCGTATCCATTTCTGTAGTGATTAGATCTCTTCAGAATGTTATTGCAAGAAGCATGTATTCAGTGATTTCATAGAATTAAGTTTTTTCTTGTTGTAGGTTACCTAGGTATATCAAATGTATATGTGCATTTTCATATCGTCAAATCGAAAGGGATGCGTGATAACTATATGTTTAATATTGTCTCTCATGTAAAACAGCTAGGAATTTTTATAGACTCCAACTTGAAATGGGATATCCAGATCCCAATCTCCATATCCCAATCAAAAAAATGCATCATCTCAGCAACATAAAGATCCACAAAACACAACATGAGCTACAAAAAATTAACCACAAATATAATACTAGAAATAAGGAACATAAATACAAGTTTCCTTTTATGAATAAAGCTATCGGCCAAAAAAGCCACAGATATATCAGCCAAAAACTTTACAACCAACCCACTAAAAAACAAGCAGAATACAAATAGATTCAAAAATATATCCTATCCAATCCCCGCACTGATATACATACTTTAGTCTATAACTTTTAGATTATTATTCTATATACACATGTTTTTACCTCACTATATCATATCATAATAATCTTCTTATCAACATTACAACTACCATAGTACTGAGAGATAAGTGCCATGTGAAGTGGAATGAATAGAAAAATCGAATTTAAACGGTTTTCTTCACATAAAGGATTCAATATAAAATTGAACCAGAGAAAGGTAGATCTCAGGTGAAAAACAACTAGATGTTTCAGGCTTCTTGGCCCTCATCAGTACGGAGTAGTCAACCAGCAGCCAAAGGTGCAAAGAACTCTGGCTGAAGTGAGACACAACGTAAACAAACCATCATCGATCTTGTAACACCTATAGGTACGCCGGAAAAGATAAACTTTAACTGGCGGTACCTAGTGACAGAAAGAAACACTCCGAAAATCTCCCACCTCGATAGGTTTCTAAATAAAAGATTCCTTCTCAGTAGGAGTGGCAAGCCCGTCTAGCATATAGTGAGAGATAAGTGCCATGTGAAGTGGAATGAATAGAAAATCGAATTTAACGGTTTCTTCATAAGGATTCAATATAAATTGAACCAGAGAAGGTAGATCTCAGGTGAAAACACTACTTTCTGGCAATCCCAGAACGTTGAATGATATTCACCTGAAAATCCATGCATACTTCCATATAATATCATGGACATTGAATGCAAATGTTTCTTTCTGATAAGCTCGATTATGTTTAATTATGTAGTGTTCACAACATCCGCATACCGATTTCGGCTTGGCCTCATCAGTACGGAGTAGTCAAGCCAAGGTGCAAAGAACTCTGGCTGAAGTGAGACAACGTAAACAAACCATCATCGATCTTGTTACACCTATAGGTACGCCGGAAAGATAAACTTTAACTGGCGGAACCTAGTGACAAAGAAACACTCAAAATCTCACCTCGATAGGTTTCTAAATAAGATTCCTTCTCGTAGTGCAAGCCGTCTATATAGTGAAGATAGGCTGAGGAATGAATAGAAAATTCGATTTTCTATTCATTCCTCCATGCACTTATCTCACTATATGCTAGACGGGCTTACCATCTACTGAAAGGAATCTTATTTAGAAACCTATCGAGGTGGAGATTCGGAGTGTTCTTTCTGTCACAGTACCGCCAGTTAAAGTTATCTTTCCGCGTACCTATAGGTGTTACAAGATCGATGATGGTTTGTTTACGTTGTGTCTCACTCAGCCAGAGTTCTTGCACCTTGCTGCTGTTACTACTCCGTACTGATGAGCCAAGAGCCTGAAACCGTATGCGGATTGTTAGGTGAACACTACATAAATTAAACATTATCGAGCTTATCGAAAGAAACATTTGCATTCAATGTCCATTGATATTATATGAAGTATGCATGATTTTCAGGTGAATATCATTCAACGTTCTGCTGGTATTGCCGAAAGTACACACTAGCTTTTTTTCCATGTTTAATTGGTTTTCACCTGAGATCTACCTTTCTCTGGTTCAATTTTATATTGAATCCTTTATGTGAAGAAAACCGTTTAAATTCGATTTTTCTACCATAGTACTATTGTCACACACAAGCTTTGCTTTCGTGGCCTAACTACATTTATTTTTAATATTTAAATTATATTTCACTCCTGCAGTGTAACGTATTTATATAGCACTCTTGCAGTGTAATGTACTTCACCTTCAAAATAAACGTCTTATTATTATTATTATTGTTATTATAATATGCGTCATATTTATTGGTATGAATCAACTTTCAATATTGGAACTGACTTCGTCAGTCCATAAAAGCACTGTGTCGTTCTTTGTGGATGTTTTCGTGTTATTCAATGCTATCAACATGTCTGGAGTGCAATTTGGATTTAAAATTACTTGAATCATGTAATCTTGAATATGATATATCGGTCATCATGACGTGCTACAAACATAATTTTATTCCGATATTCTTGATTCCTCATATGATTTATTGTGTGTAGCTTGTCGTTGACCATTGAAAAAAACTGCAGCTGCAATCTGCACTTCATATTGAGTTGCGGAGTATAAATACCTTCTTTTGCCGACGCCACTGGAAAAAAATTCCTTGGTCATAGGGGATACAAGACTAAAACGGATTAGTGTTTGGGTACTAATGTTTTTATTACAAGCT
The DNA here is from genome assembly GCA_018342105.1 of Gonioctena quinquepunctata. NCBI lineage: Eukaryota > Metazoa > Arthropoda > Insecta > Coleoptera > Chrysomelidae > Gonioctena > Gonioctena quinquepunctata. The sequence goes on from JAFIRS010001059.1 coordinate 120,080, forward strand.
TTTATTTAAATTGCTTCGTTCGTATGTCATTCTGTCGTTCTGTCGTTCTGTCGTTCTGTCATTCTGTCACTCTGTCATTCTGTCATTCTGTCATTCTGTCATTCTGTCATTCTGTCATTCTGTCATTATGTCATTCTGTCATTCTGTCATTCATTCCGTTTCAAAATTTGTAATCAATTTTTGGAGCACTTGCCGACATCCAATCGAGCTCAAATTTGGCAGGTGTTCAAAATTTCGGTGACAATGCATTATGAAATTTTTTATAGAGAAAAAACGAAAAGGCGGCTCTAAGATGGCGGACGAGTTTTGTGAATAAGGTACGATTTAATTCGAAATTGGTATAAGAGGGTTGTCGAATCATTCATCGAATTTTTTGTCAAAATTCAAAAATTCATGATGGCGGCTCCAAGATGGCGGACAAATTTTGTGATTATGGTCCGACTCAATTCAAAATTGGTGTGTGGTGGTTTTTGGGGACGGAGATTATGAATTTTTTGTCAAAATTAATAAATTCAAGATGACTACTCCAAAATGGCGGAGGAGTTTATGGTCCAGTTCGATTCAAAATTCAAAATTGGAGGGTTTTCGGGGTCGGAGATCTTCATCAAGATTCACAAATTTGAGATGGCGGACGAATTTTGTAATTATGGCCCGATTCGATTCAAAATTGGTATGGTCGAAGATTATTGATTTTTAGTTCAAATTCATAAATTAAGGATGGCAATTCCAAGATGGTGGATGAGTTAATCTCTAGATGGCCTCCTCAAGGAATAGATAGCTCAGAACTTGCAGGAAAAAGGCCTCATAATAACGATGCTTCAACAAAAATGCATATATTAAGTCGTACTTGAGTACTAAAAAGCACAAAATAAAATAATTAATAAAAACCTTTTTAGAAGATGAGTTTATTCAAATGCACTAAAATTGAAAAATAATTGCTTTGGATGAGTGACGTAGGTTATTCCGTGAGTTATAGATTCAAAAGCTTGTCGCTTTTGAATTCGAACTGAAAACTTTGCGCGACAAGCTTTTGAATCTATTACTTTCGGAATAACCTACGTGAAACATCCAAAGCACTTATTTTTAACTTTTCAGTGCATTTGAATAAAAGCTTGTCTTTAAAAAGGTTTTTGATTAGTTTTGTTTATTTCTGCTACACCTGATCCAGTGGTGCACTAGATAGATCTGAATGTATAGGTATTTTCTGAATTATTGAAATCTGAATTCTCAATAACATTCTCGTATGGTAATTTGTTATATTTCAAATGAATTATATGGTAACTACTTATTAATTACTATTGTTATCATCAAATAAAATAATAATGGGTCTACTAGTATAGCCATTTTGAGGAGAGATTGCATCAAAAGGAGAACATGAAGAATAAATAGGGAAACCATATCTTCATACTCATGAACATAAGCAAATTACGAGAACTTCTACTCAATGTGTCCCCAATATTTAAAGAAAAATACAGTGGAATGTCAAAGATGAAAAACATCAGGATCCTCTTCAAAATCACCAGATACGCGTAACATTTGTTCTCAGTTGAAAATAAATTACCTATACATATTTTCATTATATTGCACCATATTCAGTGATTGATTCCGAAATCACACAAAGCTTTGAACTGCGGACAAATTGTATGAACAAATATTTACCAGGTAAATATTCTGCTTCATTATTGATGGATTATTTTTTTACAAAACGGAAAAGTGACCATAATGATTAATTTGTCAATTAATGAACTGTGGTTTTTAGTAGAGAAAACATTTTTTATAATGGACTCATTTTGTGTATTGTGGTATAATCAGATTAGTCACCAATCATTTCAATAGATGGTATCAATATTATGTAATCGAGAAGACAAATAAATTGGTTTTCCGTTGTATGAATATATTGATAAATAGTTATAGAGAGGTACCTATCCTAATAGAATATATTGTTAGAAAATATCTGCTATAGCCATTGATTACTGTTGTCCTAGTGACAGCGGATATTTTTTGATGTCGCAAATGTTTTCGGTATATCTTTCTGGATTAAATATTTGAGAAAATGGAAGGTTATAAATTGAAAGCAACTTTTGAATCGTTCATTAGTTTCTATGAAAGATATGTCTACTAGTGGAAAATATAAGATTAGTTTTAGTAATTACCTGAATGAATATGCATCGTATTTTCTATACCGAATTGAAAAAATAATTTTTCTGTAGGTTCTATTAGTGAATATGTAATCATTGATGAGGAGATCATCACATCCCACGCGCCTTGAATGCCTTGTCGCTTTCCTCCTCGAGCATTATACTTGTCGCTTAGAATAAAATAGTATTGTTTGCCTTATTTTTCAGAAACTGTATTGATGTAGACTTGTGATAATAACCTCATCTGATTTTGTTCCTTCATTGTATCTGTAACTCTCGATCAGTCAGTGCTTTGCTTTTTCCACTTCCACTTCCATTCTCTTCGCAATCGAAAGTTGTGAAAAATATTTTTCCAATATTTTATTTTTCATCTTTTCTGTGATTTTCTCTAGATTCTACGGAAATTTCACTTTGAAAATGAGATACACATTTCTCGTATCTTCTTGTTTTCAGTGGCTTGAATAATGAATATTTATTGAATTTCCCAAAACTTTCACTTTTATGTATTTTAATTTGAAATGTCTAATTGATTAGTTTGTTGTATTGGTAGAGACGTCTTATCAGTCGACAAGTCATGTACCATAAGGAGTATTCGTGATTCGAACAAAGATTACTTTGATTAAAGTGGAAGTGGAGTCGTGTGCACGTGGCACAATCAATAAAATATATTTGTGTATTTCGTGATTTTTTTTTTCATTTTTTCGCAGTGCCAACCTGACGAGTAAGTGTTGCCTGAAGGTTTCGACCACTTATTCACTGTTTTTTCAGGCAAGCACTGAATATGACCTTCTAGGTCGAAAGCGCTCTGTGAAAAAAAAACATTTGCACGAAACAAAGATATTTTATTGATTATTTTGATTGGGTTGAATTGTGAATCAATAGAAAGGAATCCTATTAATAAAGATATGTATTGGCTAGTAAAAAAAAACACAAAAGATCCCACATTGAAAAAACAATATGATGAAAAAATAAAAAAATATAAAAAAGACATCAAATATTCAAAAAAATCCATTACCAGAATAGAGTAAATAATACAAATAACTATCAGGAGAAACAGAGGGAACTTTGGAAAATTGTCAGTGAAAAGGGGGGAAGAAACTGCACCTTATCTCTATAAAAAAAAAATATATATCGACAACAAAACAGTAGAAGATTCCCTAGAAATTTGGAATTATTTTGCAGTGTGTCACCGTGGCGGAAAATATAAAACGACATTTCAACTCGGAATTCCTTTTATTTTTACCCTGTAACACCTGAGGAAGTATCAGAATAAGCGATCAGTCAAATCAAAAATCAAACATCTGTAGGCATTGACTGCCTGTCCACAGAAGTAGCCAAATCTATAACAGATTTCATTTGTGAACCGCTGTCATTTATAGTAAATCTATGAGTGATATCACATATTTTCCCAGATAATCTAAAGGTAGGAAAGGTAATGCCAATTCTCAAAAATAAAGATCACTTCTCTATAGTAAATTATAAGCTAATTACTATTTCCTGTATAATGAGCAAAGAAATAGAAAAATGCATATATAATAAACTATTACCATTTCTCATGAAACACAAAATAATAACAGATTTCCAAAAACGGTTTTTATCAAGGCAGATCAACGAAGAGCGCGGCAACGGCCTTCATGGAGTATGTCATAAACACATGGACTCTGGAAAGTACCTATGTTGCAGCGGTTTTTTTCGGTCTGTCGTATGACTCAATTGATTTCACGATCGTATACGACAAACTTCACGCAATAGGCCCCAGAGGATATTTTCTTTCATGAATTACTCACATTTTGGAAAATCGTTGTTAGCATGCCAGATACCTACTCAGATATGTATGATGTCGACCTTGGAGTTCCACAAGGCTCAGTGTTGGGTCCACTGATATTTTTAATATTTGTAAATGACCTACCTTTCCATGTGAAATCAGAATGTATGGTACTCTTCGCAGATGATACCTCCATTGCGGAAAAAGCGGATAACATTGAAGAATTAGAAGAATAACTGAACACAGTATCGAATAGGTTTACCACATGGTGTAAACGAAATACATTGATTGCTAATGCCGATAAAACAGTACTAATTCAGTTCTTTGGTAGAGAGGTAGTAAACAGGTCGATAGAAATTATAGTAAATAATGAAATCATTCAACCCTCTGAAAGTACCAAATTTCTAGGCATATATATTGATTCCGCGTTGAAATGGGACAAGCAAATTAGTTGTCTGCAAAAGACTGAATAGTAGTTTTTATGCTATTCTTCAACTTGAGAATATATTGGATGAAAAATCACTGCTGAATGTATCTTATGCAATGGTACATTCAATACTATTGTATAATATGGGGAAGTAGTAGTGATATCACAAGCACATTGCCCAAAAACTAATAGTTCGGCTATTTTTTCAATATAAAGAGAACAGAATCCTGTAAGCCATATTTCAAAAAATATAAAATTCTAACTTTCCTAGTATCTACATCTACAGTCTAATAATTTATATAAAAAAATGAAATTAATTTGGAAGCTAATGCTCATTCGCATGGATTTCTAACGAGAAACAGAGATCTGCTAAGAATAAAAATGCATAAAACTAAACGTTTCGGAATGTCGCCAAACTATATGGGATCGTAATTTTTCAATTGCATGCCCGCTGAGCTGAAGGCAATCTCAAACATGAACACATTCAAACATAAAGTTAAAGACTTCATTTCCGCTGAGGTTTTTTATTCAGGGGATGAGTTCTTAAATTATGAACATTCTTAAAACTCAACACTTAATTTTATACTTAATACTATTTATATGTATACCATTTTATACTTAATACTATTTATACTATTTTAAACTTATATGTATATGTGTATGTGTATTTATATATGTACGTAATTTCTTTTGTTTTTGACATAACCCATATCATTGTATTGATATTTTGGCTGAATAAATATTCTATTCTATTCTATTCTAATATCACTATGAAACAGGAACCAGAAAACTCACTATAAACTGATTTGATTGGTCATCCCTCAGATATTTCTAGTCATGGGTTTATATTTAAAATGATGAAGAAATAGTCGAAGTGAAGTAGCTTCAATAATTGGTTGGGTACATTCTGAAAACACGATAAACAGAAAAAAATATATACAAAATACCTCAATATTGACCAATTGAACACTATTTTTGTCAATTTATGAAGAGAGTGATCTACTTTTTCATCTATCGTTCCTGAATATGAAGGAGAGCCAATGTTTTTGAACACATCTTTGAATACCTATGACTATGCTAAGCAAATGATATTTGGCCAACAGAATAGTATATTGTGCAACAAGTGGGGAAAGTTCAACTTTTCACACGAGTGAGAAGAAGTACTTTCCCCACATGTTGCACACCATAGTTTTCCTACAACTGCACAAATTTAAAGAATACAAGTAATATTTATTTTTATGGTTAGCAAAACTAAAATAACGAAGTATCCTACCTCTCAACAGTTAAATAATTTATTAAAAATATAGTTAATAGTTAAATTTTTTAAATTTTGTATGGTCAAACCCGGAATAACATTTCTTTTTAGTAAATTTCCTGTTATATTAATTGTAGAAGTTGAGGGTTGATCATTTATATACGGTGCATTTTCTGTCTCCATTTCAGTACAGAGTTCGAGTGGTTGTTCAATAGAGTTGATGATTTTATTAGCAACATTAATTTTATTTTTAATACACCCCGATGTATCCTTCTGCCACGGTATTGGATTGCCATCCTCCATGGCGCTTTAAGGTTAATATGTCCCCTCCTGCATTTACTAAAATTGTTGCCGAAGAAGGTCTGAAGCAGTATATAGATGAAGATTTAAAAAAAAATGCAATTGTGTTAGCCATACTACCAAATTTGTTAATGCCGACTACCTGTCTAGTACATTTTCCTTGCTGGTAATTTAAAAAGAAACGTATTTCTGGCAAATCAATCGGTCGAAGAGCAGCATATTTTTATAAATATTATAAAATCACAGTAAACGTTCTTGGATTTTTTGTTTTGGTGTGGAGAAGTGCTAACCATATACACACTTCTCTTTGAGGGCTATGTCCATTAAATTTCTTCCATTTTGTTTAACAGTCCCCAAGATATTCCTCCCTTTCATCTCTATAATCCTGGACTCGGATGTAACGCAGGTAGCTATAGCTGCCTCCGTGGTGACGTTGGTTGTTGGCCTGGAATGCAGGGTCTGCTAACCGAAACCATAAATGTGCGGCTGGCTTCTGTTTGTTGACTCCGTTGATTTGTCGTTTTCTACCAAGTATTGTTCATCCTTGCACTTCTTCACCGTACTGATGAGGGCCGAGAGCCCGAAACATGTGTCTACGGTTAGCACTTCTCTTTGAGGGCTATGTCCATTAAATTTCTTCCATATTATGTTGTGACTGAACAAGTATGGAAAACGGCGATAGAGGTTAGAATTACTTTTAAGTCATATGTCAACTGTCATTTCATAAAATTATTGGGAGAAGAAGACATAGTTGGCCTAAGCTATTTAGGGATATTTGAACAGTTGTGGTTGTTACTGAAGATGAGATGTCTAAGGGAAAAATATTATTTTTGTTATTTTTGAATTTTATTTATTGTAGAGAACATTGATGATTTGGAAAATTGTTTTCTGTATTTTATTATTGGGTTATATCTAAAGAACTATTATTCTTGTCTGAGGTTAATAATTATGTATAATTATGTGCATGCCTCCAAGCATTCTTCCTCAATTTTTCAAAATGTATACTCAAAAACAAAACAATTTCTCAAACATAATCCGAGCCTTTAGTCTCGAAATCCGACAAAGGAAACGTCACTGTTATTATGAATAAAGAACAATACTTCAACTTATCCTCAGAGTTAATCAATAATTCTAACTCTTATGAATTGGTCCAAAGGGACCCAACTCATCAAATTCAAAATAAATGCAATTCACTAATAAAAAATCTCCACAATTCCAACCAAATTGATGAAAATACAAAAAAGAAACTTACTTCCTGTACAGGTATAATTCCAAAATTTTATGCGTTACCTAAAATCCATAAACCTACATTATCAGTTAGACCCATTATTGCTTCTGTTAACAATCCCTCAGAACCATTAGCTTCTTTTTTGACAGATATTTTGACAAAGGCTTATGATTATGAAAACCCATACTATATTAAAGATTCCTCTGACCTCTCTTCAAAATTTAAATGCAACTTCCTGAGAATTACTGGTTAGCAAGCTTAGACGTGGTATCACTTTTCAGTAACGTTTATTTAAATTCATGTATCAGAGCATGTAACTGGAACCATATCAGTAATTTTTGAAAGTATTGCTGAAGGATGACTTCATCAATCTTTTAACATTTATTTTTAATAATACATACTTTTCTTTCTACAACCAAACTTACAGACAAACTTTTGGCACACCCATGGGCGCAAAGATAAGTCCCATTTTAGAAAACTATGTTATGGATGATTTGCTAGATATTGTCTTGAATGTCCTTCCATCCAAAGTCTTTTTCATCAAAAAATATGTGGATGACATCATCCTAGCCCTTCCACGTTCAGATATCACAGAAATTGTAGATATATTTAACAGCTATCATCCATTTATACAATTTACCGTCAAAAAGGAGAAATGAGTGTAGCATTTCTTTCATTGACACTAAACTTATACGTACTTCCATTAAAACAATACTAGTTGAGTGGTATAGGAAGCCTATCATTGCTGGTGGGCTTATGAACTATTGGTCTTTCCATAGACAATCTATGAAAATACATTTTATGAAACAGATGAAGCAACGAGTTCTACGTATCTCTAATCCATCTTTTCACCAAAAAAAATTGAAAATTATCCACACCGTCTAGAGACCAATCCTCTAATGACACTGTTCCTGAAAAATGTAATATTGATAATAGTAATAGCGTATCACAAATGATTACTTTTTATACTTCTTTACCTTTCATTGCTGAAATCACGCCAAAGCTCTCACGAATTTTCAATAAACTTGGAAATATAAAAATTGCCCGAAAACCGTCTCAAACATAAACTCATTATATTCTGTTGTCAAGGACAAAACTCAAACAAAATTAATTTATTGCATTCCTTGTGCAAATTGTAACCTTGAATATATAGGTCAAACGGCCAGGTTACTAAAGGACCACATAACTTTTCATAAAAGCGACAGTGGACTGCACCCTGAAAGATGTGATCTCAGTGAACATGTACACATTAAATAGCACAACATGGATTACAATTCCATAAAAATCTTAGCAAAAAAAAGTAATGTTTCGAAGCGCATTTTTCTAGAAATGGCATTTATATTTCAATTCAACAATTGTTTAAAAAAATAATAAATCTCAATCATTCGTGTGAGATCTACTAATACTTATTAACTTCAGACAATAACCCCAATGCTCTCAATAATAGTTCTTTTGGTATATTAAGATACAAAAAAACTATTTTCCACATCTTCAATATATAAAATTCAAAAATAACAAAAATATTTTTTTCTCTTAGACATCTCATCTTCAGTAGCAACCACAACTGCCCAAATATCCCTAAACAGATTAGGTAAACTATGTTTTCTTCTCCCAATAATTTTATGAAATGACAATTGATATTTGACTTAAAAGTAATTCCAACCTCTATCGCCGTTTTCCACACTTGTTCAGGCACAACATGATATGTCATGATTTTTCTCGGCAATTTTAGAGATTTACCAGTAAGTGTTACAAATACTTATCCATTTAACTTCAATTATTGCTCCATGTATACATGTCTGTAATGAGTCTTGTTCATAATTTCTTCATATCATCAAATAACGACAATTCTCACTGACATTGTAAGTGAAGTTACACTCTCACACTCATCAAATATATTATAGAAAAAAAATAGGGAGCATAGAAATTTGGGCAGGACAACGTCTGTCGGGTCAGCTAGAAGTTTATAAAAATCAAGTATTTATTTAAATAATGCTCATTCATTTCGTATTTCCACAGCCTTGAACTAACTATATCTGAAGAACTGCAAGATATTATGAATTTTCTTTCTGTATACTAATTTATTTTCAACTATTTATAAAAATCCGTCTATCATTGCAACTACCTTTCTTATTATTTAGATATTCCCACTAGCGAAAAAATAGAAAAATCGACAATTTCCAAATATTAATGCATGTATTATTCAAAAAGAAATAGGTTCAGGGTTGGACGGATTGTAAATAAATATTTGAAACCCTTATAGTGTTTTAGATATTTAGTTGTGGGCTGCAAACAAACCAAATGAATGAGAAATATTTGAATGAATACTCTTGTGTTTTATAAACTATTACATTCACAGATTTGGCCGCATAATGGGCATGATGACAGATTTTAAAAATCTGTCATATAGGTAATGCTCGGAAATATATATTATTTACAATGAATAACATATTTCTGCAGAAACTAGAGGTTTAGTTGGAAAAAAAATACATTTTAGTTTTTAAATTGAAAATTCGCACCAAAACGCTTGTCAGTGTCATGGCGTCGCTTGTGATGTCACGTTTGAGTAATCAAAATGTAGACACTAGGCGCTAATTGGATAATTCAATTATATTGTGTTATTAAATATGAATTCCGCAAAATGAAAAAATACGAGACAAGTGCCTAGTACGCAATTTAATTTTTGTGAAGATCACTTCGACGTAAGTTTTTATTTTGTTTTGTAGATTCTAAAATAGTATATGGTATAATGATCTTGTTTGGGGTCCAAATTCAATGATAAACAATATTTTTTGGGGTTTGATTTCATCTCGCACCACTGTTATCATAATAGGTATTTTATTCAAATATCAGTTGCCAAATGATATGGAGAATTATATGGAATATCATTTGATGGGATAAATAAACATTTCAATAACCTCCAATATTAACCTGTCGTCAAATATATATAAAAAGTATATTTTAGAGGATTTGTATTTATTTTGTCACTTGAATTATTATGTTTTTTAAATATTATTGAATGTACTTACATGGAAGTTTTGACATTTCTAAAGTCTACTGGACAAAAGCCTTTATTTGATGTCAAAAACTCTCTCAACTTCAACAAGTCGATTTTTGGCAAATTAGCGCTGTTTGCCTTAATAAATCCTTTTTCCATGACTCGCGTTATTTCACTTTCGTTTCAATAACATCACAAAACTTAAACTACAATGTAACAAAATTGAGTCGCAAATAAAATCACAGGATAACAACCAGTGCTGTTAACGAAACAAGATGTATGTATTCGTTCGTTTGTTTACTCAAAAGTGACGTCATTTGCTCTGATTGGTGTTCAACATATCATGGCGCATTGTCGTATTTTGTAGTTCTATTTTATCAAAATAATTATCAATCTCAGTCTTAATTAAAAAAAAATAGTGTTTTGTATTCCATGACTCAAGTTTCATTAAATAAATATATAATTTTAGTTATTTTCAGTTAGTGTCATGCCTATTATATTGAAGTTTAATAATAAACCAACGAAACGGTCTATCGGCGTTCAAGATAGCCATATCCTCAATAGTTTACGATTTCCTTATGAATAATACAAGATATAAAAAACTAATTTTTTTACAAACAAATGGGTATATCTCGTGACCTCGGATAGCTACAAACATGATTGAAATCAATCTGGAAGATCTATCAGTATTTTGGAAATTATAACCGGTATTTTTGATAGTTAAAAATTTACAGCTGAGTATAACTCAACAAACTGATCATAATTAAAAAAGTTATGGAAAATAGATCATTTTGAATACTTTGTCACATGTGGATAGTTTTATATTATTTTTCAGAAAAAAAAATCAACAACAACATCAACAAATCGTTAGTACGATAAACAATCAAATAATCAACAACAAAAAAATCTTTCTCAGAGAGAAAATTGCAAATAATGAATTTTAAAGGAAAGTTATTTCTTAACATATTATTTAAAACACTATAGAACTATTTGAAATATTAAACTTTTCAAGAATCATGATATGCTCCAAACAGTTGAATGGGTAAACAAATAGAAAATGCCAATTTGTTTTCAAAAAATTTATGAACAAATACATTAACAAATTTAATAAATAAATAAGTTTTAATGTCATCTATATAGCCATGAACAAATATGTAATTTTATATTAATTTTTCGTTAATTTTAAAAATTAATAACCAACAGAATATAACGACTAAAAATAATTCAATGATATAATCTCATGAAGTACATATCTGAAAAGAGCTCCACGGGACGAAATTTTTATAGTTGCTTTATTTAAACAATTATGCGGTTAATAATGAAATCTGGGACTCCAACAAAATAACTTGATTTAGAGTCAACTCATTTGTTGAAAAAACAATTATAGAATTTGATTCCATCAAGTGTCTTAATAAAACCATATTCAATGATACACTTTTTTTTGTTTACATTGGTCGCTGTAGCGTCTCTATCGCGAGGCTCGTGCGTAAACTTATTTTCAACATTTAGTTACACATTTTAATAATTAAGAAACTTTTTCCCTCTAAAATATTTTTTTTAATTCACTCTAAGACTTATTGTTTTTGAGTTATCGGTAAAAAATCAGGCCTCCTTTTTTTCTTAATCTGTTTATAACAATCGCAATGTTTAATAGCGGATTAAACCCTGAGAATCTCTTCGTATAGTCATTCCGAGTCGATTGAGCCATCGCTCACATTTTTAGGAGAATAAGAATGATGTTTGTACGAAATCAACTTCCCAGCAAGACTATCATAGATTTATATTTCGAAGTTCGCTAACATTTCTTTTTCACAAATATTTTTACTCCTTTTTACTGGGTATAATCGAATTTATTGCTAAATTAGATGACCGTTCCATACCAGAAGGCATATCTACATCAGAATAATCCATTTTCGGCTTAATTTGCAATAAAATATTCAACACTGGCAAATATTGGAGATTTGGTTCAGCGGCATCAAGGACAATAAAAGTGGTCCAAATTTTTAAAAATTGCCGACGTTTCGACGTTTATTTATCGTCTTCTTCAGGGCTAAAAATATATATGGGTTTACAAAACCGATTAAAATTCATTATAAAGATAACCATAATATGACACACAGTAATGAATAAAACAGATTCACGAACAGTAATGTGTTAAAAACAATATAATTTAGTGGAACAATAATAAACTATGGTTTATAAATGAAACAAATAGAGATCTACCTTTTTTCCGTTATTCAGACTTTTATTATTTATCCGGTGTTGAGTATCATGGAAAATAAGCATTGTTGTTGCTGTTGTAGGGTACCTGTCTGAATTAAAATTGATGGTTTGTGTCGACATAAAAAACAACGAGGTAGAAAGACTGATAGACACGAGTTTAATTTTGATGAAGCCCATATTGTTGATAGAGAAAAGAATCTGTATGAAAGAAACATTAGCGAAATGATCCATATATTCCTCAGTGATAATGTGAACAGGAGAACTGACACAGAAAGATTGAGTGTATGTACAACCACATCCTCAACAAATATAAAATGAGTCAAAACAAACCGTACTAAATATGCATTTCGATTTCAGTCATCCAGCACCTTACTATTGAATATATAAAGGTAGTTTTTTGTTTTTTGCTTTATCTTCTATTTATCTCCAAAGTTCTTTCTACCTCGTTGTTTTTTATTTCGACACAAACCATCGATTTTAAATCAGACAGGTACCCTACAGTGAAGAGGAAGAACAACAATGCTTATTTTCAATGATACTCAACACCAGATAAATAATATATGTCTGAGTAACGGAAAAAAGGTAGATCTCTATTTGTTTCATTTATAAAGCATAGTTTAATATTGTTCTACTAAATTATATTGTTTTTAACACATTACTGTTCGTGAATCTGTTTTATTCATTATTGTGTGTACATATTATGGTAATCTTTATAATGAATTTTAATATGTTTTGTAAACCCATATGTATTTTTAGCCCTGAAGAAGACGATAAATAAACGTCGAAACGTCGGAAATTTCTTTAAATTTGGACTACTTTTATTGTCCTTAATCCCGCTGAACCAATTTCTACATAACTGACAAATATTCTTCATTTGTTTAGCTGCAAGCGTTGTTACATTTGAAACCGCACAATTATTTCTTATTAAGCGAGGTTAGATACAATTTTATACTCAAGACGTTATGAAAAGGCTGATTTCATTTGACTCATGTAATTTGGAATACTCGCCCACTCCGTTTGCTTATTTCGGCAAATATTATATACGTCTCAAATAAAATTAGTCTTCATAACTTTCTCACCTGAATTACAGATATAAGCGATCAAAACGTCGCGTCGTGAAAAAGCATCAAATCAATTGAGGCAATCAAGTCGTCCAAAACGAGAGAGATCAAATTACCACATCGTCTACAAATTGTTACATGAATAACTATATCATAAGAAAGATGACATTTTTCTCTGGTTCAAGTGAATGATTGACTAATTATACAAGCCCTATGGCGACTATAACAAACTCTTTGGGTAATATTTTTCAGTTCAGTTAAAATTTACCGCGGTATCCTCCCAATATGAGAATGTTATCAAATCAACTTCTTGTAAAACGAGCAGCTTATGGTTTCCTGTGAAGAATGCAGACGTTGCTAGTTTATTAGGAACAGAATCAACTGAATCTCATATTATGAGAGTATTACTGAAACTCCACCATTGACCTGAGAAAAAAGACAGCCCCGCATACAAACACTTGACAATGTGAAAGAGACGTCGAGCACCAATAGGCGGTGGTACAAATGACGCTAGCTGCGTCACCGTCATGGCGACTAATGTAATGAGCGAACAACCCCTGTGATAGTAATCTACCCCAGACTATCTCGCTCTCTGGAGTATTTATTACAAGCCGTATCGCACGAGGACAGCTTTATTAGAGATCAGGGAAGTATCAGGAGGATTTGCAGGGTATCGCTTCGGATTATGTATAACGCTCTATTCCATTAGGGAAGGGCGAATGAGTTGAGATTTCGACAAATTAGACTTTGCTTTATAGGGTGTAGTTTTCATTTAATTACAATGAATTTTTCAAAAAGAAGCACAATTCGTCTACGTATTTCCAAATATGCAAATATAGAAGATTCTTGAAGTAGAGAGCAATTAGACCGGGGAATACTTCATTTGGAAATAGTTTCCCGTAAACAAAATGTATTTTCGAAACACTCAATGTATTTTCTTTTCGTGTATCAAAAAGCTGTTGGTTGAAGCTGTTTTTGAAAACACTTCTGTTTTTACAAACTAGATGGAAAATGGAAATAAATTAAAAAATATACAGGGTGAGTCACAAGTACTTTGACAAACTTCAGGAGGTGATTCCTCACAATATTCTAATATGAATTGTCCAAATAAATATATATCCGGAAACGCTTCGTTTCCAAGATACAGGATGTTGAAGTTTTATTTTTATTTTCGTTTTTTTTAAATAACTTTCGAAATACTGACCTTAATTGAACGAAAATTGGTATTGAGAGGTTTGTTGAGGTGTCGAGTTCGAACCTGATATTATTATTGCTCTTACTCGTAGGGGGCGCCACTTACACGTCTTTTTCCTTTTTTGAAGATTCATAACTTTTTTTAGCGTACTTCTAGCACATTTTTCAGTAAGAAATTAATTATTGTATCACATCTACGTAAAAACGCTACACAGTAACAGGTGTAGCTTTTTTACGTAGATGTGATACAATAATTGATTTCTTTACTGAAAAATGTGCTAGAAGTACGCTAAAAAAAGTTATGAAGCAACCGTTTTCTAGATATATAAGCAACCGTTTTCTAGATATTTGGACTTGAGAATTTCAAGTCGATTATTTGATTATCGATGCGTGTTGAAGTTATTACCATTATTTTGCATTTTTCACAAGAATGCTTAGGAAATGAATTTGACGTTTAAGTAAGTAGTTTTGGTTTTTTATAGGGGGCGCCGCCTATTCTATTTATTTTTACTCGTTTGAATAGTTATTTTTGTATCAAGGGCGCAAAATCTGTATTTGTTTTAATAAAATTTGCAAGAAATATCAACAGTTTATTTCAAGAAATTTTGAATATGTAGAATAAAATAAAATAAAAGAAACTTTATTGTATCAAAATGAATTGTTCAAAGTGTCCACCTTCAGCGAATATACAGGCATTCAGTCTTATAGTCATTGAATCTCGTACCCGCTGAAAAATTATTGGTGTGTTTCTTATTGTTTCACAGGCGTCTACTATTCGGTTTCTTAGATCTTCCTCGTTCGCTACTGGAGTTTTATAAACTATAGTTACTTCAAATGCCCCCAAAAATAAAAATCCAGCGGGTTTAGATCTGGGGACCTTGGTGTCCACGCCTGGTTAGGTTCTTCTACACCCCTACCGATCCATCGATTTGGATAGACAGTGTTAAGGAATTCCCTGGCTACAACGCTAAAATGGGCCGGAGCCCCATTATGCATAAACCACATGCGGATACGAATTTCTAATGGTACATTCTGAAGTAGTCCCAACAATTCATTTTCTAAAAAGTCTCTGTAAGTTGCGCCATTCAGTCGGAACGGAAGAAAGAAAGGACCTATCAAGTAATTATCAATTATTGCCTCCCATACATTTACAGAAAATTGATACTGATAATGTCTTTCACTAACTGCGTGCGGATTTTCCAGAGCCCAAACAAGGTTGTTATGAAAGTTTGTGATAGCATTTCGAGAGAAGTTTGCCTCGTCCGTGAAGAGTACATATCTCAAAAATTGAGGATTTCCAGCCAATTTTCTCAAAAACCACTGACACATAGTAATGCGTTCGGAAAAGTCTCGTGGCAAAAGAGCTTGTACCCTTTGAACATGGTATGGATAAAATTGTTGATCGTGGATAATCCTCCAAACTGTGGACTGAGTAGAATTGAGAGCTTCAGCAATTATTATTGTACTTGTTTCAGGATTCTCCGCGAGAGCGTTCAAAACAGCAGGCAGTACTCGATTAGGAAATCGCTCCTGGTAAATACGTCTTGCTTCGCGCATATTGCCATCCGCAAAACCTTAAACGAAATGCATATCGGCTTAATGAGCATTATTGTTTAAATAATAATTTTTTTCAAAATTAGTGTTTTAAAACTTACAGAAACTTCAACAAAACAACAAAACGTTTTACTGTCACATAATATGTAATTACCAAAACTACTTACTCAAACGTCAAATTCATTTCCTGAGCATTCCTGTGAAAAATGCAAAATAATGGTAATAACTCCAACACGCATCGATTATCAAATAATCGATTTGAAATTTTCAAGTCCAAATATCTAGAAAACGGTTGCTTATAGCGACTTGTAACAGGATTAGCTTTTTTACGTGGATATGATGGAAGAATTGATTTTTCTTCTGAAAAATGTGCTAGAAGTACGCTCAAAATGTTATGAATCCTCAAAAACTTGGAAACGAAGCGTTTTTGGACATACATTTATTTGGACAATTCATATTAGAATAATGTGAGAAATCACCTCCTGAAGTTTGTCAAAGTACTTCTGACTCACCCTGTATACCTAGGAACCCTAACAAATATATATTCATGAAATAGATGTATCTATACTAATATAATTACGGTTGTTTTACTGAGTACTCTCAGTTATTCACTAATATAGATGGACATATTCTAATGTTTTTTTTTTCGATAAACGATAAGGTTTCTATTTTGGCGTCCCAAAATTAGATACGTTATCCAGAGAAAGCACAAAAAACAAGAAATAAATGATTAACAATGAATTTTCATTCTTGTTAATCATTTATTAATATAGTAACTGTCATATGAAGAAATCATTAATAAAAAAACCTTTTTAAAGACAAGCTTCTATTCAAATGCGCTGAAAAGATATAAATTATTGCTTTGGATGTGCGACGTAGGTTATTCCGCGAGTTATAGACTCAAGAGCTTGTCGCGCCAAGTTTTCAGTTCGAATACAGAAGCGACAAGCTTTTGAATCTATAATTCACGGGATAACCTACGCCACACATCCAAAGCAATTATTTTTTACTTTTTAGTGCATTTGAATACAAGCTTGTTTTCAAATTTTTTTTCATTGATTATTCTATTTGGTGATTTTAAGTACTTGAGTATGCCTTAATCTATGCATTTTTGGCCTTTTTAACCGACGAAACGAAAAAGGAGGAGGATCTCTATTCGACGCGTATATATATTTTTTTTTTAATTATGATCACGCACAACTTTTTACAGAGCGGTTCGATTCCGATATTTCTTTTTTCATTGAATAGGGTGTACTTCGAAGGTGGTCCCATTCCAATTTGAACATCAAAATCCATCCATAAGGGTAGCAAAATGAAGGACATTGATCGTTCACCCTCTGAATTTTGGTCCGTTAACCGATTCTATCAGGCATAACTTTGTAGTGGGTTTTCCGATTTGGGTGATTTTTTTCTATTAGGAAGGGTATACCTCATAGTTGATCATATTCCAATTTGAAATGAAATGATCCACCCCTATGGGTAGAAAAATGGGGGATGATTGATTTTTCACTTGTGAACTTTGGCACACATATGTAGTTGACATTGACAGACCCTCCTGCATCCGTCAAAATGATTACATTCTATGAAAGGATGAAATTATATACAAAGTGATGAAATCGACCAACCAGAACTTTCAAAATTAATTTATATTATATAACAATAAATAGTTAAAATAGAAAATCATATTATTTGATAGTTAATAGTTGAAGTAAGCTAGGTAAGTAAGTATTTTGGAAGTATTCAGAAATTAAGTAGGTAGTAATTAGTAGATTTCAGCAAAAAAAAATTCAAAACTAAAAACTTTTTAACAAAAAATTAAACCGACGAAAAAATCAACTGAAAAGCAAAAAATAAAATAAACCTCAGTCTAAATGATAATTGAGCTCCTAAACTAATGTGAGTAACGGATTTTGAGTCGACGCCAAATAAACTAGCAATTGAATTAGGTAAAGCGTAAAATGATGGCAGCGAGATACACGGCTGCGTTTTGATTACTTCTTTCAAAGTAATATAATGATCTTCGATAATTGTTTGTTTGGCGCCGACTCAAAATCAGTTACTCACATTAGTTTAGGAGCTCAATTATCATTTAGACCAAGAAGTTTTATTTTATTTTTTGCTTTTCAGTTGATTTTTTCGTCGGTTTAATTTTTTGTTGAAAAGTTTTCTCCTGTAAGTTTTGAGCTATCTAGTCCTTCAACGAGGACACCATCTGAAGATTATCTCATCCGACTTCCTGCAATCTTCAATTTATGAATTTTAACTGAAAATCAATAATCTTCGACTAAATTCATAATCTCCGACCGCAAAAACCCCGACATAGCAATTTTGAATAGAATGGGGCCATAATTACGAAACACGTCAGCCATCTTGAATTTGTGAATTTTGATAAATAATTCATAATCAGAATCGGACCATAAACACAGAGATCATCGGCCATCTTAGAGCTGTCATTTGGATTCTATGAATTTTGAAAAAAAATCATTAACTTCGACCCTGAAAACCCCCACATACCAATTTTGAATCGAATCGGACCATAAACCTAAATCTCCTCCGCCATATTGGAGCGCCATTTTTTTTTCTCTACAAAAATTCCATGAGACGCCATTTCAATTTTATAAATTTTGACAAAAAATTCACAATCTCCGACTCCGAAAACCCCCAGATACAAATTTTGAATCGAATCGGACCATAATCACAAAACTCGTCCGCCATCTTGGAGTGGCCAATTTGTTTTTTCTCTAACAAATATTCCATAATGCATTGTCACCGGAATTATGAACACCTGCTAAATTTCCTCTCAATCGGATGTCGGCAAGTGCTCCAAAAATGGATCACAAATTTTGAACCGGAAAGAATGACAGAACGAATGACATACGAACGAAGCAAGTTGAATAAAAGCTTGTAAAAATGTGTAACTGTCACAGAACAACCATATGAAGATATGACAAATTAAAAATCAATAATAAAATAGAAAAACATTCAATGACCAGGAACAAGTTCAATTTTCTCAAAAATTTTGGGACAGTAGAAACATAATTTCAAATCTATGGGCAATTTATTGAAGAGAACCAAACCAGCCGTACCTGGTGATCGGTATAAAACTATACTTTGTTGAAAATTATCTTTCAAAATTGTGCTTTAATAATGCATTTTTAATTTTTGGCAAACTTATCTTCGTTTTAAAAAATTTAAATGCACATTTCAAATATATTGAGGTAGTACCTCCACGTGACAGTTGAATTAGGAAATTATTGAAATTTGGCATACGTATTGTTTAACATGTGAACAACACCTCCATAAATTTTAACAAGTTTCACCATCCCTAACCCGAGATATATATATAATTGAAGTTGACTCAATTAACATGTAACATATGGAGGAGCTAGAGCAGGATATCACAGATATTGAGAAAAAAAATCAAAGTGATTGACCATCTAGTTTGACAGATATAATCAAAACTACTCTCGTTATTCAAAATAGTCCACGGGGAAGCGCACATTATTAATTCTACCGTTAGTACTAAAATTAAGAAGTTTATGAAAAAACTGGAGGAGCTAGAGCAGGATATCACAGATATTGTGAAAAAAAACCAAAGTGATTGACAGATATAATCAAAACTACTCTCGTTATTCAAAATAGTCCACATGGAAGCGCACAGCCTAAAGGGGCGGGGGTCGTAGAGAAATGCGGATTGTGCCAGGGGACTTTTTAAAGAAGGACGGGGAACCATTTGAGGGTCTGAACGCGAGAAAAAAACTCCTCCTAGTTGACCCCTTCAATTTCTTACGATACCCCCCCCCTTCCCCCCAAAAAAAATAAGTTCAAAAAGAGTACCTACTACAAAAAAGTCCATTGAAGTTTTATCGAAAAACGATAATTTTTTCCCATGATGTATGATTTCTAGTGAGGGGGGAGGGGGTCCGGGTCTGAATTTTTTTTTTGCTGCGCTTTTCGCCGACTTTCTATAACGAAGAAATTTCCTAGAGTCGATTAGGGGGGCAAGTGCCTCCCTTCAAAAAAATTTTTTTTTCGCGTTCTGAACCGAAAAGTCGTTTGAAATTTTTCGATTTTGTCGAAAATAATTTCCCAATTCAACTGTCTCGTGGCGGAACTACCTCAAATGAAGGTAAGGCAAGATGTTCAATTTCACGAAGAGATTCTCATAACTATGTTGTTTTGATACACCGTAGATGGTACTTATTATTCTTTTTTGTCCCAGAAAAACGTTATTTGCAACCCCAAAAACGCTCACCATACCTCAGCCGTGATTCTACCTGTCCATAGTAGATAATAGTCTGAAAGCTTGCTACGTAAATTAAAAATGATAAGGTACAAGGAAAATCTTCACATAGAAACCTTCCTTTCCTTCTGACAAGTGTGTAGCTCATTTGGAGGAACGCTTGCTTGCAAAGTTCAAGGACCCGGGATAGATCTAGAGCTAGGTCACGCATATATTTTTTTTTCTATGGCATACTAATCAACCAAAATATAATACCTCAGAACATTAACCCTCACAACCCCTCAAGACGCAAAACAGCATTTTCATAGAGCACGACTTGTTCCGCAGCGGCCGAAGGCTGCTGAAAATTTCTTTTACCTGTTTTTTTGACGTACATTTTCCAGGAAATTGCTCAAATTTGAAATACAGAATAAATGCATTATAAATTTTCAAATATCAGGAGTATATACGAGCCACCTATTCGCTGTGGAGGTTGGTTGGAGGGGATATATGAAACTATGACAGCGCCAATGGTGGCAGAAGAGGGTAATGATCCTGGTAATCACAAGCACAAGTTGAAAACTTTCAGTTTCTGAGGTCTTTCCGTTTATTCACAAATCACTGAAAAATATTGTACCATACTTCAGATGAATAAACATTATTATTATCGTAGTGGCAACGGTCACGGTTGGGTAGTATAATAACAACATACATATAATAACAATGAGCCCTCGCTAGTGCTGTGTAGTCGATTGCAAAAATAGTACCTGTAAATTTTATACATTTCCAACTGCATCACAAAAACTGCAGCAAAGAGATAAGTGTTCTGTTATTCCACGATTTTTCAATCTCTAATTCCGGGACGTGAGGTTTTCATTCTATAAATATTTAAGATGTTTTCCGTTTTCTATTTGATCGTCTAGGAGTGGATAGTAAAAGTATTAACCAAGTTCCGTGGGACGGTGTTAGCCGGTGATGAAAGGCAATTATCGACTCAAACTGCGAGTTCAGGAACGCCTGGACGGTGTTGTGAACTGATCAATCAGCCTCATGAATGGAGGACAGAGATACTTTTGATGTCTTTTCCGAGTTGTCTATCATACTAACAGGACAAAGTACCTCGCAGAGGATTATTAATTTGTGTTTTAATTTTCACGAACTGGTTTCGGTTACAAAAGCAATTGGCCTTACATGTGAACTAATGTTAAATGTAATGTAGTTCAAGTACTAAGAGTAAACATCGTTACTTGTACTGTGAAAGCAATACCCAATATTTTGTTGACAATTATACGTGTTAGAGAGTGTTGAACGTGTTTGTATTATTTAGGGACCGTTCAACGTTCTTACATCCTTGCAAGGGTAAAAGTGGGATCCCATATTCAGGTACAATTGTGAACCTCATTCCTTTTCTGGTTATTATATTACTTGAGAATTTCAATATATAGTTTTGCGTTGAATCTGATGTTATCTAGTGGTTTCCCGTCAGGTTGAAGCTAGCCAGGGTTATATGGGTACTTTTTTTAATTTGTTAAACTACTTGGCTCCCTCACTTTTTTATGTTTTCAAGTCCTTATGAACCTGCGACCTTGATAAACCAACGAGCAAGCACATTACTTGCCGTACCTAAAAGTACACAGAAGTAGCATTACTTTATGATATTAAAAATATCATAACTTCACATGGATAACCTCCAAATGCGGTGAACTATCGTATCAATACACATATTTTTTATGATTTACTTTCTTCTTTCTTCTTTGACAGAAAATAACTTCGATTCATCTGGAACTAGTAGTGAGCACAAAATTGTTACATCGTGGTAGATTATTTAGAGATTGTTAAAAAAATTAAATTGTTACATAGTGAGTATTGGAAATAATACAGGAAAACTTCAGCTATCGAGTCACTAGAGGGCATTACCAAAAATCTGTCAATAGAATTCAATTCGAGTTGCAATTCGGCATCAATTTGAAAGGAGAGATACATCGCAAATATCTGGACCAATGCACATTTAGCAGTTCCAAAAGATCTCGAACCTACTGATTGAAGCTACATAGATCAATCAACAAGCCATGAACGAATTCAAATGGTTTGATGGTCCACAATTACCATCAACAGTTGAAGATGTTATACTCATATAAATAACGAAGAATCTGAATTTTGTTATAAAAATTTGAACAATTATCTTACAACTTTACTGACCTAGACTTTTGGCAAAAATTTTACGCACAATCTACAGTTGAAAACTATAATTACACAAAATTTCAGAGCGGCATTCAAAGATGTTATTTTGATTAAAACAATGCGTTTGATCACATTTATTTTGAATCAATGATAATATCGATTCTGCTTGGGAAATAATGGAATCCTCTGATTCCATCGGAGAACTCGCTGGTATGACCTCACTCTTCAAATCATTATTGCAACTGCGACTACTATGAAATGGAGAAAATGTGAGCTCCAAGATACTGCAAGGACATGATATGTGTGAGGACCCAGGTGGTACTGCAGAATATGGCATACGTGAGGGCCCAGGTGATACTGTAGAATATGATGTTTGTGCAGGCATTGGCGTATTGAAGCCTGTATATGGAAAATTGGCCATAACCGGATATTGCTGTGGCTGTCGATAAGCGGCGGTAAAATTTGGAAAATTGGGTGTGTCTTGGTTTGGTTTTTTGTTTGTGTAGCGAGTTAATAATTGCAACACATCTATTCGGAAGTTCAATTTTCCATTCGGAGTGAGTGTATCTAAACTTGTTTGTAATGATCTGAAGAAGGCCAAGTCATCGGTTTCTTTTAGTTGGTTTTGTATAACTGGTGATGGTTGCTTGATGTGGGGATCAATATAGGTTATAAATTTACTTTCTAAAGCAGATTTCTTTCTTCCAAACTGAGTACTTCTACTAGGAGTCCGCTCAACTTGGGTTTGGGTTTCCCTGTTCATATCTACTAATTGTCTATCTTGTGTATCATTATGTGATAGATCGAGATCATATTGGCTCTCTTGTAATGTGCTCGGTAGTGAACTTTCTGTCTGACCGTCCCTAAAAACTCTAATTGTTTAGCGTAGATGTATGTTTTTGCAGGTTTAGCTCCTGCTCCAGAATTTTGTGACTTCTCCTGACGTCTATGACCAACAAAAGCGTCTCTTGCATTTTTCCACTTAACTTGAACTGCTAAACCCAAAAAAAAGAACAAATTAATTTTAAAATTTGCTTCAATAATGGGTCCTATTAAATGATTTTATTTTAATGAACCTAATTTATTATTATTTTTACAGATATTTAGCTACAGGATGTACATACACAGATTTGCATTACATCTACAGAGTGGGAATTACAACGGCAAGTCTTATAGATCCAAGAATTTGCGTTGGCTTATGGCATACATTACACGAAGCGTGCTTTCTTGCACTAAGTGAACAGAATTGCCGTCAAATTGCCCAACATTTTGATGATCGTATTAATTTTCCTCACTGTATTGGTGCAGTTGATGGCAAGCATTGCAGGATAATCGCGCCGGCACATAGCGGATCACTAAATTATAATTACAAGAACTACTTCTCCATTGTTTTGTTAGCTGTCGCAGATAGCAACTTTTGCTTTACATATATTCCACAATATTTAGAAACCGTTCCTTGTTTACAAAATTAGAAGAAGGCACCTTAAATATATCTTTTTCTCTTATTGCGTCAATAAGAAGTACCTTGGAGCCCTTCTTATACAGAGTGGCCACTTTTTTAATGGGATTGTACTGGTAACTTTTAAACCATAAGAGTTAGAAGGTCGGTCAAATGGAGAAAAAGTTGCATTCATAGAAGCATTGTCAAGCAGTTCAAACAAATCGAGATTATCAGGGCTGGTTATTGAGATATCATAAGAAAAGTAAATTCTGTCATTTTAATTTTTCCTTTTTTCCCACTTTATTTCGAATATTATCATAAAATGTCACGGGAGTTTTTTATTCGACAGTGAATTAACCTCATTTTGACATTACCAGATTTTGTATCCAACGTTTCGTACGCTCTGGGCCACCCTCAACTTCATTTTTTTCAATACGGACCTGCATATTTTATGACACTTTTCGAAATAACTTTTAACGCTGAATTCAACGATATATCATACAATGTCATTCAAAGTTGATTTTCAGGTGATTTTGACCCTTATCCAAATTTCTTTGGGTCGGATCTGTATTACATTTAGGTACCTTTAGTTTAATTAACAACATGCAATACATTTCGATAAGAAAATCAACTTACCCATCTTCAACTGAATGGAACGTTACAGAATCAAAGCAAGAAACAAGTAATAATTATTTACAAATTTCAAGAGGTGAAAAACCTAATTCATAATAATTAAACGAAACTATCATTTAATGAAAGAAAAATCAAATGATTATTCGAAAGTAAATGATGAACATTAATGAAGTTGAAGTAAGTGTTCGAAATGTCCACCATTTTGTAAAATACACTTTGCGGTTCTGGAACCCATACTTCTTATACATTTGCTTATTTCGTCTCCTTGAATACCTTCCAATACATTCTCAATCTTCTCGCGAGGAATCATTATTGTTGGACTTGTCATTTGTTCCGTTGAAACAAATTACAGAATCGAACTTTATTTTAAAATCATTACGATATAATTTTTGCAAGGCTTGGTATTCAAATTTAAAATCATTGTATTCGCGTCTCTTTACTATTTTATTAACAGCAGTTTTTGATAAATTGCATTCACTGGCCACAGTTCTCGATTTTTTTTCTGGGTTCAATTGAATTTGGGTCAGAACATTGATATCTTTGATAGACTTGTTTTTTCTCACATACACACAACTCTAGGTTTATTGAATGTATTATTTTCAAGTAGTAGGCCGTGGATAAAAAAGAACATAACAAGAAATATCATATTATTTGTCACTTCGTTTATTATTGTGTCACAAGAACTTGTCATTAAATACTTTTCTGAGTAATTTCAATTTAACTTATTCGATATGGTAAGATACACAAATGAAGAGAAGAGAGATATGTACGAAGTGTACATAAAACTAGATATAAATTCGTTCAAAGCACAACAAAGGTATGGTGAATTATATCCTGAAAGAACAACACCAAATATTAAAATGTTTCGACGTTTATCTACAACGTTACTTGCACATAATTCATTCATCAAACCTAGAGGTCCTTATGTACGACGAAACGAGCCTATCAATGACATCAATGTTCTGGCCCAAATTCGAATGAATCCAGGAATAGGATCGAGAACTATGGCCAGTGAATGCAATTTATCAAAAAGTGCTGTTAATAAAATACTCAAGAGACACGGATACCATGACTATAAATACCAAGCCGTGCAAAAACTATATCGCAATGATCCTGAGAGAAGGTTGCAATTCTGTAATTGGTTTCAACGGAAGGTGCGGAATAACAACAATTTTGCGCACAATATCATTTGGGAGACGAAACGACATTCACAAATTCTGGCATGTTCAATCGAAGGAACAAACATTTTATGCCACAGAAAATCCTCACTTAATTCATGAAGTTAGACATCAATATCGTTTTTCTTTGAACATATGGTGCAGTTTGTTGAATAATAAATTACTGGGACCCTATTTTATTGACGGCAACCTAACCGGAGCAAAATATGTAGAAATTATAGAAGAAATGTTGGATGATCTTCCTATACGGTATCGGCGTAATAGTCCATGGTTCCAACAAGACGGATGTGGTCCACACAACTCAAGAAGAGTCACAGACTATCTAAATCGAACTTTTCCCGATTCATGGATTGGAACAAGAGGTCCAGTAGCATGGCCTGCCAGATCTCCGGATTTGAATCCGCTGGATCTTTATTTGTGGGGATATCTCAAAAATAAAATTTATGATACTACGAACCCGACAATAGATTGAGAATGTATTGGAAGGTATTCAAGGAGACGAAATAAGCAAATGTATAAGAAGTATGGGTTCCAGAACCGCAAAGTGCATTTTACAAAATGGTGGACATTTCGAACACTTACTTCATTAATGTTCATCATTCACTTTCGAATAATCATTTGATTTTTCTTTCATTAAATGATAGTTTCGTTTAATTATTATGAATTAGGTTTTTCACCTCTTGAAATTTGTAAATAATTATTACTTGTTTCTTGCTTTGATTCTGTTACGTTCCATTCAGTTGAAGATGAGTAAGTTGATTTTCTTATCGAAATGTGTTGCATGTTGTTAATGAAACTAAAGGTAAGTACCTAAATGTAATACAGATCCGACCCAAAGAAATTTGGATAAGGGTCAAAGTCACCTGAAAATCAACTTTGAATGACATTGTATGATATATCGTTGAATTCAGCGTTAAAAGTTATTTCGAAAAGTGTCATAAAATATGCAGGTCCGTATTGAAAAAAATGAGGTTGAGGGTGGCCCAGAGCGTACGAAACGTTGGATACGAAATCTGATTATGTCAAATTGAGGATAATTCACTGTCGAATAAAAAACTTCCGTGACATTTTTCGATAATATTCGAAATAAAGTGGAAAGAAAAAAAAAATCAAAATGACAGAATTAACTTTTCTTATGATATCTCAATAACCGGCCCTGATAATCTCGATTTGTTTGAACTGCTTGACAATGCTTCTATGAATGCAACTTTTTCTCCATTTGACCGACCTTCTAACTCTCATGGTTTAAAAGTTACCAATACAATCCCATTAAAAAAGTGGCCACTCTGTATATACAGGGTGTAACATAAGTACGTTAAAATATTCGAGTGATGTATTCCTGAGACAATTTTAAGAAAAAAAGTCCATATAAACTTGGGTCTTGAGATACAGGGTGTTAAAATTGAATTTATTTGTTCGCTTTTTAAAAATAACTTTTGCAAAAAATAAGTTATTTGCGCGAAATTTGGTACCCGGGGTTTTTTTGACGTGGGAAATCATAATTTCGTATTAATTTTCATGTAACGCCTAGAGGGCGCTGCGTACGCTGTCATTATTTATTTCAAATTGCCCTAATATTTTTGAAAGTGAACTTTTGGTACTTTTAATGGAAAAACCTTATTTTCACACTTTTTCCAAGTAAAAAAGGTACACTTCCTCAACAACGCTGGAGGTGGTCGTTTTCGAGATATTTACAATTTTCTATATCGGTGCATGTTGCTGAGAACATTACAAAAACTAAGTATGTGGTAGGTCTCGTCAAAATAAACTACTTTTTTCCTATGAAATGTTTATCGAAAAATGATTTGTTTTCGAGATACAGATTGTTGAAATTTTTCAAAACATGGGTGGTTTTTGTCATAAGTTATTTGCAACTGCAGTTATTTTCATCAAACTTCAAACACAGACTTCTTTCAAACTTAGCATTATCAAACTGCTTAATCAATCCAAATTAAAAAAAATTGTCAGGATTAATTATTCAATTAGAAAGTGCTACATTTCGGAGTTTGTATAAAAACTATTCGGAGAAGTACTATGTTATTTATTAGGCAATTAAACATATAAAAATTGAACGAAACAACTATTACAACAACTGTTCAAAATGACAACTCCCAACAGTAATACAAGCTTCTGCTCTCCTCATCAAAGAATTCCGCACCCGTTGAAAAATGCCGGGAGTGTTTCTTATCGTTTCGCAGCAAGCTATGATGAGATCCCTTAACATTTCCTCGTTTTCAATGGGGCTAGCATAAACTAGTAATTTTAGGTGTCCCAAAAAAAAATCGACGGGATTGAGGTCCGGTGACCTCGGGGGCCAATGCTGAGTGCCTCCTCTTCCTATCCATCGTTGGGGATATGCTACGTCTACGAAATTTCTTGCTATCAGACGGAAATGAGCAGGGGCTCCATCGCGCATAAACCAAGAGTGATTTCGGAGACCAATGGAAACATCTTCCATAAGCTGGAGAAGCTCGTGTTCCAAATAATTTTGGTAAGCATCTCCATTCAAACGTAAGGGGAGAAAATAGGGCCCAATTAAATAATCCCCAATTATGCCTACCCATACATTAAAAGAGAATCTGTCTTGGAATTGAGTTTGCGTTATCGCATGTGGGTTATCTTCCGCCCAGATGTGGTTGTTATGGAAGTTCATGATACCATTTCTTGAAAAATTAGCCTTATATGTGAAGAGGATTTTCGATAAAATTTGGGGATGTTGTTCGACTTTCCTTTGAAGCCATTGAGTAAATTCGATACGTGGTTGGAAATCACGTAGCGTAAGTGCCTGGACACGCTGAATTTGATAAGGATATAATTGACGTTCCTGTAAGATTCTGTAAACGGTCATATGACTCACATTTGAAGATTGACTAATTTTTCTTGTACTTGTCTCTGGATGCTCACTTATTTCTTCGAGAACCGACTCCTCCAATTCCACAGTTCTTGTAGTCCATGGCCGTTCTACTGCAGAATTTCTTTCAAAGCTTCCAGATTCAAAAAGTCGCCGGAAAAGATTCGCAAATGTCGCTGCACAAGGAGTGACGCGTTGGGGATACCTTTCCTGATAGATGCGTCTGGCCTCGGTTGAATTTCCGTCAGCCAAGCCGTATGCAAAAACCATATCAGCCATTTCAGCATTCGTTAAGTCGGGCATGGTACCAAAAAATCACTTTATAAACTCCGAACTACGAATTTGTCAATGAATAGTTGAAAATGTGACAACGAACTTCTATTTTTATTAACAAACGTTCATAGCCTACTCGATTTAATTAGCTTAATTTGCAGCGGAGAGTGACAAAAACTATTGAAATCAAATTTGGCTATACTGATTAAGCAGTTTGATAATGCTCAGTTTAGAAGAAGTCTGTCCGGGTATACTGCGTATAAAGTTTGATGAAAATAACTGCAGTTGCAAATAACTTATGACAAAAACCAACCATGTTTTGAAAAATTTCTACAATATCTATCTCTAAAACAAATCATTTTTCGATAAACATTTCATAGGAAAAAAGTAGTTTATTTTGACATACTTAGTTTTTGTAATGTTCTCAGCAACTTCACTTAGCGCCCTAGGAGCTAAGTTACATGCATCGTTATAGAAAATTGTAAATATTTCGAAAACGATCACCTCCAACGTTGTTGAGAAAGTGTAGCTTTTTTACTTGAAAAAGGTGTGGGAATAAGGTTTTTTCATGAAAAGTACTAAAAGTTTACTGTCAAAAATGTTAGGGCAATTTGAAATAAATAATGACAGCGTACGCAGCGCCCTCTAGATGTTACATGAAAATAAATACGAAATTATGATTTCCCACGTCAAAAATACCCGGGGTACCGAATTTCGTGCAAATAACTTATTTTTTGCTAAAGTTATTTTTCAAAAGCGAACAAAAAAATTCAATTTCAACACCCTATATCTCCGAAACGAAGCATTTCCGGACACAAGTTTATATAGACTTTTTTTCTCAAAATTGTCTCAGGAATAAGTCACTTGAATATTTTGAAGTACTTATGTTACACCCTGTAGTTAGAATAAACGATAATTGCACAACACGTACCTGGATTACACACATCAAAAACCAAATACTGTTGCGTATCGTTTCGACCGAGAGAACTTTGTTGGCAGAAACCCTTTAATCTTCCCGCAATGCGACTTCTCAAAGCAATCATCAGCGACTCAAATTCTCCGAAATGATTTTTATTTTGAAAACTCGAGTTGCTGTTTTGTCGAAATCGACATTGTTTTTGATTGTGTTTTTCCGTTTGATGCAAATTTACCTTGAAAGTAAAGAGAGTTGATATCATTGCTTTGAAATATACTCTTCTGTACCATACTCCATACTGCAGGTTCAAGAGCGATCCCACACTACCGCTTATAGTAGATAGTTCATTGAAAAAATACAAAGATTTTTCCCTTGATATAACTACGAAAAGTCCTTAATAAAAATCATATTTCCTACCAAAAATTATGCTGTTTGTATGCATGTTAGATAACATTGAAACCCATAGTGTTAATCTCCGGACTGTACGGTGTCCTTGTTTATTCCTCAATTCGAATGAACCACAGTTCAATTTTAGGTAAATTGAGAATTTGTTGTTTGATGATATGATCAGAACTCGGATGGTGGTTGTATTTTACATTATGTAATATACTGAAAAAAAAAAACATTTCATGGGGTTTAAAACTCTGCCAAGCGTTTTGCTTCATGAATGGTATTTGTTCAATTATTTTAACAAGGATGAATTATTGGAAGGACTGTTATTACAATATTTGAGAAAAACAATCGAAAAATATCTTCCTATTCCTTTGATTTTATCAAACATCGAACAAAACGTTGAATGAAGATAGTAGGGAACGATTTGTTGAAATTATAAACAGGATGTTCATAAAATCAGATGTGGAATCATCTGCGACTGAAAGATAGTGACTAAAGTTTATCTTTCAGTCGCAGATGATTCCACATCTGATTTTATGAACATCCTGTTTATAATTTCAACAAATCAATCTATCATACCCCATGACAGGTTTTAATGTCAGAAAATACTAATTTCAAAGTGTCTCTCCAAAAGAAATGATTCTAACTTTTTCTATCTTTGCAAAGTGAGATTGCTTCTTAAAATGTGTTTCCCATTTCTTCCGGTCTTCCTGATGATCGTGGAAGCGTGAAATAGATTTTCGTCGACAAAAATGTATTGAGACCATAGTGAATGCGATGTCCCTCCTGCGTCAATGTTACGAATGATTTCTGGTGAGTACTCTCTTTTGGAAAACATTCTTCTTTGCCTCATTCATCTTTATGAGTTCCTAATCAAGACTGGAATAGAAAATCAAATAACTATCTGAATGAAAATGCAAATTTTCAATTTCAGATTTTTTCTTTTGAGTTAGGGCCTTTTCAGAATATCTATCAGATGTAGTTCAATGTCCAGCGTTGGCTTTAGCCGGGGAAGTAGTTGTTTTCTGTTAGACATTCACAAAAATAACTTCATTTTAATCGTGGATTTTTCAATTCACAGAAAAATCTTTCTATCAATATTTAATTGAGAATGTTTCCCTTTTCAACATGAATACCCCACAAGAGGTTATCTTGACGATGGAAGATAGTGACTAAAGTTTATCTTTCAGTCGCAGATGATTCCACATCTGATTTTATGAACATCCTGTTTATAATTTCAACAAATCAATCTATCATACCCCATGACAGGTTTTAATGTCAGAAAATACTAATTTCAAAGTGTCTCTCCAAAAGAAATGATTCTAATTTTTTCTATCTTTGCAAAGTGAGATTGCTTCTTAAAAATGTGTTTCCCATTTCTTCCGGTCTTCCTGATGATCGTGGAAGCGTGAAATAGATTTTCGTCGACAAAAATGTATTGGAGACCTAGTGAATGCGATGTCCCTCCTGCGTCAATGTTACGAATGATTTCTGGTGAGTACTCTCTTTTGGAAAACATTCTTCTTTGCCTCATTCATCTTTATGAGTTCCTAATCAAGACTGGAATAGAAAATCAAATAACTATCTGAATGAAAAATGCAAATTTTCAATTTCAGATTTTTTCTTTTGAGTTAGGGCCTTTTCAGAATATCTATCAGATGTAGTTCAATGTCCAGCGTTGGCTTTAGCCGGGGAAGTAGTTGTTTTCTGTTAGACATTCACAAAAATAACTTCATTTTAATCGTGGATTTTTCAATTCACAGAAAAATCTTTCTATCAATATTTAATTGAGAATGTTTCCCTTTTCAACATAGTAGGGAACAGTTTGGTGTTCGGTAGTAAGGAGTTCAGAGAACTGAAATTGGACAATTTTGACATGGATATTTCAATAATCATTCAGTCGGTGAATCTCGTTTACTTTTCATGCGAATAAAAATATTTTTTTGTTACAACGCCTCGTTGATGATTCTCTTATAATTGTGGTTTGTTGAGTGCTTTGAGGTATGCTGACTTTATCTATCAGTTTGGATATATTGAGGTTCGTTTGCTTTCATTAGTGTATACTTGACTTTATTGCAGAGGGAGCGTTATGAATATTACTGGACATGTTTAACCTGGACATGTATAACCTGATCCGAGTCAATTTGATGTTTTTCAATTTTTTTCAAGATTTTTCATGTTTAACCACTTTACTTCGTTATGAAATGGCAACAACCGTCTTTCATGCAATGAACTAACTTTGCTGTCAATGAAGGTTGTATAATGCCATTTTTTAACGAATAACAGTAGGTTATAAATATTTTTTTTGGAAATTCAATCCAAATTTTGGGAACTACTGACCCCCTAGCCTTACTAACTAAGCCGTGAGAAAACACTGGCAATTGTCTGATGCAATGTATATTTGGATATATAGAAGTTTGAACTCATTCTTCGAAAAATTTACAAAAATAATCTGTTATTAACAATCGTTGCAGTCTACTGGCGTTATGTATATTCATAATAACACTATTACAAAATTTAACCTCGTCATATTCAACTTAGTAGATGAAGGCAGAACTAGTAGATGGAATGAGGACCAGACTCAACACACCACAATTTAAAAAAAATATTGTGTAAGCCATTCAAACGCATAAAATCATTCCGTACGAAGAGTAAACAATTTATTTGATAGCCATATTAATGAGGCTGTCTTGTAAAGATTATCGCATGCGTCTCTGGCGGTGATTAAGTTTTTGTTGTCAGATTGCTGAAGTTTGTTCGTACTACCAAATACCAATTGATTTTTTTCCGTGCGTATCTTTCGTTTAGAAATATTACGATGGTGGCCCAGAGTGTAACAATTTTTTAAGAAAGGATCACTCTAAAATTCAAGTGTTCGTTTTCGTTGCAGGATCAATTGAAAACTTCAAGGATTGAATTACATATTCTTTACAACAAATACATTCTTTGAGGAAACTCGTTTTTTCCAAAAATTTTCAGTGCAAACACATCCATTTCTAAATTAGTTTTTATATTGACGGTATTCTGGTACTTTGTACACAAATTATTTTCTATTGGAAAAATAGTTGGGACCAGATAGTAGAGGAGACCGTGGGAGGTCGACCTACACCGATCTGATAACTCGATGAGACATATTTATTATCAAATATAATTTATAAACAAATATGCCCATGATAACTTGCCTATCGAAAAGTGTTCATAGCTATTTTTAATTGAATTAATTTTAATCAATTTTCTCTCATCACCTTCACTCTTTTGATAACAGAATATGCCTAGGTAGGCTTGCCTACTTATTTCTGTGCATGGCTACCTGGCAAGCAGATGTGAACAGATAAGTCAATATAGGTAACTACACCGATCTGTTAACCAATCGAAATTGATATCATAGGTGAGATAATTTAATTACAAAACCAATCGTATAGGCTTGCCTGCAAAAAATCGTACATAAAATATTATTGCCAAGCTATGAAGTTTTAGAATTTTAGCTATTTGATAGGTGCGAGAGAGGAAGTAGAGCGTCCGAGGTTCGTGTGATAGAACAGGACACAACATAGCAGCTGCACGCTACCTGACCGTTGAATGTATCCGAGTGCGCATGCTCGTGTACATGTGAGTGACAGTGACAGCATTTATTTACACTCAACAGTAATTTTGAACTCTTTTATATGCTTTGTGATAAACGCTTTTAACAACATAAATGTATTGAATTTTATTTTTCATATTGATGATTTTTTAAATTTATTATACTAAAATTTTAAAAGTAACACTTATTCTTTCCCGCTTTACGGCATTTATTTGATTTCAAATAATAAATAAATTATTCTTTATTTAATTTTTAATAAAAAATTAAGATTTTTTTATCATTTTTAAATTTTATAATTTAGCTATAAAATGAAAAAAAATTGTTGAAATTTTATTTTTATTTATTTATTTATATATTAATATATTTATTTTTGATTATTTCATAGCTGTAAGTATATAGTGTGAAATAATACAAAAATTGTGATCGAAATAAGAGTTATAATAAATTAGAGTTCAAAATTACTGTCGAGTGTAAATAAATGCTGTCACTGTCACTCACATGTACACGAGCATGCGCACTCGGATACATTCAACGGTCAGGTAGCGTGCAGCTGCTATGTTGTGTCCTGTTCTATCACACGGACCTCGAACGCTCAGTTTTCTCTCTCGCGCCTATCAAATAGCTAAAATTCTAAGACTTTATAGCTTGGCAATAATATTTTATGTACGATTTTTTGCAGGCAAGCCTATACGATTGGTTTTGTAATTAAATTATCTTACCTATGATATCAATTGTGATTGGTTAACACATCGGTGTAGTTACCTATATTGACTTACCTGTTCACATCTGCTTGCCAGGTAGCCATAAGTAGGCAAGTAGGAAATAAGTAGGCAAGCCTACCTAGGCATATTCTGAGTGTTAAAAACTATCAGTTGAGATGAAACTCATTCGGTTATCGAAAGAGTGAAGGTGATAAAAGAGAATTGATTAAAATTAATTCAATTAAAAATAGCTATGAACACTTTTCGATAGGCAAGTTATCATAGGCATATTTGTTTATAAATTATATTTGATAAAAAATATGTCTCATCGAGTTATCAGATCGGTGAAGGTCGATCTCCCACCGGCTCTTAGACTAAGAGATATAATATACTTTGTTAGAATTACTATCAATACACTGAACAAACGGCCAAAAAAAAGCTGTTAATATTGATCAAGAAAACACAGATATGTTCGACGTAAATCATTTTGACATTACAATCCACATAAGCGAGAAATGATTTTAATTTTGAAGAAACAGAAATTATGGAGTTTTACGTGTCAGAAACACATGATTTCAGGTGTGTGTGGTGTTTTCAATAGTCGAAGATAGCAAATGATATTCGTAGGTCATCTGGAAGTATTTGAAAGAGCTGCGTTTTGACTTCGGATTCGCGAAGGACATATTTTCAATGTGACCAAAATCGAACTCGTTCATATGGTTAAAAAAAAAAATAACACAGCCACCCAGCGGTCCTGTCATTCTCATTATGAGGTTGAAGCTTATTGAACTAGTAATCCAGTAGTAATCAAACAATCAGCAAAGTTTTGGTAGGTAATTTTTTTATGGATTATTTAGGACTCATCCTGAAAATTTCAAAGGAAAAATATTTTTGTCTTCGATGGACGATGAACTGTTAGAGATAGTGCAAGAAGTTCGTTTACCCCCTGTATATTGGCTTTGTTTCGTTATATTATGTAATAACGTTTCTCCTGGTTTCTTCAGATCAAAGATACAAAATTATATGTTACTTCACATTCGAAAAGTCATTTTTACCTCCCAAGACAAATCCAGAGTTAAATGTGTTTCCACTTTTAAGGGGAATATCTCTCTTCCCGGAAATTGTAATCATTTCGTTCATATATTTTCTCATTTACAAGGAACTGTGATTGTTGGTGACGATTGACAGACTATGCAGAGTTGCTGTTGTTGCAGCATTCTATGCATGAAACTCTATACAGTGCTTCTCAAAAGTCCCTCCCCCCCTCTTATTTTTGGAACGATTATACATAAACAAGTGAAATTTGGAAACTGAATATTGAAGGTTGTAAACTTCCCTACTAGTGATGATAGATGACGAAATTGTCAAAGATGACGTCACAAGGCCATTGTGACCAATAATTTTAAATGGAACCCTACGGCAAGCGACACCTCTTTTAAAAGGTATCGAAAAAATCTATTCAATGATACTAATTTTGTTTATGTTTATGGCAGTTCTGGCAACTCGCTTTTAAAAAACGCAAACCTGTGTAGAATCAAATCAGTTAATACTAAAATTCCAAATTCAAGCTCCGCCTCTGGATAGTTGTCAAATAAGCTGACGTTTTCGTTGGTCTCCCTAATTCGATGTTTTTGTAATTGTCCAAGTTTTTGTACATTCAATAATTGTTGATCGAACGTTTAACTGTTTTAGCAGCTTTTGGTACTTTTAATATTTTTGTACTTTTTAATAATTTGTTATACTGTTGTGAGCCGAACGTTTAAGTGCTTCAAGAAGCGAAATGGTACGTGCTTTAGGTGATAAAGTAGCAGCGATCCTAATTCTTGGTGAAACTGGACAAAATATTCATGCAGCAGAACGCATTTTTAATGAGAGGTTTCCCGATCGCCCCGTTTCGAGGACTTATTTAAGGGAGCTTCTTCGTAAGTTTGAAACAACAGGTAGTATTAACGATGCGAAACGATCTGGCAGACCACAAATTTCTGATGAGAAAAAAATTTATATACTGGCAGAAGTAATAGTTAATCCTACTTCTTCAACAACTCACGTTGCATCTACCTGTGCAGTCAGTCGAAGTACAGGACACAGGGTATTGAAAAAAAACGAATTTCATCCATACAAATTAGAAATGGTTCATCAACTCTCCAACGACGACCCAGACCGAAGACTAGAATTTTGTGAAAATATGGAAACTAAAATTAACCAACAGCCAGACTATGTCAAAACAATTTGTTTTAGTGACGAAAGTACTTTCCATCTAAATGGAAATGTAAATACACAGAATGTGAGGTATTGGAGTGACGCAAATCCTCACCTGTTTCGTGAAACACATACCCAATTTCTCCAGGAGGTGAATGTTTGGGCAGGTATCCTGGGAAACCACATCGTTGGGCCTCTTTTTTTAAATACCAATTTAACTGGTGAGGTTCATCTGGAGCTGTTGCAAAACGCAATAGAACCGTTAATCCTTGAAATTTTGGAAGATAATCCAGATGAATTCGGCAATTTGGAAATAACATTCCAACAGGATGGTGCACCTCCACACTATTACGGTGCAGTAAGACGGTATTTGGATGAGGAGTATCGTGGTAGATGGATTGGACGACGAGGTTCAACGGAATGGCCAGCTCGATCACCGGACCTCACATCTTTGGATTTTTTTCTGTGGGGGTGCCTCAAATCGAAGGTTTACGCCACTGAAACTGACAATAATGACGTTTTAAAACAACGTATTGTTGCAGAATGTGAGGCTGTTTCCGCAGACACATTTGGAAAAGTACGAGAAGAGTTTAAAAATAGCATATTTCACTGTCAGGAAGTAAATGGAGGTCACTTCGAGCAATTTCTCCAAGTAGATACTGATTCTTAAATATGTAATTAATATACTGAATGGAATTAAAATTTTAATGTTTACTAATGATCCATTAAAACTGCCATAAACACAAACAAAATTAGTATCACTGAATAGGTTTTTTCGATACCTTCTAAAAGAGGTTCCATTTAAAATTATTGGTCACAATGGCCTTGTGACGTCATCTTTGACGATTTCGTCATCTATCATCACTAGTAGGAAGTTTACAATCTTTAATATTCAGTTTCCAAATTTCACTTGTTTATGTATAATCGTTCCAAAAATCAGAGGGGGGATTTTTGAGAAGCACTGTAAAGTTGATCCGTACTGCCATCTTTAGTAGTGGTAATAAACTATTTTTGTGTGGTTATGCTAGTTTTGATTTTTTATATTAATTTAAGAAAAAAACAGGGTGTTCTGGACGGGAGAAGGCAGGAGACATTTTTCAAAGTTTTGGGAGGATTGAGATGATGTTATGATATAGTTTACTCGGGTTTCTTGTCAGTTCTGTCGTTTTCAATCAAAATAATTTCCAAGAGTTCTCTCTTCGTTGTGTTCTTTTCTGATGCTAGAATTTTTGAACTTTCATAGTTGAATTCATGATTGGTTTCTCTCATGTGTTTCCTCAGTACAGCTGAATATATTTTTGGAAGAGCTTTGATTATATTTCAAGTATTTAGATGTTTGGCAACTTGGAATCTTGCACGGGATTTCATAAACAACGTGGGAATTTCTGTTTTTAATCGGAAAAATGTATGTTTAATTCAGAGTATTATGACCTTTGTGTCTTTTTTGAACATTGTTAGGTTTCATTGTTTTGGCTATTTTTTCTGAGAAGCCTCGTATATATGGAAGTCATATGCGAGTAGTGATTTTGAGAATTATTATGTTTATTGTTATCATAATTTTTTTTTTGTGCTTTGATGTAAATTGAATCTATTCTTTGGTGGAAAATATGATTTATCATTTGTTTTGGACAGTTTTTCCTGCTATTAATGCAGTTTTACCTTCTTTATAGATCAAATCTGGATCTGGATCAAATAATATGGTTTATCTCTCCAATTATTACAGATTTTTCTTGGGCTAGAGGATGTAGTGAGTTGAATATATTGTTTTCTTGCAAGGAATTGTACTCTTCAAACATAGATTTGGTATTTTCCATGTTTTAGTGAGTACTATGCAATCGAAATCCGAGTCTGATCCTTTTAGCACTACAAACAGTTGATAATTTTTTTGTAAACTTCTTATATTTTTATGTATTCAAGGAAATTTACTATTTATAATCCCTCATATAGTTATCCATATTTGAGTAATAATATGAATAAATGAATGTTTTTATATGTTTTATGTTTTTTTGGGTGTTTCTCGATAACTTGAAGCAAGTTTCGATTTTGATGCTACCTTTTGCGTCTTTTCTGAAATGATTTTTTTTCACTGGTATATTTGATATCCTTGATATTTTGGATACATACCAAATAGTGTCTCAACCGTCTTTTCTCTAACTCTGAAGCACTATAGATTTAATTGTTGAAGTGTAACTCATTCTTTTTCATGAAACAAATAATATCCCAAGTAGCACACAGAGGTCATAATTCGGTTGTACAGACGTCTACTAGACCTTTCGCAAAAGTCCATGACTTATGTTTCGTAATATGCTAAGACGTCGCTATGTATGCCAATACGACAAAAAGGCATACTCTTGCGACGTCACATCGACGTTATAAAGTAGTGGTAATGACTTGCCAATATAGATTTATATAAGCCAGTCGCAAAAGGGTCGTTCTGTGGTCTTAGTGTAGTCATTATGCATGAAGGTCATAATCTTTCTAAGATAACATTACAATATGTATACCATATCAAAAGATTTTATATGATATCAATATAATATATGAGTCAGCCTTCCTTTACATGTTCATGATACTCTGTGACCATGATAGTTATCGAGATAAAAATGATTTTCATTTATGTGTCTTTGAGAATTGTTCTGAAACTCTAGTGACCAAGCAAATCCATTTTTACGATCAAAATCCAATTCTACTCACTTAAAATTCATGCGCCTCGAAAATGAAGAGAGATAAATATTTATTTTCATTTCAGAAAAAATATATTTCAACAATTTTTCTCATTAATCGTAAAAATATGTAGACCATATTACGAAAGATTCTTGATTAGCACATCTCCAATGATTTTTAAATGGATATAACACCCAGGGTCCCATATTTTTTATTTTAAATATTTTTGTTCCAATATGGCTACCAGAATGATCAACAATCAATAGAAAAACATGGATGCCGTCCTTCTAGTGTCGAAAAGTTGTAATTACTCCGGTATGTACTATCATGGAATAGTTTACGAGTGTCTCAAAGACATCGCAATATCTTACACAAAAAAGTTGTAATATAGTCGCTATGACCACAAGTAGCAAGTTTTGTTGTACTAACGTCGTAACGCTATCAAAACAGAAGAAGATATACACTGAGTGCATAAGCATTCCGCTAGTTCCGCCTAATGGAAAACGCTAAAAATAACTGACATTAAGGATAGAGGTTATGTTGACGTTGAATATTTGAATATTTTTTAATTATCACTCGAAGTGCACATACATATTATTTATGTCTTTCCTTGTTGTGAAAACAATTGAAGGAACTGGATGAACTTCATTTTTTTGCAGTGTCCCGATAGACTGATTAATTATTTCAGATGTTAATCCTTCCTCTTTCTTCCTCTTTATATTTTTCTATGCGCTCCAGTTATCTTCTAAGGCAGATAGGATTTTTGTTTTGGCATTTTAATCATTCATACGGAACTGAATATTCTACATACATAACACAATATATATATACCTATCCAACAAAAATAACATAACCAACAAAAACAATCTAACCATAGATACATAATGTAATCATTACGACCAAAGTTCTCCAGTTGATAAAACTACATTACATGAATAAAATATGTAGTCGTAGAAACGTTTAAAAAATCTATTCATTCGAACCACATATGTTCATTGTCATAATAACCTCACACAACTGCTCTTAAGTTCTACTTAACGACACTACAAATACAAACCACAGTACAACTTCATCTCGAGAATTCTTTATTGTACTCTCGTTATATCTACTACACGACGTCATAGCAACGCCTGAAGGTTATAAAACGCACATGAACTTTTTGGTTCTGAAAC
Source organism: Gonioctena quinquepunctata (assembly GCA_018342105.1). Classification (NCBI taxonomy): domain Eukaryota; kingdom Metazoa; phylum Arthropoda; class Insecta; order Coleoptera; family Chrysomelidae; genus Gonioctena; species Gonioctena quinquepunctata. The sequence goes on from JAFIRS010001059.1 coordinate 160,630, forward strand.
ATACAAATACGTGGTCTTCAAGACGGTATAAGAAGTCATTATGTTAATTTTATGACTCTGTGCTACTTGGGATTCTGATCCTGTTTGGCAAGGTACAGATGTTTACTCAGGATTTTCTAATCTTGCCTGTCTTAAATGGTCATTTGCAATGGACGTATTCGTTTTTTGAGCTACCTTGCAGTCATGAGCTACCTTGCAGTAGTGTAATTTTTTTTCAATATGGCACGAATTCCACTTGTTTTGGGACCATATTTTTTTTCTCAAAGTATTATTTTCCCAAAGTTATTCATGTCCAACGGCCGTACCGCCACTTGTACATTTTGTAGTTTTCCAAAAATGATATCAGTTGTAATGTTCGGCCCTGAATGCTTCAGCCCAAATGTAATGATGTTATTTTCTCTGCTTTTTTTCTAGAAACTAAAGTTTATATTTTAACTGATGTTTCTCTTTCCCACGTCTATTCGTTCCATTATGGATTTCTTCAACTTCTAATGTGAGGCGAACTTCTACCGTTTCAATAATTAATTTCAACTCCTGTTTTGTTTGCTTCATTTCCTCTATGGCCATTCCAATATTTTGAGATAGGTGTAGCTACTTTAGGGCCGGAGAAATGAACTGATAAAGAGATGTTTTTTTCCTCATCTTTCATTCTAATGTTCACGTTCTTTAGACAAAATTCAAACTCACTGTGTTTCTAGAAAAAAAAAATTTTTCACAGCTGAACTTTACAAATTTTACGCACTGATATCACTCTAATAGTATTGTGTGTATTGTGCGAATATTGCTCCGTTGTTCCGTAGATTTAACGTAGATAGAAGTGCATAAAAAATATTAATTTCATATCATTAGAACCGGAAAATAAAACTGAATGACGTGAGTGAAGAACAGTGGGTACTTATCATCAATAAATAAACAACTTTTGATATCCCAATCAATTAATCATCAAGAACCTCGACTGTAGAAAATAAATGATACAGGTGGTCTGGTGAAAAATATGAATCAACCTACCAATCAAGAATTGTTAACTAAACTAGAGGAGATAATAAACAAAAACACAACTGAAATCAAGTCCGAGCTGAAATCAATAAATGAAACATTAACACAAAGCCTGATTAACTTAGAAATAAAATATTCCAAACTTGAGGAGAAAATCACCTTCATTGAAAGAGCAAACAGGAAAAATAATAAGTTATTTTTGGAATCCAAACAGACCGGGAAAATCTTCTGAAAACTAAACTAAACGCACTTTTTGGTGGCAATCTTTTGGAAAAAGACATAAATAACATCCATATTATCGGAAAAAAAAGCACGATAATTGTAGAGTTCATCTCATACCTACAAAAACAAAACATATTTCAACAAAACCATAGTGCCCCATCCACACCCTCAAAACCACTTTTTATAGAAGAAGATAAATATCAAGAAACAGAAGTGACAGTTCTCCATTTGGACAATCAACCACCACGAACCAAAACTCTAAGAAACCAAGCACAAACATCTAGTGAGAGAAACAGTCCTCCAGTTGTGAAGCCACCCACGACCAACCCCCCAATAGGAACAATTACATAAAACCAAAAGAAATCAAGGAAGCCCGAGCAATGAGAAGCAAGGCCCACAAAGACGAACCCTTGAACATCCAGGTCATTATTCTTTTAATAATTGAAAAGCGTTAATATAATATTGGCTCATGGACTAACAACTCGTATATAAATTAAGGCTTCAGATATTTCTTTTGCTTTGTATGTGTTTTTATGTCCAAAAAAAACTAAAAAAATTCTAATGATAAGATAAGATACTTACTTTGATGAAATGAATCCCTATCAATAACTTTGAAATAAAACAGATAGATAAGATACCTATGTTTTGGATACCTCATACGAGGTGAATGAAACTTTCAATGTGAACAATATTTTCGATAATTTCAAATTCATACACAATAACATTCGTAGCATCGCAAAAAACGAATTCGAATTGTTCACTAAACAGTTCGAATTGCCATTCGATTGTATTGTGCTCACAGAAACTAGATTTATACCAGATATAGCAATGTATAACATATATGGTTATAAAACACTTTACAATGGGGGTATACTAAATCAGAATGATAGAATGATGGTTTATATTAGATCAGATATTTACCATTCTCATATTCTATAAGAGTTCAATGGGTCATTTACGATTAAATTGAAAATCAAATTGGGAAAAAACTTTATAGATCACCGTCCACCAGCATCATAGACTTTATAGAAAATCTGAAAACATACCTAAATAATAATAATGAATATTAATATCATTATAAACTGATTCTTGGAGATATGAATATTGATATTCTCGATTACTCTGATCATGCAAACGAGTACTTGGATGCATTGAGTGAATATGGATATCTTTCTGCCATAAATACTCACACCAGACTACAAGGCAACGCGAAATCATGCATTGACCATATATTCGTAAACGCCAAGTCTGAGGACACCAGCTCCATGATACCACTTGTTCTCCGTACCGAACTTACAGATCACTTTTCCACCCTAGCTCAAATTGTTTTTCACAGTAAAAAAAACCTGATAATCATTCAACTGAATCAATTACACGAATGAACATTGCGCAGTTGAAAGAAAGGATAACTTAAATCAGATGGGATGAAGTATATGAAATGCCTACTATCGAAACAGCAACAAGTACATTCTTGAATATCGTACATTCATGTATAAGTGATTGTACAAAAACATATAAGATAAAAAGATATGAGAGAAAACGTAAGAACTGGATAACTAAGTCTTTGATTAAATCAGTGAACAGAAAAAATTACATGTAAACTGAATTATTGAAACACCCTGAAAACGAACAACTACGACGTGATTATAAAATATACAGAAATACATTGAGTAGAACACTGAAAAAACAGAAAAATGATTACCATAAAACACGCATAAACAAAAACACGAGCAATCCAAAAAATCTATAGAGATCAATGAAATGTTCGGCGCTAATAAAACGAATGATATAAACCTAATAAAAGGCAATAAAAATAACAAAATAAATTATGACAAACAGATTGCAAATATTTTCAACAAGACTTACATTGATATGGGAAAGGAGTTTGCAGAAAAAATCGTGAGGGATAGTTCTAAAATTATAAGAGAAAAATCCGTGAATAATTCAATATTTTTTATGAAACCAACTTCAGAAAAAGAAGTGTTTGAGGTCATAATCCAACTGAAAAATGGAAAATCACCAGGCTATGATAACATCAAAGCAGAAACCATCAAAGAAATTGCATATTATGTAACTGGTCCACTTACATCATTAATAAATGTATCGATATGGGACACTTCCCGGATAAATTCAAAGTATCTGTTGTGAGACCCATTTATAAAAGAGGGGAGGCAACAGATGCAGAAAACTATAGACCCATTTCACTGATAATAAACTTTGGAAAAATATTCGAAAAAATATAAAAAAATAGGCTCTCTAGTTATTTGAATGAGTATAAACTGTTGTATGGTATGCAATACGGTTTTAGAGAGGGGAAAATCAACTCAGGATGCCATAGTGGAATCGACAAATAGTATTTATGGTGCTTTAGATGAAAGTAAACCATGCCTTGCTGTTTTTGTAGATCTTGCGAAGGCATTTGATACCGTAAGTCACAGAATATTATTAACAACACTCGAAAATATTGGACTGCGCGATAATTGCCCAAATCTATTCAGAAGTTATCTTGAAAATCGCCAGCAATGTGTAAAAATAAATGATAAATTCAGTGACTTTGAAACAGTAGGATGTGGGGTGCCTCAAGGTACTGTATTAGGACCAATGCTCTTCTCAATTTATGTGAACGACCTATTCTCAAATCCAGAGTGAAGGAAAAATCATCAGTTTCGCAGATGATACCGCCATATTTCATAAAGGAGGGAGCTGGGATGCATTGAATCATGATGTTGAAACTGATTTCTCTCTGACCCAGGATTTTTTGATTACAAATTACTAACAATAAATATCGAAAGAACATGTTTTCTACCCTTCGCCATTTATGAAAACACACTCCCGAATTTTCAATATCTCTCGCTACGTGATAACCTTCAAATAGCATCAGTAAAAAAATCAAGTATTTGGGAATAATGATGGATACGCATTTGAGATGGGATGCACATATCAACTTTGTTTTAAAGAAATTACGTTTTGTACTCCATAAATTCCAACAGCTCAACGATATTCTAGACTTAAAAAAAATTATCTTTATAGCTTGGTGGAAAGTCATCTTACTTAGGTTACTGGGATGGTTAAAATCATTTTCTCAAACTCAAAAACTCAAGGTATCCGAGTGATCGGTTGTACGAAGAATCAGAAGTATTAGACTTGAGACAGCTTTATTATAAAAACAGCAATATAAGACAATATAAATGCAAAAATGAACTTGTAAAACTAACCCATACTTACCACACTAGGAGACACAAACAATATCAGTGTCCTCGAATATATAAATCTATTGGACAGAAAAGTGTTCATTATCTAGGTCCTAAGTTATACAGTGCTTCTCAAAAGTCCCTCCCCCCCTCTTATTTTTGGAACGATTATACATAAACAAGTGAAATTTGGAAACTGAATATTAAAGGTTGTAAACTTCCCTACTAGTGATGATAGATGACGAAATCGTCAAAGATGACGTCACAAGGCCATTGTGACCAATAATTTTAAATGGAACCCTACGGCAAGCGACACCCCCTTTGAAAGGTATCGAAAAAACTTATTCAATAATACTAATTTTGTTTGTGTTTATGGCAGTTTTAATGGCTCATTAGTAAACATTAAAATTTAAATTCCATTCAGTATGATATTAATTACAGATTTAAGAATCAATATCTACTTGAAGAAATAGTTCGAAGTGACATCCATTCACTCCCTGACAGTGGAATATCCTATTTTTAAACTCTTCTCGTACTTTTGCAAATGTGTCTGCGGAAACAGCCTCACATTCTGCAACAATACGTTGTTTTAAAACGTCAATATTGTCGGGTTCAGTGGCGTAAACCTTCGATTTAAGGTTCCCCCACAGAAAAAAATCCAAAGGTGTGAGGTCCGGTGATCGAGCTGGCCATTCCTTTGAACCTCGTCGTCCAATCTGTCTACCACGATACTCCTCATCCAAATACCGTCTTACTGCACCGTAATAGTGTGGAGGAGCACCATCCTGTTGGAATGTTATTTCCAAATTGCCGAATTCATCTGGATTATCTTCCAAAATTTCAAGGATCAACGATTCTATTGCGTTTTGCAACAGCTCCAGATAAACATCACCAGTTAAATTAGTATTTAAAAAAAAGAGAACGATGTGGTTTCCCAGAATACCTGCCCAAACATTCACCTTCTGGGAAAATTGGGTATGTGTTTCACGAAACAGGTGAGGATTTGCGTCACTCCAATACCTCACATTATGTGTACTTACATTTCCATTTAGATAGAGAGTACTTTCGTCACTAAAACAAATTGTTTTGATATAGTCTGGCTGTTGGTTAATTTTAGTTTCCATATTTTCACAAAATTCTAGTCTTCGGTCTGGGTCGTCGTCTGAGAGTTGATGAACCATTTTTAATTTGTATGGAAGAAATTTCTTTTTTTCAACACCCTGTGTACTGTACTTCGACTGACTTCACAGGTAGATGCAACGTGAGTTGTTGAAGAAGTAGGATTAACTATTACTTCTGCCAGTATATCAATTTTTTTCTCATCAGAAATTTGTGGTCTACCAGATCGTTTCGCATCATTAATACTACCCGTTGTTTCAAACTTACGAAGAAGCTCCCTTAAATAAGTCGTCGAAACGGGGCGATCGGGAAACCTCTCATTAAAAATGCGTTCTGCTGCATGAATATTTTGTCCAGTTTCACCAAGAATTGGGATCGCTGCTACTTTATCACCTAAAGCACGTACCATTTCGCTTCTTGAAGCACTTAAACGTTCGGCTCACAACAGTTCAACAAATTATTAAAATGTACAAAAATATTAGAAGTAACAAAAGCTGCTGGAACAGTTAAACGTTCGATCAACAATACACAAATTATTAAATGTACAAAAACATGGACAATTACAAAAACGTCGAATTAGGGAGACTAACCAAAACGTCAGCTTATTTGACAACTTTCCAGAGGCGGAGCTTGAATTTGGAATTTCAGTATTAACTGATTTAATTCATCACAGCTTTGCGTTTTTCAAAAGCGAGTTGCCAAAACTGCTATAAACACAAACGAAATTAGTATCATTGAATAGGTTTTTTCGATACCTTTTAAAAGAGGTGTCGCTTGCCGTAGGGTTCCATTCAAAATTATTGGTCACAATGGCCTTGTGACGTCATCTTTGACGATTTCGTCATCTATCATCACTAGTAGGGAAGTTTACAACCTTCAATATTCAGTTTCCAAATTTCACTTGTTTATGTATAATAGTTCCAAAAATAAGAGGGGGAGAGGGGACTTTAGAGAAGCACTGTATAATACCCTTCCAAATAATATTCAAGAGAGTCAATCCATTTTGCATTCATAAAAAAGTTGAAATATCATATAAAAAATACTCCCTCAGAGTTTGTCCACAACTGGATTGATTGAATCAGGTTGCGCTTTTAAATCGTTTGATCTCTAGTAATAAGGAAATATTTTAACTTTTCTTCTGTTCGGTACATTTACCCGTTTATATTTACACACTCTGTAATTTGCATTTTATCTTGTACCAAATTGATTTTACAATCCCATCATGTGTTTTACCTATATATATATATATATATATATATATATATATATATATATATATATATATATATATATATTTTATAATAAGTTATAATATAGTATAGTATAATCAAGTATTGGCCGCATTAATTGATATTTATCTATATTTGACTAATATTAATATTTTATTTTTATTCATCTCTTTTACTTTTTTAATTGTGTTACTAGGAATATTTATAATTTGCATTATTTGTAATTTTTCCCAATTGGTTTCAGCTGATTTCCATGTTTGTTCTGTGATTCAGATATGTTCAAATTGGCAAAAACCCATTTATGTATGTATATCTTCCACAATTGTATTGTTGATTATTTTTATTGTGCAGAATAAACCTTATTATTATTATCATTATTATTATATCACAATAGGTATTTACTATTGAGTATACCACATACGTATTCGTATGCATCATTTTCTAGATTAGAACGATAAAGGATATCTCCTTATTACACATTGTTAAAAACTATTCGATTGTTGAGGTAATTTCCAACTCTCAAGATTCTCATAATATTGAGTTGTGGCTCCAAAGAAACATGCCTCCTAAGCCAACCCCCCAACTCGACCATAACATATTAAACTAATAGGTTCGAATTCCTTATTCCATTTGGATATATCTCAGAGTCAGCAAAGCATTGGGTATGTATAACACCCATTCTTGGAAATAAAAGGGAGAAGATAAATGTTACGTATTCCCGCATGAGGACTGAAAACTCGAATCCATTTCGGTTCAAACTCCAACGCAACACAAAAGAAAGAATTCGTATAACTATGGCAGACGAGGACATAACAAGAGGCAGAAAGGACTAGAAAACAACTGAAGTGCTATCTGCAGCATTGTTCCTTGGCAAAAGCTCTGCAAGATTGGAGTGTACTGTGTTGATAGAAATGCTCGTCGATGCTCCGCTATCATTAATGATGCCACTTCTCTCTTTATGCAGAATTATTTGGATCGAAATCGTTTTGAAGTGGCATGGAAAAAATAAAGCATTCAATTCTATTCTTCGCCGAGAGCATTGAATCGGGGCGTAAAAAAGGTTTGTTCTTTGGAATTATCGACTGTCCCAGGACAAACATAAAATTTATATATTTCAATAGTTAGTATCCTTGAAATGCTTTCTTTTTCCTAGTTATTTGTATTCTATATGATTTACGTAAAACCATTCCAAATTAATTGAGGTCCTATTTCATAGTTCATTTTGAATTTGGAATGAAAAAATGTGAATTATTTTCGATTATAAATTTATGATGCCCATAAAAAGCGATCGTTTTGAATTAACATTTTGGGAACGAGATTCAAGATTTTTTATGCATGTCATTGATGACTAAATAAATATACAGTTCTTGATCAGCTGTTTCTAGAATGGTTTATCATTCACAAGAATATTTTGAAAGATTGACTAATCATCATCCACGTATCTGAAAAATTATCATCATATAATATATCATTTCAGATGAGTTTATAGAAGGCAACCAAAGGACATTGATAAATGCTAGTAATAAACATTGTTTTCTATTATAGAAGAGCAGTACATTATATAGACTCAAAACAGTATTCTTATTAACATTTTATAGAGAAAAAACAAAATTCCACTTGAACTTTTTCATTTTAATGTGGTTTCTCAAATCGCAAACGCCCCACCCCCCAAATAATTATAAATAGGGTTATATGTGAGACAAATATTCTTATTAGAATAAAACACTAGCACTAGCTGACAACCTGTACTTCCATGTATTTGTCGTAGGCGCATTCTTTGATGTAAAGTTATTACCCGATAATCTTGACATGATGATGAAGCTAATTCACCTCCATAATTCCCAATAGTTATAAATGAAATATATTCATCTTAAAATTCGAGACAGCCTTTTTTGTAGGTGATCATGAAATGTAGCATTTGAAAGAAGTTATAAGCTAAATTTTGAATACTCTTCGCTGGAATGTGATTGATCCTTACGTTCTTAGGAGGAATTATTTTCACTTGCCAGTGAATTTTCAACATTAATTTGAACTGAAATGGATATCTACTATCGAAATAAATAAACGAATCGGCAAAATATACTATCATTCATTAATTGCAGATAACGTTTCAGCATGTGGAGTCAATATAGCCTTTGGAATAAAAGCCATGATGATATTTGAAAAAAATCAAAAACCGACTTCAATAAAGTTGAAAGAGTAGATATTTTCTGGAACTCGCGGCTTTTACCTACAACCACTTACCTACTATTTTAAATATTGCCAATTTTTATATTTAAAAACAATCTATTTACATATGTCTATAATATAAGTGAATCAATATGCGAATACTCGACGCTGGTCTATATAAAAAAACAATGACGCGGTCAGTCGGAAAAGTAGATTTGAGAATTCAATTATTGATTCTCAAAAACCCATCAATTAAGAAAACACAAAAGCATTTCTATTTTTCTATAAACTTCAAACTCTACAATGAAAAATTGGAGGAGGATTCAAATCTTTCGGAATGCTTTCAATGTTTTCTGTAATCTGGCTCAAATAAAAAAACGGAAATTCTATTTGTGTACAAACCTCAACCTTTTCAATCAAAAAATTGGCGAAAGATCCAAATCTCCCTAAATTCTTCCTAACATTTTTATGTAATCTGACTCAAATCAAAAGAACGAAATATAACCAGCACACAAGTACCTACTTACTTGGGTTTCAATCTTAATATCACTTAGAAAACTAATATCTAATATTTAACTTTTGAATCCAGAAATGTCAAAATACAATGATATTCTGAGAAAGGAAAACTCAAATAGTATGTGATTGACACGAGCGAATAAACTTCAAATGAAAGAAAATGCAGGGTGAACAAAAATTATGAAAGAAAATTTTCAAGGGGACTCGTCAGTTAAGTTAATTTTGTGTTGAATTTATTCGTGAACGTCAATGGACTTTTTTCATTATAAAAACAAAACATAAATTTTGTATTTCTTGTTTTTCTTCTTGATTACAGTGATTCAATCTAAGATTTTTCATATTGATTTTTGAACAGAATCCATGTAATCATCAATATATTCATTAGTTTCCATTTTTTCTATAAAATTAATATTTTGAATATTCAGAATTTCTATCTCTTATGGTTTTGAAAATTAAATTTCAACAGGTTTTGCATTATATATTGAAAGAAAATAATTACCACTTGGCCGAAAAATCAATAAAAAAACGAATACATGCGATCTACAATAAAAATGATAATGAAGTAAAGAAAACAACAACATACATACCTTTACCATACATAGACAAACTATCGAATAAAATTATTAAAACAATGGAAAAACACAACATAACTATTTCACACCGACTCAAAAATACGAACAAAACCATTTATTCAAAATTAAAACTGGTAATACCAAAAAATAAAAAAACTCATACAGTATATAGAATACCGTGTGAAGACTGTCAAAGTACCTATATAGGTCAAACAAAACAATATTTGCAGAAACGAGTACAAGCCAACGAATATTCGAAAACCGACATTACAGCCTTATCCAAACACGAAAAAGAAAATCAACATGAGTGTGACACTAACAACGTTGAAATTTTGACCAAAAAAAGGATTCCAAGAGTAAGAACATTCTTCGAAATGATACATATTAAAAAAGACCTCGATAGCATTAACAATAGAAATGATATCAAAAACTTAAGCCAGATTTATAACAACCTTTTTTAACTTTGTTTATAGTAATAATAATGAAAACTGATCTTTACATGCTGCCAAAAAAATACTAGAACTCAATATAAACAATCCGGTGTATTTATGAAGGGGGCAAAAATGCATGAAAGATAAACAAACCATTCCCGGTAACTTCGACGCAGTCACACACCTACAATAACGTTCGTACGATGCGAACGCAGAATTCAAATAAAATAATTTTGGTTTAACCTGATGATGACAAATACCATGTCGAAACGTAGTTAAGAGAAATTATATGGATTGACTGGATCAGACATCCATTCCGAGAAATTGAAGAAAATATATATGTGGTCAAGAAACTTGAGAAAATATATATGTGGTCATGAAACTAAAATATATATATATATATATATATATATATATATATATATACTGATGATATTTTTGGGTTCTGGGGACCATGATCGGTGAAGATTAATCCAAATTTATTGAAATCTACCCAAATGTATGATCGAGTCAGCGGCCAGAATTTCCCTTTGTTTGTATACAGTGCGGCTTTTTGTATTCCCCACCCCCTGTTAACTTTTAAACGGTTTGAGGTAGAACGATGGGACAAAAACGAGCGATTCTGACGTGCAAATCGATCGTCGGAACTGGGTATAGGGGCGAAAGACTAATCGAACCATCTAGTAGCTGGTTCCCTCCGAAGTTTCCCTCAGGATAGCTGGCGCTCGTTGCGTACGAGTTTCATCCGGTAAAGCGAATGATTAGAGGCATTGGGGTCGAAACGACCTCAACCTATTCTCAAACTTTAAATGGGTGAGATCTCCGGCTTGCTCGAACTCATGAAGCCGCGAGACTCGAATCAGAGTGCCAAGTGGGCCATTTTTGGTAAGCAGAACTGGCGCTGTGGGATGAACCAAACGTCGAGTTAAAGCGCCTAAATCGACGCTTATGGGATACAATGAAAGGCGTTGGTAACTTAAGACAGCAGGACGGTGGCCATGGAAGTCGGAATCCGCCAAGGAGTGTGTAACTCCCTCGAAGTTACTAGCCCTGAAAATGGATGGCGCTGAAGCGTCGTGCTTATACTCGACCGTCAGCGGCATGTGCGGTATTGTCAGCATTTATGCTGACGACCATGAAGCCCTGACGAGTAGGAGGGTCGCGGCGGTGAGCGCAGAAGGGCTGGCCGTGAGGCCGTCTGGAGCCGCCGTCGGTGCAGATCTTGGTGGTAGTAGCAAATACTCCAGCGAGGCCCTGATATCACCAATAATACTTTTTGAAATGGACGACATTGTGATTGTTCGAAAGATAGCGCGGAGGGGCACATCAACCTACAAATTTCAAATAGCGTGGGGGGTCAAGTGGCACATAGTTGAAAATATAATTCAATTCTCTTTTTAATAATATTTTTTTTTGTCAATTTCGTTAATTCATTTTTTTACAAAATGCATTTGAAATGTCAAGTATAACAAAATTAAATGCATATTGTGAAAAAAGAATTTGACAAAATTCAAAAAAAATGCATGGTTGGAAAGAGAATTGAATTATTTTTTCAATGATGTGCCACTTGACACCCTATGCAATTTGAAAAATTTTCAAGTTGATGTGCCTTTCCTATCTATCGAGTAATCACAATGTCTTCTATTTCAGAGAGTAGTACCGGTGATATCATTCAAAATAGTTTTGAATAGTTTTGGTCCTGTTGTTCTATGTCGAAGCGTTCAAAAGTTAACAGTGAGGGGAGACTTGGCTTACAAAAGCCTTTATTTCTAGTAGACATAACAATGTATGGAATCCGTTAGTGTAGATTAACTACTAAATTACTAATTACTAATTAGGTACCTACCTACATGAAAAAATAGTCACCACAATATCATCTTAAAATATCAGATTACACACTGCCATGGGACATGTTTTTATTCAAGTCATAAAACTCAGCCTGAACCAAAAAATGTTTTAGGTGCTTTTTGAAGTTATTGAATGACTTACAGGGGAGAAGGCTATGAAAAGCCGCACTCGCAATTGTGATTCCGTAGAACAACCATAGTTGAAAAGAAAAATTGAATTACCTTTTCAACGATGTGCAACTAGACCTCTATGCCTTCGAAATTTTCAAGTTGATGTGCCTCCAGCGCCGTCTGTCGAGTAATTGTAATGTATCTTCTCGCAAAAAGTAGGACCGATAATACCATTCAATAAATTCATGTCTCATTATTTCACATCGAACCGTTCAAAAGTTATTGAGGTAAAGGTACCATTCAGATCCGCACATATATTTGACATTTCAAATGCATATTGTGAAAAAATGTTTGAACGGAATACAAAAAAAATAGGATGGTTGAGAAGAGCATTGAATTATTTTCTCACCGATGTGCCAATTGAAATTTTCAAGTTGATGTGCTCCCCCGCGCCATCTATCGGGCAATCACAATGTCTTTGATTTCAAAAAGTAGTATCGGTGATATCATTCAATACCTTTTTTCTTCATTAGTTCTGCGTCGAACCGTTCAAAAGTTAACAGGGGGGTGGGGGCACATTAAAAGCCGCACTGTATATTTATTTAATAACTAACAATTGTATTCGCTGAAAATATTCAAATAGTTATTTTCTAAGTCATCTCCAATTTATGTTATGTTTTTTAAATGTTTACAGAGTAGTTCTGAAAATTTTTATAAAAATAGAATTTATTTCCCAAGAAAAATATTCATCTTAACAAAATTCTTATTTATCATTCATATTCATAGTTATCTTGGTTGATTTCAAGATAGTTGGAGTATTTGCATGATAGATAGTAGTAGATATTGATTTCAGGCTAGTTGAAGTACATGCTTGATCGATAGTAGTAGATACTAAATTCTAATGAACGAATTGAAAAGGAAATGGGATGAAATATGTACACTTTTTCTTGTCACTTGAATCTATTTCACTTATAGGCCAATCTATAGAAATTTTTCAGCTCTATTGATTCTGTTACAAAAATACTACCAGGAAACCAACTATGCCATCATACGGAAGATGGTCTGTAGTTATACCCTGTTAAGTTTCCTACTCCCAACTGGCATTGCTCAATTTGTTATAAACATTTAAAAGCATTTTTTTTATTTTCTATCGTTTTTGACTTGTAACTTGAAAACGAATAAAGCAATCACGATACTCTCGATGAACGAATTGTAGAGAATCTGAATACAAAAAATTGAGCCCTACTAGCACAACTCGATTATTAGTATCGGAGAAAAACCGGAAAAAAACGGAAAAAATCAGCTTTTTTAACAAATTCATAACTCTGCCACTTTCTAAGTTGTAGTGCAAACTTTCCACGACATAGAAGTGATCAATATATACTTTATGAAAGACTCAGGCGCTGTGGGATCATTAGTTTTGGCATAATTGCAATTAGATTTTTTTAATGCACTTTATTGGAGCAGACCTGGATGCGTCATAATTGGTCCGATTCCAATTTTTCAAAAAGATTTCGAAAGTAGAAGTATAGTACTACAAAACGTATATTCTCATTTTGCGTTGAAATGCTGCAAAACAGGTGAGAAATACTTGAAAACATGATAAAATATGTGTAGTGGGGGTAGAGCAGCAGACGCGGGGAATCGTATGTATACAAGCACGCTGCGCCCGTTATGAATCTGCTGTTCTACCCCCACTCCCGAGCCGCTTTGATGCACTCGCTGGTTTCGGTCAAGTATTTCTCACCCATTTCGCAGCATTTTAACGCAAAATGAGAATACTCATTTTGTCGTACCATACTTCAACTCTCAAAATCTTTTAGAAAAATTGAAATCGGACCACCTATGACGCATCCAGATCTGCTGCGATGAAGTGCATTAAAAAAATCAAATCGCAATTATGCCAAAACTAATAATCCAGTAGTGCCTGAGTTTTCCACACATAAAGTAAATGATAACAACTATGTCGTGGAGAGCCTGCTTGAAAACTTGAAAAATGGTGTTGTTATGAATTAAAAAAAACGCAGGATAGATAACCTAAAGTACAATAGATAACCTATTGTACTTCTTCAAGACACACATGCTTCAGACTTTATTATTTTCAATATTTTTATTATTAACGTTTCAATGAATTCAAATGTGTATAATTAGTTGACGATTTAAAACATGTGTTGCCAACTTCAAATTCAGAACTTATATTTCACCGTACTTTACATGAAATGAAGAACATTGATAAACAACATAGAAACTAATCTCAACAAAGATTATCCCTGAAGATGGAAATAAAACATTCCGAAAGCTTGGACAAACTTTAAAGAGTACACTTTTTCTTATGCTGCATACCCCAATAATCAATTGGTTATATATATATATATATATATATATATATATGTATATATATATATATATATTTTTTTATGTTCTGGTTCCCACGAAAAGGGATATCCTGTAATGTTCAGAGAACATCGTGGGAACCAAGGGAAAGAAGGTAGGAGTTGGTGTTCTTCTTAAATTTCTGGAGGTTGTATGCCTCGGGGAACACCTCCCTAGGCAATGAGTTCCAAAGCCTCGCATTGATAGACCTTATGAGATTCTCCTTCCGGGCAGAGACGAATGGGAGACGAAAGAACGAGAACCCACAAGGGCCAATCTACAATGGTACATAGACGGCTCCAAAACGGAAGACGGAGTTGGGGCCGGAGTACATGGAGTATAACCAGAATTCAACTTTAGTGTGAACCTGGGACAGTACGCCACAATATTCCAGGCAGAAGTCCATGCAATCTAACTCTGCCTGCAAGAAATTCTGAACCGAAACAGTAAAAATCAATCGATCCAAATCATGTCGGACAGCCAAGCAGCACTGAAAGTCGGATAGAATCCAGATTAGTATGGAACTGCGTGAGAGCCCTTCAAAACGCGGGCAGGGACAACAGAATAACTCTGCTGTGGGCTCCTGGACATAAAGGCTTTGAAGGAAATGAGAAAGCCGACTTTCTGGCTAAAGAAGGCACTATGAAGGAGTTCATAGGACCAGAGCCCTTCTTCGGAATATCAAAGAGCATAGCGAGTACTGGTTTGAAACAGTGGGACAAGTCCACTCGAAGGCTTTTATACCAAATCCTTCGAAAAGAAGAACAGCAGACCTGTTAGAACTGAATAGGAAAAACCTGAGGATTAAAACGGGGCTACTGACAGGTCTCTGTAGACTGCGAATGCATCTTCAAAGAATCGGACTTGCGGAGAGCGCAGAGTGTCGCTTATGTCAAGACGAGGAAGAAACAACAGAGCACATCTTGTGCAGATGCAATGGTCTGGAACGAACAAGATTCTACTGTATGAATTACGGGCAGCTAGAGCCCAAAAACCTGGAAAAGGTATCACCGAGCGTCATCAGAAGCGCGGGACTTGAAGGTGAACTCTAATTTGATAAGGATCGAGCCACAATAGATCTGAGAAGGTCGCAGTGGAAGGGGCGGTTATCGCCCTATTCGAAAAGAACCTAATCTAACCTAACCTGGCGTCAGAGGTTTAATCTATTCCAAAAATCAAAATATTGCGTTTGCGTTCGATACGCATCTTAACTCCTTCAAAAATCTCCTGATCACCACAACGAATTTTGTTCTCAAGTTCACTAAGTTTGGTACTGGGTATATCTGTGATATTTTGTATACTGTCCACCTTGTGTATACTTGCTACCAGTTTTTCGTTTTGCGTCACAAGTAATTTCTGAATATGCAGAACATTAGTTTAACGGTTGGTTAGTTGCACAACAATTACAATTATTTGGAGTTGTGATGATAAGTGGGAAGTGTTACTTGTGGCTGGATCGAGTGTATACAGAGTGGCCACTTTTTTAATGGGATTGTATTGGTAACTTTTGAACCATAAGAGTTAGAAGGTCGGTCAAATGGAGAAAAAGTTGCATTCATATAAGCATTGTCAAGCAGTTCAGACAAATCGAGATTATCAGGGCCGGTTATTGAGATATCATAAGAAAAGTAAATTCTGTCAT
This sequence comes from Gonioctena quinquepunctata, assembly GCA_018342105.1. NCBI lineage: Eukaryota > Metazoa > Arthropoda > Insecta > Coleoptera > Chrysomelidae > Gonioctena > Gonioctena quinquepunctata. The sequence goes on from JAFIRS010001059.1 coordinate 177,048, forward strand.
TTTGACTTTTCTTTTTTTCCCACTTTATTTCGAATATTATCAAAAAATGTCACAGGAGTTTTTTATTCGACACTGAATTATCCTCATTTTGACATAATCAGATTTTGTATCCAACGTTTCATACGCTCTGGGCCACCCTCAACCTCATTTTTTTCAATACGGACCTGCATATTTTATAACATTTTTCGAAATAACTTTTAACGCCAAATTCAACGATATATCATACAATGTCATACAAAGTTGATTTTCAGGTGATTTTGATCCTTATCCAAATTTCTTTGGGTCGGATCTGTATTACATTCTGGGGTCCTATTCTTGACCATTCGTAGTTGTCAAGGTCACTCGCATGTCTTCAAATTGCGAACGAAACATGAATGTGGCATTCTTCAGCATTCGTAGAATGTTCGAACGTTCGTATCAAACAGCGAATGGGTATTTTTACTCGCAACCGACTTACGAATACAATACATGACTACAATCACAACACAATGTAACCCTACTTTTTCAGGAGTTTTAGGTTTTATTATCGTTAAAACTTTATATTAATTTCATGTTAAATAAAGTTCAAAATGGACGATTTGCAATATATTGCCGCAATAGAAGATCTAGAGATTGCAGAACAACCAGTTGAAAGGCATAATCGATTCGAAAACTTGAGTCCTTTTGAGATCTTAAATGAAGATCAGTTTCTGCAGACTTTTAGGTTGACCAAAGAATTGTGTAGATTTGTGATAGACACTTTAACGCCTTTTATGAGACCACAAAGGAGAGCCACTGACTTGAGTATAAGAATTAGAGTAAGTATTATGAATAATAATTAATTCTTGATAAAATAACTTTTCCAGGTGTTGGTGGCTTTGCGGTTCTTTGCTTCCGGGAGTTATCAAATGGATATTGGGAGGGGTTTATTTGTGGCTGTTTCTCAACCCTCAGTTTCAAGATGTATTGAAGAAGTCAGCATAGCATTCAACCAACCTGCAATTTTCAACAGATGGGTTCATTTCCCCCGAAATTTTGAAGAGCTAAATATACTAAGGATGAGGTAAATAGTTATACTGTCTGTGGCATATTCGACTTCTTTATAATTTGATTTTTTTTTAGATTTTATGAAGATTTCAATTTCCCAGGTGTAGTGGGTTGTGTGGACTGCACCCATATTGCAATATTTACACCCAAAATTATTGATGCTGAAATGCCTGAACATATATATGTTAATCGTAAAGGGTATCATTCAATTAATGTCCAGCTGGTGAGAATAAAACAATAATTGAAGAATAGAATATTGAAAGCTTGCAATTACTGCAGACTTTCAGTTTGACTCACATTCTGATCTACCTCTCATTTTTCTCTCAAAGTGCATGCTCAAAATGTTCTTTCTTTCAGATATGTGATAGCGGACTGATGATCATCAATGTCGTTGCAAGGTATCCAGGCAGCACACATGATGCATTTATTTGGCAAAATTCAAATATACATGAAGTTTTTAGAAACCTTCATGCACAGGGTCATATAACTTATTATCTCCTAGGTATTGTAACTCCAACATTATATACAATATATTGGACTAATTTAATGATTTTTGTAGGTGATAGTGGATATCCTCTAAGAACATGGCTGTTTACACCTGTTGAAGGGGAACCTCTTGAAAATACTCCCGAGTTCAATTATAATAAAAGACACAGAAGAGTACGAAATGCAATAGAAAGGTGCAATGGAGTATTGAAAATGAGATTTCGTTGTTTGCTGAAACATAGAGTGTTACACTACAACCCTGTAACAGCATGCCGAATAATCAACTCTTGTGTTGTATTGCATAATATGTGCATTGAACATAATATTCCAATGCCAGATGATGAGGACCAGTCTAATATTGATTTTGGAGTTGTTCTCAATGAATATGTGAATGGTGCAAATATTGATATCAATGCAATAAGACGTGTAAATCCAGAACTTGCTGCAGGTCGAAGAGCAAGGGCAAGATTAATAAATAATCATTTCTAAAATAATTAACTTTATTATATTATAACATTGAACTCAAATAAACTTTTGTAAAAACAACTCAATAAATATTATTCTTATTGTAATCACTACTTAAAGTGCCTCAATATAACAAGAAACTAACAGGTATCGCAAGGTAAATAGTTCAAGAGACAAAAACTTAAGCAATTGCATCTTGCAAAGATTCAATTGCTCCTTCAAGACAGCCCAACTTGTTGGCAATATCTTCTTGAGCAGCAGCTGATCTTTCTTTTGCTGTTGCTATCCTCTCCAACAAAATAATCTTTTTTTCGTAATATTTAGATTTTATGTCGTTTTTTTTCTCAAGTGAAATTCTGTAGTTATTTGATGCCTCGGCTGCATACAGTAATTTTTTCCTGGGAGCTCTTCTAGGACACGGTCTTCCTTTCACTTGAGTACATGCTAAATTTGACTGAACAATGTTTTTTGAAGAAATTTGAGAATCATCTTCAGCATTTGATATATTTATTTTTTTTTTTTTATGTTCTGGTTCCCACGAAAAGGGATATCCTGTAATGTTCAGAGAACATCGTGGGAACCTAGGGAAAGAAGGTAGGAGTTGGTGTTCTTCTTAAATTTCTGAAGGTTGTATGCCTCGGGGAACACCTCCCTAGGCAATGAGTTCCAAAGCCTCGCTGTTCGTTGGATGAACGAGTCTTTGGAAAGTGATGTTCTGCAGGTCTCCAAAGTGACCACGAAGGGGTGTGATGACTGAACTTGACGGGTTAATCTCGAAGAGACTGCCAAAGCAGGAACGATTGTTGATATTTCAGAAGAGCATCGCCCATGAAAATATCTATAAAATAGAAACAAATCGCCAACTTTTCTACGGTGTTCCAGACAAGTGAGCGAGTTTGTAAGCGAGGCATCGCCGACGAGACGAATTGCCCTTTTTTGGACAGAATCCAATAGCCTCAGGATATGTTTAGGTGCCGCACTCCAAATATGGGAACAGTATTCCAGGACAGGTCGGATCTGTGCCTTATAGATCATAAGCAGCTGACTGGGGGTAAAATAGCTCTTGGCACGAAACAGAAAACCAAGTTTTTGGGATGCCCTTTTGGCAATAGACCTCACGTGATTTTCCCAAGAAAGGTTATTGCTGATAGTAATACCAAGCATCGATATGGATGGCTTCAGTGGTATGGTTACTCCTGACAAAGTTATGTTAGGCACAGTGAGATCGGCTTTTCTAGAGAAAAGACATGCTTGTGTTTTGTTTGCATTGAATTCTACCAAGTTATTAGATCCCCATTCGAGAATTGTTGCTAAGTCCATATTTATATTATTTACATTTCTTCCTCGTTCATTTCTGGTTTCACGGGCTGATATAGGGGCCCTGGAAGAGAAAGCAGTATGGAGGGTACTATCATCGGCAAAGCTGTGTACTGGACATAAAGTTGCTTTCAACAGGTCGTTGATGTGAAGTAGAAACAGTGTTGGTGCGAGAATGGATCCTTGCGGAACACCAGCATTTATGAGTAGAGTGTCAGATGAAACTCCATCGACCACTACATGGAAGACCTGTTTGAGAGAAAACTAGCAAGCAGAGAACACAGCTGAGGGGCAAGCCATAAGACGGAAGCTTGGCGAGGTCCCTGGTGCCAAACTCGATCGAACGCCTTGGAGATATCTAATGCCACAGCTAAAGTTTCTCCATACTTTTCAATAGATAGCTGCCATATATGTGAGACGTAAGCGAGCAGGTCACCAGTTGATCTCTGATGGCGGAAGCCATATTGCCTATCGTTGACAATTCCTGAGTCTTCCAGATATTTCATGAGCTCGATGTTGATGGCTTTTTCCATGACCTTTGAAATAACAGATAGCAGTGCGATAGGTCTGTAGTTGCTAGGTAGGGCCTTTTTGCCTTTTTTAGGGACTGGCTGTACTCTTGCAATTTTCCAATTGGACGGAAATACCCCCAAATTGTAAGAGTGGTTGAACAACTTGCAAAGAACAGGTGTTAGTTCGGGGGCACATTTCTTGAGAACAATCGGCGGGATTCCGTCAGATCCACAGGCTTTGTTGGTGTTGAGACCCAGCAAAATCTTTCTGATAGTACGTTGGCGAAAGGTGATCTCGGGCATGTGACTGTCAATAGGTGTAATGTTCGGGGTTGTTTTCCCGATGAATCCAGAGTGGAATTTCTAGCAAATAGGTGCGCAAAGATATTGGCTTTTCCTGGGCAGTCGTTGCTAGTGTTCCATCTTCTTTGGTTAGGGGAGGAAATGAGCTGGAAGTGAAGTTTCTTCCCACAGCTTTGAAAGACCAAAATGAACGGGATCCGTTAGGACATTCAGCAAGTTTTGATCTTATTTTGGCTTTGTGGGCATCTTCTGAGCATTCTATTGTCTCTTTACATATGCCTCTAGCCTCGACATATGCTGCTCTGGTCTCAGGGCCCGGATTTTTTAGCCATCGATGGTATGCTGCCTGTTTGGAAGCCACAGCTCTAGAGCAGTTTCTGTTAAACCAGGTCTTATCGGATGATGTTCTTCTTTCGGTATTCGGTATGTAAGTTTGCATCCCCAACATGATGATTTCAGAAATTGTCTCAGCACATTGTGTTGGATCTACTGAAGAGAAACAAACCTCTTCCATGGAAACGCTGAGAAAACATACGAAGACCTTCCCAGTCGGCCGTATTGTAATGCCACATGAGACGGGGTGGTATTGTGCAGCTCGATGGTAAAATGGAAAGAGCATGTTGTGGAGATGAGGGTGTGATCAGAGTTTCCAAGTGGGGCACAAACTTCTATTCTATACGGGTCAGGATTGGTGGTGAGGAAAAGATCTAGTGTATTGGCAGACTGGTTGTTGACATCACGGATGCGGTTTGGTAGCTCGACCAGTTGTTCTAGACCATGAGTGATGGCGAAGGCCTCGGCTTGACGACCCGCATCATCTGTTTTTTAGAGAATTTGAGCCAGGCAGCGTTATGTACATTAAAGTCTCCCATGATTATGGTTTCAGCTGTTGGATGGTTCTCCTGAATGTAGTCCAGTTTGAGTGATAAAAACTCAAAGAGGACGTTATATGAAGGTTCATTAGGTGATAGGTAAAGGCAGCAGAGGAACTTAGTCAGTTTGGTATCAGATAGCTTGAACCACATCACATCAAAGTCTTTCGGTTCCAAACTCTCTTTATATATATATATATATATATATATATATATATATATATATATATATATATATATATATATATATATATATATATATATATATTGTATATGTATGGCAAAAGTAAACCTGAACAACTTGTCTTGTGGTTTATCTCTGAACATCAAGTCACATTCCCAAAGCAAGAAAGTGCTACCATCCACAAGCTTTCGACCTGGGATCAGAGTCGTTACTACCTATTTCACTGTAAAGCTGTGAAACGTTGTTTATTAGTAACTGCTTGTAATCGCAGCAGAGAACAACCAACGCTTGTGGTACCATAAATATCAAATGAATTCTGCACTTTCCTCACTGCACTTTCTTCAATACCCGACGATTTTCTCTGACATTAGTTTTCACCTTCACAGTACAATTTTCCTTTTCTGAACATACTGGTCCCATAACCAGGGTTGTCGATGGGGCAAGTTCTGTAGCAATGATCTAATGCTCGTTATTTTTAAAGCTAGACTCCAGCTATACTTGGCGTTATTAGTCTATTGACCAATAACTGGACAACCCCCAGAGCGGCTTGAGAAGCTATCACACTTAGTATATAATGAAGCGTGGGACTAAATTTGACAGTACAGTTACCAATCTCAGATAGTTCTGAAACAATAATACACTTAGGACTTTGAATAATATATACGTATTTTCTAAAGAATAATAACAACAACTTATACCCATGGTATAATTTACGGAGAGAATTTATAGAACATCAGAATGAATTTAATACATAATATATACTTGAATGTGAAACAAATATCATATGCCTAGTAGAATAAATGTTATTCAGTTATTTTGGCGATTGCTAATAGTATTACTGTTGTCAAATCAATAGTTGATCCTACTATGAAATCAATAAGGGAATAGTTCCTTATTACCATACACATATATACCTTGCCAAATAAACAGTTTTGGTTTCTTACCCTCCACTGGAGAACACACCACGTTTTAATGTTACTCGATTTTTATATTTTGGATTACCGACTTTCATCACGCGTTCACTGGTTCGTAATATGATTATTTAGCTTCTTTGGAAAATTTGAATTCCATTCGTTGAGTTATTACTGAGAAATGATTTGACAGTTCTAACAACCATTCAAATTTTGTCATTTTATGTCATATGAAACAATTTCACCCAATCATGTGACATTACACTGATAATTATTCGGTGCAATTATCAATCACTATGACAACACGATTGAGTTTGACAACTTCATTCCAAATAAATTTCAAAATGTCACGTTTTGGCAATGCGAATGTTCGAAGTATAAATGCGCTAATCAAAGAAAAAATTCCCTACAGTCACAAATATATGTGGGGAATATTTATGGAATTTTGCTGCGGCTTCGGCTTCGGGCTGTTACCAAGGGACGAGCTTTCGATCGTCATAAAATTATCTCGTGTATCATCAATGTCCTAGGGATATTACTACTGATAATTTCTGTTGTTTACACTTCCACTATTTTCTGCATACTTTTGATAAATTGGTTACTTTATGAATAATTTACGAAGTCTACTCTTGTTTCGTATCAGAAGATAGCTATGCATCTTCACTAGATGGAATTGGATTCTACTCTGATGCTCTTCATTGAAAAACTTTCGAATGGAAGTTGTTGCGATAAGAAATCTCTATCAAATGACATATAGTTGCCAATATTGCTATGAAAATATAAGTTTTTTTTTTTATATTTCAATAGCTGCCATTTTGAAACTACCCGATTGATTTGGCCCATCTTACGTAAGTATATAAAGCTTCCATTTTCTGTCCAGAATTTGATTCAATGTCAGTTACATTAGTGTAGGATTTTCAAATTGATGAGCCCTGTTCAAAAAGTGGAAAGTAGTGCTATAATATTAATCCAACTTCAGTAAGATTTGTATTGGGTATCTCTGGCGAATTTAGGACAAACAAATACTCGGAAGACCGATTTTATCAGATTTTAATAATATTAAGACGTATTGGTTCAGCAGAATAGTAGGTCTCGAACTGGAGGAACATTATTGAAAACTTCAGAACCATGCTTTAACATGAATATAAATCTAAATATTGAATAAAGGAATATTTTCTAAATAATTGGATATGAAATTCCAACGGTTTCATGTTCTTCCCGAGGTGCAATGCCAGTAAATCCGTTCGGTATGAATACAAATTCCCAGTGGCTTGTTAATAACAGTGTACATAATAGAGCACCCAGAGTGTACAAGCCGGCGAATGTACACTGTGGGGTGGTAACTCTGACACGACAGACTTCGATCCTCGCCGTGGGTGCCGCACGTTACCATAGCAACGACGGAAGAGCATCGTTCAACTGTTCTCACCAAGTTATAGGGAAAGCATAGTACGGTCGTTTTTTCAGATCCTCATGATGAGATTTGTTTGTGAAAACTGAATTTTCCCAGTTCTACCTCGGAAAAGTTATGTTTATGATGATGCTAGTATTTCAACCTCAAAGTTTGAACTCTAAGCCGTGGATGTATGAACATGTTCTATTCAAGTCTGCCGTAGATTGAGACATTCATTACACTACTTGGCGTTAACATATATATATATATATATATATATATATATATATATATATATATATATATATATATATATATATATATATATATATATATATATATCCTAATCTTATTTTAACCAAATCAGATGAAGGTAATGTAACAGTCATTTTAGAAAAAACTGAATATATAAAAAAATCTCATGATATCCTTGATGACGAAAACTCTTACACCAAATTAAATAGAGATCCTACCTCAACCATTGAACAAAAAGCAAATAAATTTATTTCAGAATTAAAAAAATCAAAAATGATCACTGAAGAAGAAGCAAAAAAATGTATGATATACAGTTCTGTATCACCAAAATACTATGGTTTACCCAGAATTAATAAACCAATCATGAAACTCAGACCTATCATTTCATCTATTGATGCACCCAATAGCAAAATATCTAAATTATTCACAGACATCCTTACAGATGCATATGACTTTCAAAATAAGTTTTATGTTAAAGATTCTTTCGATTTTTCTAAATTCATCAACGAAAAACAACTTCCACAAAGCTATGTCTTGATAAGCCTAGATGTTGTTTCCTTATTCAGTAACATACCGATAGAATTAGTGTTGAAAAGTATAACTAAAAGATGGAGTAAAATAGAAAAACACTGTAATATTTCACAAACAAAATTTTTAGAAATCATTCAATTCATATTCAAATCTAGTTTCTTTTCGTTCGAAGGAAATTACTACAAACAAATTCTTGGAACACCTATGGGAGCTACCATCTCACCAATCATTGCTTCGTATGTAATGGATGACCTTTTCGAAGAAATATTACCACAATTGATTTTTGAAGTTCCATTTTTAAAAAAATTTGTAGATGATATTATTTGTGCAATACCAATGGATAAATCCGATGAAATTTTAAGAAAAGTAATTAACTACAATAAAAATTTACAATTCACAATTTAATTAGAAAAAAATAAAAGTATTCCATTTTTAGATACTAGAATAATTCGTAGAGAAAACAATTCACTAATCACAGATTGGTATATAAAACCAACAAACTCTGAAAGATACATAAACTATCATTCCTTCCACTCAAAAAGAATGAAAATAAATTTGATTCTTTGCATGAAAAAAAGAATCGAGATGTTGGTTCATCCTTCATTAAAAAACAAAAATTTTAAAATTCTCAGAAATATTCTACTAGATAATTCTAACCCCAAAAAACTTCTTAATAGAATTCTTTTCAATACCAACTCTGATAGACAAATTAATAATGATGACACAAATAATCAAAATTCAGAAAATAACAATGAAAGGATAATTTATTTTTCAATTCCTAATATAGGAATTCCATCATCAAATATAATTAAATTATTCAAGAATGAAAGTAACATAAAAATCTCACAAAAAAATATCAAGACTATTGGAAATTTAAATACGAGGTTAAAAGATCCCACACCAGATTTGAAGAAATCAAATGTTGTCTACAGCATACCATGTAACAACTGTGATTTGAACTATATTGGTACAAGTTCAAGAACTTTAAATAATCGTATTATCTCTCACAGAAGTGATATAAGACTTAACAAGAAGTCATGTGCATTAGCTTAACATGCTATTGAAACAGGCCATAAAATATCATTCGAGGAAGCACAAGTTTTACATTCAGAAAAAAATTTCTCTAAAAGATTATTTCTTGAAATGATTGAAATTAATAAATCCAATCAAAATATGAACAAAAAACAGATATCGAAAATCTTAGCAAAATCTAGTTATCTTCTGCAAATGGATTAAAACTGATGATTCTCAAAGAATATAATATAAACATTAACACACCCACTACATATTTTATATTTTTCTGACGATTAATCATAGGTTGTCATTTCAAATCCTTCAATGTCACTCGAAGCGTCAAAGATATAACACCATTCCGACAAATTTTTACATATTTTACGTTTTTTCTTTAAAGTTAATGTTCATTTATCATCCACTCAGATTACTGTAAGTACTTCCTTCATTTTAAGTAATTTTTTCACAATAATGTCATTTACATATTTTAGGACCCTGAAGAAGTTTCAAAATTGAAACGAAAGCTCGGTCCATCGTATTAAAGAGTTTTTCATAGTTCAACACTTGTGCTGACTGAAGATCCCCGTTATTCCCCACTGTTCATACCAATTTTCAGTCGTTATTTCTAAATTTATATATATATATATATATATATATATATATATATATAAATAAGCAGGATCAAATTATAGATAGCGACACCTTTAATCTGTGTGGTGAAGCTTAGACCTGTTATCGTGGAATTTTGAAGACACGAAAATTTTCGTGTAACATATTCATATTCTCGTTATTTGTATTGCGTTCATAACGCACGAGAAGTACGACTATTGGTATCGTGGGTTGGCCTATGCTGACATCTGTCGGTGACCTATTTTCCTGTCTTCAAAATTCCACGATAACAGGTCTAAGCTTCACCACACAGATTATAGGTGTCGCTATCTATAATTTGATCCTGTTCACATTTTTGTACGTACCGAAAGGTAATAACTCCACGAGATATCTAATACGAATTTGAAAGAGACCACAGGCTGTCCTGATGATTGGGAAACCATGAAACAGGCTGTAGACGGATGGTGATCTCTTTTGGATTCCTAACAGATTTCTCATATTCTCGTTATTTGTATTGCGTTCATAACGCACGAGAAGTACGACTATTGGTATCGTGGGTTGGTCTATGCTGACATCTGTCGGTGACCTATTGATGTTGCACGAAAATTTTCGTGTCTTCAAAATTCCACGATAACAGGTCTAAGCTTCACCACACAGATTATAGGTGTCGCTATCTATAATTTGATCCTGTTCACATTTTTGTACGTACCGAAAGGTAATAACTCCACGAGATATCTTATACGAATTTGAAAGAGACCACAGGCCGTCCTGATGATTGGGAAACCATGAAACAGGCTGTAGACGGATGGTGATCTCTCTTGGATTTCTAACAGATTTCTCATATTCTCGATATATATATATATATATATATATATATATATATATATATATATTAAGTTTGGTTCAAAGATCTGGCTGGTCGGATGTATGGAAAATATATTGAAATCATCACATTCCTACTGATTAATTTTTTCAGAAAATGACATTAACATTTGAAATCGCCAAAAAACTGGACGATAATGAGTTGAAAGAACTCATACCATCTATTGGACAACAAAAAACATTTACTGAAGCTCTGAGGAAGGAAGACCAAGCTTTTCTGCTGGTGATTTAAAACAATGATTTCAACATGAAGTATTATATTATTCGAAGAATAAAATGAACTGATTTTGATAGGGTGGTAGTTGTATACAGAAGAATTATATATTTTATTTTATGTTACTGTTCAGTTGATACTTGCAATACATTTTTTGTTAAAATGTATTTTACATTTCATTTCATATCCTGACGTCATTACCTAGGAAGGTCTTTTCCAAAAGATCTTCAAAATCTTTATATCTTACTATTTAATTTGAATAATTTTCATTCGTAGTCGTGGATGTGTCTGGACGAACAGAAATCTTATAATTCATTCAAGGAATAAGGACTAGTGGAGGGCCTATTCAAAATCGAGTCTGTGGCATCTCGAAAACTTATGTTATATACAAGGAGAAAGTTTATTTACGGCAATATTGTGTTTTGAAGCTCTGCGAAACAAATCTCCGAAATCATGCCAAGCTTTTTTGGTTCCGCAGATATGTACGTGAAAACTATCCATAACCTTTTCTCTCTTAAATCTCCTAAAACTAAATGTGTGTTATTAGTCGCCATCTTGTTAAAGAGCTTCAAAATACGAAACTTGCGGCAATTCAAACGACCCTCTCACGGTTTTCGAGATATTCATGCCAAGCGTAGATTCGGATTTGAATAGCCCTGTATAATCAATTTGAATAATTTTTTTATTTGAAATCATTTCTGAATATTTCAGTTGACAAAATATTCTTTCATTACATTTCAAACGATGTTTTCTTTTTATAAAACCTTTTGTTCGAACTACTAACATAATTAATGTGTTGAAACAATAATTCAGTCCTAGAATTAAAACATTTTGTCGGAAGTATAATGGGATAACATTCCCTCGAACAGAGATTTTATTCGATAAATTACCAAAACATTTTTGTACTATAAGATAATTTGTAAATTCAAAAATCCGTTTAACAAACGAATAGACTGAAGGTAGTGATTTAACAAAATATTTTGTTCATTTTGATCTGTGTGTGTTCAATCAAACGATGCACTGAATAAGTTAACAAAATATTTTGTTGGTTCGAATCAAACTCAAATCAATATACTGAAAGGTAATGTTGAAATATCAAATCATATGACTGAAACATATGATGTTTTCAAAAAGTAAAAACGAGATTTTCTATTAACAAAACATTTAATCAATTGGAAGCAAATTGCATTCAATCTAAAAGGATTGCAGAGAAGCAAATCAATGATAATATTTGTTTCATTCGAATGAATATTCAATTGTGGGATACTGGCACTTTTATTTATTCGAGTTGAATGATATTTTGTTGATTTGACCAACTTTTTTTCTGCGTGTGACTTAATGAAACACACTGACTGGAATGTATCACTATACATTTATTTCTTAATATTACAGACATGTTACTTGCTTGGGGGTCCAGATAGGAGAGATACATTCCCTCTTCTTTCAACGTCACACCCCTACATTTAATTTTTTTATTATTGTCTTGATGTACCTTTTCAAAATAATTGCAATTGTTTGGATTTGTTCCACTTACTTGTGCGCCTTACAATTCTGTTTCAGCTATCGACATTTTGTATGCTTTCTAGTATCTATGCCTGGACCACTACACTTAAAAAAAAAAGATTGAACACAAAACATTCCACCACTACGCCAAATAATATTTTCAATCACTGACAATGCCAGTGCCATTTGTATGTGATTTGATAATTTGTGCTTTGCTTAAAAGAAATTCCTAACTTCAGTCCCTATTCTGACTCGCTGCCTACGATGTAGTCTTCCAAGTGCCTTGGTTCCTTTCTTCTCCTTTTGGGCCTGGTGGTTTGACTTGTAGGGTCTTCTTGGGAGTTGCATTCTTTTATTTATTTTCGAGTAGATCTGGAGTGCTCTGCTCTTCTTCCTGGGTCCCTATTGTCCCCTGCGTTTCTGTCGAAAGGAAAATGTTTATTGATTTCATTGCTACAATACTCATGATCAGACTAGTTGTCAGATTTATTCAATTTGTCTTTGTCAGTTTCCGTTTGATCAACTTCGTCATTGTTCACCTCAGTTTTAGAGTCATTGTCCTCACAGCCTGTGGAAATATTAATATGTTTAACACTTTTAATAATGTTAGTTGGATTCCATCACTGCTAGTCCTATCACTGTTTATCATAATAGCTTGTCTTAAGATTTCCTCTTCTGAGAAATAAATAGGAATTTGTGATATCAGCTAGATGTTTTTAGAACCCCTGGATAGTGTTTCTGTCCCTGCCAAGACCTGGATCTTCCTCTGTTCCTGCAGACCTCTTGATGATTTGGTTTACATGCATTTTTCAAATCTTGTCATTTACTAGTAACATTCATAGGTATGTTGCTCCACCAATTCTTCTCTGGATACTGGCTGCTGTCCACCTGACTTCATTATTAAATCGATGATCTGGAACTACCACGGATTCTCAAATGGTAAATTTTCTAGAATTATATAACATTTGGTTTGTTTCTCTTGATGTTATTATATGCATCCGTTGCATTTTGATTTTTATTTGATGTTTTCAACAGATCAAATCTAGTTCTCAATTTACGTCCCAAAAGCAATTCTGCTGGTGCTTTCTTTGTTGTTTCATGATCAGCATTCCGATAGACGATTAGAAATCTAGAGACCAATCTTGATAACGGTTGATTCCTATTTTCTGAGTCACTCAGAGCTGCTTTCAGTTTGTTCTTGAAAATTTTCACGTAGTTTTCTGCCTGACCATTGCTCTGTGGATTCGCCACTGGCGAAGTGATGTGTCTGATTCCGTTTTGCTGAAAAAACATCTGAATTTGCTTGAAAACCAATGAACTACCATTATTTGACACAAATTCTACCGCACTCATTGTTTCCATCTGATATAATAATAATAATAATGTTTATTTGCACAATAATTGACAATACATATACAATGTAGCAAAATAAACAAGACGAATCTGCAGAACCTAATGGCTGTATGCAGAGTAAGTATTCACTTTAATAAAATAAAAATTGTATTAATGATTTATGTTACCTACATCTACTGCACTCAATATTCAAACCTTACAATACTACCACAGTAATAATTGGAAAGTGAATAAAATGTAATAATAATAATAATTCATATACCTTTTGATTCATAGCATAGATGTAGGTAACATACCAAAGGATGGAGGGACATACATTGTTTGCCCTACAATAGATAAAGATCTGTACGTAGGGCATGACAGGGTATGTGTGCAGTTAATCCAGACACTTAAAGTAGTAACATATTTAAAAGAGACATAATCAATGAAGGTAATAATTATAATATTAGATCTAAAATATCAATATGTAGGATTAATATTTCTCATGTTGACACACATTAAGATATAGCATATGTACATTCAGATGATCAAGTAGTTGAATCACATAAAAAAATAAAATTGTCATTAAAATTTTTTTTAAAATGATGTCCGAGGCAGTAAAATGGTGAGTTTGATTTAATTTCTGTTACACAGTTAACTTTATCATACATACTTGAGGCATATTAGGATAAAATTACATTTGAAAGTGATGACATGTAGTATAAAATTGTAAAAAAAAAATAAAATAAAATGGGAAAATTTGTCTTACTATTTTTCAATTATCTCACTATACAATTTAACGTAAGTAATAAACCCACAATAGCTAGAGCCACGCGTAGGTTTTTCCTTGCAAAAAAGTATGTGTAATTATTTGAACAATTATATATTTTATTTGTGTGTAATCTCAAATTGTATAGAATTGAGATATTAGAAGTTTGTATTTCCGAGATAGGCATTCTATGACAGTAGACTGCTAATGATCTTGAAATTGGTGCCGAGTATATATTTTTTCAGTTTCTTTTTGTACATATTGCGCGAGTTTATTTCAAATACTTCGTTTTTATGTTTTTCGGGTAGAAAGTTGAACGCTTTGACAGAAAGGTAAGTAAAGCTTCTCTGTCCAATTTTTTTTGTTGATAAAGGTATTTTCATGAAGTTTCCAGTTTTTTGTCTTGTAGAGTATCTATGATCCACATTTTCAAGAAGAGCTTTGTGAGAATAAAGGTGGAGGATTAGATTGTAAAATAATATTTGACGAATACTCAGGACTTCTGCTTCTGCATATAGAGATTCACTAGAATAAGTGGGGTCTTTACTGAGCATGATTTTCAGAAGGCGCTTTTGTAGATTTTCAAGTTTAGTTAAATGTACACTAGCTGCTCCACCCCATGCTGAAATTCCATATTGCAATCTAGATTCAACAAGTGCCGAGCATATGATTTTCAGGTGGTAAGTGTCCAATATTTTTTTGTAATATTTTAATTTGTATAAGAAGTAGAATATACTGCAGGAAATTCAGTAGAAGCGTCAATAATCACTGAAAATGATCAGCATGAATTTTATGCCAAGGTTGTGATTCAGCTTCTTATGGTGTCAGTGGGTTTTTGGGTGGACTTCGTCTCTGACTGAGACAAGGGTCACAACTATTCATGAATAGTTCGATGTCTGCATCTATTTTGGGCCAAAACATGCATGTTCTTGCTAGTGATTTTGTCTTTCCAATGCCTAAATGTGCTGAGTGAATTTCTTCCATCAAATTAGTGCGAAATCTAAATGAAATAACTGCTCTGTGTCCCCACATCAGCAATCCATCGTTTACTTGTAGTTCTTGTCTTCTATAGTAAGGTTTCAATATTTTTCCCATTTTCCTTAGTCAGATATTCGATTTTAGGAACACACATTCTTTTCGAAGCTCTTTGTCCCTCTTTGTCTACTCCGCTATTTCTCTACTATTGATTGGACAATCCCAATACTGTTCTTTGCGATTATATTCTGGGTCCATCGTGTTTACTTTTAGCGGAGCCCTAGATAGATAATCAATCATTTGATTATTCTCCCCTTTTATGTACTGAATTTTGTAGTGGAAATCAGCTAAATACAAATACCATCATTGCAATCTATTTGTGTGCATCACTAGTAGTTATTTATGCTCTCCAAAAATGGTTGCCCGTGGTTTATGATCTGTTCTCAGAATAAATTTTGTACTTGCTGAGTATTTCTCAAATTTGCGCACTCCAAAAATTATGGCATCACTTTCCTTTTCCGAAGTTGGCCATGCTTCTTCGTTTTGTTCTCAACACACAAGCGATTATTGGCTCTTTTACTACATTAGGCAAAATGTGACTGAGTGTCGCGACCATACCATAATTTGATATATTTAAGGTTAGAACTAGCGGAAAATTTGGATTGAAGTGGGCTAATCTATATCTTCGGCAATTCTGTGCTAGTAAAAGCTTCTTCGCATTGGTCTGTCCAACTAAAAATTGCGTTTTTCTTTAATTAATTATAAATTGGTTTCAATGGGGATTATACATTTTCAATGAATTTGCTATAATAATTTACTAGACCTATGAAAGATCTAACTTCTGGTACTATTATTGGCCTTCTTGCTTGAATTATTTCTTTTGCCTTCTATTCCGATTAACAGATGCCTTCTTTTCCGATTACATGACCTAAGTACTCGATTTGTTCCTGAAAAAAACTACACTTTTATCTCTTAATTGTTGGTCCTGCTTCCGGTAGTTTTTTTAAAACGGTCTCAATAACTTGAAAATGCTCCTCAGTGTCTTTTCCAGTGATCAAAATATCATCGAGAAAGTTACTAACTTTTTCCATGTCCTGAATTTTTTTTCCAAATTTCTTTGACAAATAGCTGTTCCGGGACTAATTCCATGAGGGCATCCGTACAATTTTAAATAATCCTTTGTGAGTGGTCCAAACTAACATTTCTTGGGGTTTTTCATCTAATGCAAATTGAGCATAACATTGTAAAAGATCAGTTTTTGAAAATTTCTTACCTTCATAAAGTTTTGAGAATATATCTTCACGCAGTGGCAATGGGTATTTTACTTCTTCCAGGTGTTTATTGACTTATAATCGCCACCAATCCTGATCTTTCCATCATTCTTCGGTACTACTACCAACGACGTTCCCCATTCGCTATTTTGGACATGAATTTTGCGCGACAAGCTCTTGAATCTGTTAACTTTTAAGCGCATTTGAATTAAAGCTTGTCTTTAAAAAGGTTTGTTCATTACTTATTTTACTTCAATTCCGCCAAGTTTGGTTTGATTATTTTCAAAGTAAATGACGATTTTTAAAAAGGTTCATTTTCAAATAATACGTACTTCTCTACAGTAGTTCTCTAATCTACTACTGGCATTCTTGTTAAATTAAGTTCTCTTCGCATGAATTGAACCTGCGTATGGAATGAGAAAATATCCAGTTAATGAAGCCTTCTCTCATTTCCAAATAATACGTACTTCTCTACAGTAGTTCTCTAATCTATTACTGTCATTCTTGTTGAATTAAGTTCTCTTCGCATGAATTGAACCTGCGTATGGAATAAGAAAATATCCAGTAAATGAAGCCCTCTCACGAAGAATGTAATATTCCTTAGAGCCTTTTGAAAATTACACCTCACACGAATATCCTTCGACCTAAATATTTTAAAAATTTCCGTCCTTTGGCATCGAAATTGCAACTTTTCTCGGTTTAGTTGGCAGGCATTCACTAGTGCATTATGGACACAGTTGTTTCCATAAATATTCCCAGTCTATTAAGAAAAGCAATAAATGCTGTTCTATTTTGTACCAGAGCGGTGCCAATATTAGATCCATTTCAACATGTTCAGTAGAGTCAATACTTATTCACAATTAAAAATTGTAAATAATGAAATGGTGCACAAAAACAATTGCGAATATAAATGAAGGGAAAATTATATATATATATATATGGATTCAGAGACTCAAAATTAAAAATTGAAAAACAAAATATATTCAATGTTTAGATGAGTCTAGAGCATCAATTGGTGTCTTCATAGATTTGAGAAAAGCTTTCGATACCGTACTCAAAACTCTAGAAGATATGGGGACTAGAGGCATACCACATAACCTCTCCAGAAGCTATCTATTAAATAGGTGGCAAAGAGTGAAAATTGATGACAGTGTGAGTGATGAAAAAACTATTTCATGTGGTGTACCCCAAGGAACAGCCTTAGGACCAATATTATTTAATATCTACCTCAATAATCTCTTCTTATTGAGTACCCACTCGAAAATTATCAGCTTTGCCGATGTCACAGTCATATTCTGCGAAGACGATGACTGGTTCAATCTGAAACGCAAGTTAGAGTGTGACCTACGCGAAATAAAGAAGTGGTTTGACTATAGATTACCATCAATAAATTTTGACAAAACGCACTACGTACCATTCAGTAGCTATAATATATCATTGCCAGAATATGACATAGCAATATCCGACACGGCCGTCATCAAACCTGTCAAAAAATCAAATACCTCGGCATAATTCTAGATACCCATCTAAGATGGGACCAACAAGTATTACATCTTGTGAAAAAACTACGTTGCATTCTGTACAAATTTAGAAAAATAATTAGCATACTCGACCATAAACAAAAAATAATTTTGTACAAAAGTTTGGTAGAATCTCACTTGAACTACGGCATAATTGGTTGGGGAGGAGTCTCTAAAATACATCTACATTCACTTGAAGTCATTCAAAGATGTTTCTTAAGATGTATTCTACAAAAAGGATACAACTATCCTAGCAACCTCCTCTACTCGGAAACTGAAATATTTGTCCCAAGGCAACTATTTCTTCATAAACAAACCGCAGTCCAATATAAACACAAAAACTATTGTCACCAAAAAAAAATTCGGTCAAAGGAACTATTGTTACTTGGGCCCTAAACTTTTCAGCTGTCTACCTGAAACACTAAAATGCGAGCCAAATCCTAGAAAATTTAAAAACAAACTTAAACTTTTCGTTCAGCATACTTCCCGTGCAGAAATACACGAGAAAATCGAAAACTAAATGCAAGACTTGACTCTTTCTCATATACGATTGTCAAATACGTATTTACATCATTTTATACAGTGCTTCTCAAAAGTCCCCTCCCCCCCTCTTATTTTTGGAACGATTATACATAAACAAGTGAAATTTGGAAACTGAATATTAAAGGTTGTAAACTTCCCTACTAGTGATGATAGATGACAAAATCGTCAAAGATGACGTCACAAGGCCATTGTGACCAATAATTTTAAATGGAACCCTACGGCAAGCGACACCTCTTTTAAGAGGTATCGAAAAAACCTATTCAAAGATACTAATTTTGTTTGTGTTTATGGCAGATTTGATGGCTCATTAGTAAACATTAAAATTTAAATTCCATTCAGTATGATATTAATTACAGATTTAAGAATCAGTATCTACTTGAAGAAATTGCTCGAAGTGACCTCCATTTACTTCCTGACAGTGAAATATCCTATTTTTAAACGCTTCTCGTACTTTTGCAAATGTGTCTGCGGAAACAGCCTCACATTCTGCAACAATACGTTGTTTTAAAACGTCAATATTGTCAGGTTCAGTGGCGTAAACCTTCGATTCAAGGTACCCCCATAGAAAAAAATCCAAAAGTGTGAGGTCCGGTGATCGAGCTGGCCATTCCGTCGAACCTCGTCGTCCAATCCATCTACCACGATACGCCTCATCCAAATACCGTCTTACTGCACCGTAATAGTGTGGAGGAGCACCATCCTGTTGGAATGTTATTTCCAAATTGCCGAATTCATCTGGATTATCTTCCAAAATTTCAAGGATTAACGGTTATATTGCGTTCTGCAACAGCTCCAGATGAACCTCACCAGTTGAATGAGTATTTAAAAAAAGAGGCCCCACGATGTGGTTTCCCAGGATACCTGCCCAAACATTCACCCTCTGGGGAAATTGGGTATGTGTTTCACGAAACAGGTGAGGATTTGCGTCACTCCAATACCTCACATTCTGTGTATTTACATTTCCATTTAGATAGAAAGTACTTTCGTCACTAAAACAAATTGTTTTGACATAGTCTGGCTGTTGGTTAATTTTAGTTTCCATATTTTCACAAAATTCTAGTCTTCGGTCTGGGTCGTCGTCTGAGAGTTGATGAACCATTTTTAATTTGTATGGATGAAATTTGTTTTTCTTCAACACCCTGTGTACTGTACTTCAACTGACTTCACAGGTAGATGCAAAGTGAGTTGTTGAAGAAGTAGGATTAACTATTACTTCTGCCAGTATATCAATTTTTTTCTCATCAGAAATTTGTGGTCTGCCAGATCGTTTCGCATCATTAATTACTACCCGTTGTTTCAAACTTACGAAGAAGCTCCCTTAAATAAGTCCTCCAAACGGGGCGATCGGGAAACATCTCATTAAAAATGCATTCTGCTGCATGAATATTTTGTCCAGTTTCACCAAGAATTAGGATCGCTGCTACTTTATCACCTAAAGTGCGTACCATTTCGTTTCTTGAAGCACTTAAACGTTCGGCTCACAACAGTTTAACAAATTATCAAAATGTACAAAAATTTCAAAAGTATCAAAAGCTGCTAAAACAGTTGAACGTTCGATCAACAGTACACAAATTATTAAATGTACAAAAACTTGGACAATTACGAAAACGTCGAATTAGGGAGACTAACAAAAACGTCAGCTTATATAATACTACTGTATCCTTACACACAAGCAGGCATACCCTGCTTCGTAAGTATTTTCTTCAATTTATTCACCGTTCGCCATTCCAAGAATGCAATTACACTGTAAAATTATAAATTATAAACTTGAGTGAATAAATTATAAATAAATTATTATTATTATTAATAGAGCCTCCATAGATATTGAGCCCCCAATCATTGTCAAGCCCCCAAATCAAATTTCTAAGGAGAAAAAAATTCATAATCTTACAGTAGCGTACAAAAATAGATTACCTCTGAACAAAATATCTTCAAAACTGAAGGATAAAGATGCTCCTTCAGAACAATCCCATGTAGTATATTGCATCCCTTTTCACAATGTGATAAAAAATTTATTGGTCAAACAAAAGAAAACTCAAAGACGATGAGCTCTCATAAAAGTGACATAAGAAAACTCAAGAAAACTTGCACTCTAGCTCACCATACTTTCTCACGAGTTCACAATCCTGACTATGAAAGGGTGACCATATTGGAACATGAATCTAACTTAAAATAAATAATAGTTTAAAAAAACTAAAAAACACGCTTTTATAGAAAACCAAACTAAAAAAATTGAAAATAAGAAAAAAAATTATTTTATTTAAAAAAAAGCGTGGGGTGCATGGTATCAATAATTATATAGTACATTACACACCTAGGGCAGTAAAGTGAGAAATGTCTCAGATCACAGATAATTGATACCATGCACCCCACGCTTTTTTTTAAATAAAATAATTTTTTTTCTTATTTTCTATTTTTTTAGTTTGGTTTATTTATAAAAGCGTGTTTTTTTAGTTTTTTTTTAAACTATTATTTTTATTATTTTTTGCAAATAAAAAAATGGAATAATCTTATCAAATTAGTATATTGTTATCAGTCCTCGATAAATCTACAAAGTTTGAATGAAATCTGACCGTTTAAAGTGGGTCAAAATAACCCGCGTATATTCTTAGAAATGACTTGCATTTTCAAAGAACCTGAGTCTATGAATTCCAAAACTGATATTGACAGTCCAAGTATCATTTACTCTTATTTATTGAGCATTTTTACAAAGTATTCTGATAGCAGTTTGCATAATTCCTCAGAATTATGGCAATCGACGTTGGCACACCTGTTCCCATTTCTGTCAACCCACAAAACAGTTGGCAGCATTGATATTGATTCATTCACCTGTGCTCCGTGCTCCATCATTATATGCCAATCCTGCAAAAATCTGACAGTTGTTAGTTTTTAAAAAGTTTCCTTCTCATATTTACACTATTATGTATTCAAAGAAAACGTGGATTTTTCCCCCTGTTAACAATGAATTGTTACTTTTGCTGTAATTGAATCTTCTCTGCATTTGTGTTATATGTTTGTGAAAAGCAACACTTATTACAAGCTTCTATTTAGTTTCTCCTGTCCCGGTATATGTGAAATGTGGCAAGTGATCATAGTTCCCGTGACAATGCATTATGGAATTTTTGTTTGGGAAAAAACAAAATGGCGGCTCTAAGATGGCGGACAAGATTTGTGTTTATGGTTCTATTCGACTCCAAAATGGTATGTGGGGGTTTTCAGTTTCGAAGATTATAATTTTTTTGTCAAAATTCATAAAATAAGAATAATCCAAGATAGCCGACGATCTGTGTGATTATGGTCCGATTCTATCAAAAATTGGTATGTGTGGGTTTTTGGGATCTGAGATTATGAATTTTTATTCAAAATTTGTTAATTCAAGATGGCGGCTCCAAGATGACAGTTTTGTAATTATTGCCGATTCGATTCAAAATTGGTATCTGAGAGTTTTCGTGGTCGGAGATTATGATTCTCATGTCAAAATTTAAAATTCAAGATGGCGGCTCCAAAATGGTGGACGAGTTTTGTGATTATGGTCTGATTCTATTCAAAATTGGTATGTGTGGGGTTTCTAAAGGTTTTCGGGGTCGAAGATTATGCATTTTTTGTCAAAATTCATAGAATCAAAATGCCGCTCCAAGATGGCGGATGATCTCTGAGATTATGAATTTTTTGTCAAAATTCATAAATTTAAGATGGTGGAGATTTTTAATTATGGTTTGATTCCATCCAAAATTGGTGGTGGGGGTTTTCAAAGTTGTAGATTACGATTTTTTTGTCAAAATTCATAAAATAAGAATAATCCAAGATGGCCGACGATCTGTGTGATTATGGTCCGACTCTATTAAAAAATGGTATGTGTGGGTTTTTGGCATCTGAGATTATGAGTTTTATTCAAAATTTGTTAATTCAAGATGGCGGCTCAAGATGGCAGTTTTGTAATTATTGTCGATTCGATTCAAAATTGGTATGTGGGGTTTTCGGGTCGAAGATTATGCATTTTTTGTCAAAATTCATATAATTAAAATGCGGGCACGAGTTTTGTAATTATGCTCTGATATTATGGTCAAATGCTATTCAAAATTGGTATGTGTAGGTTTTCGTGATCGGAGATTATGAGTTTTTTGTCAAAATTCATAACTTCAAGATGGTGGACGAGTTTTGTAATTATGGTTTGATTCTATCCAAAATTGGTGTGTGGTGGTTTTCGAAGTTGTAGATTATGATTTTTTTGTCAAAATTCATGAAATCAAAATGTTGGCTCCGGAATGGTAGATAAGTTTTGTGATAATGAACCGTTTCTATTCAAAATTGGTATGTCGGAGTTTTTGGGGCCGTAGATTATGAATTGAGTCGAAAATTACTGATTTTTTGTCAGAATTGATGGCAGCTCCAGGATGGCAGACGAGTTGATCTCTAGATGGTCTCCACATTGAAGAACTAGATAGCTCAGAACTTACAGGGAAAAAATGACTATGCATTCACAAAAATGCATAGATTAATACGTACTTAAGTACTAAAAAGCACAAAATAAAATAATTAATAAAAAAACCTTTTTAAAGACAAGATTTTATTAAACTGCGGTAAAAAGTAGAAAATAATTGCTTTGGATGTGCGACGTAGGTTATTCCGTGTGTTAGAGATTCAAAAGCTTTTTTATTCGAACGGAAAACTTTGCCGCGACGAGCTCTTGAATCCATAACTGACGGAATAACCTACGTCGCACATCCAAAGCAATAATTTTCAACTTTTTAGTACATTTGAATAAAAGTTTGTTTCAAAAAATTTTTTTACTAATTATTTTATCTTTAACCTCAAAACTCGTAAGTAAAAAAAATCTTTTTTCATTAATAATTCCACTGAAATCTAATAATTGTAGAGTTACTGAAGGAGAGCCAATGAAGACTCGAAAGCTTGAATAGAAACAAGAGTACACGTTAATTCAGCCCTATTGACTTCACGACTGCACACCCAAATAATACCCCGTGTTTTTCCTTAACTTAGACAGTCGTCTAACCTTCACACATCTATATATATTGTTATGTTGTGAAATGTTATTAAATAATTAAACTTATAATTATCATTATTATTATTAGTTATTTTTATTATTATCGTTGATGCTATGTTATTTTACAATTTTCTTCACCTTTTTCAACTACTATAGAACCTTATACTATGCTCTAATCGATACATATCTATGAAGATAGCATTCCTGAAGTAGTTCTGATATCAAAAATATATATCCAACAATACATCTAACAAAAATCCACGATTAAACCATATCAAAATTGAAATTTATAGCAAACAATGAATTAAAGCAAAATCAACGTATAGATAAGCTTTGAACATCCTGTATGACAATTCACATCAACAGAAAACCCACCAATGGGATTCGAAAGAGTTTGTATGGGAAAAGTGATGAGATACCATAAAATGTAATGGTAGAAATTAAAAAATTATAATTTTATAAGAATTTGATAATAGTATGTAAAAGTTAGAATTAGATATCATTCATAAAATCATATTATTAATCAGAACAGCAAATAATTCGGTAGAAGTGATACAAATTCGGAAATCTGTGAAAAATAAAAAATTGGTGAGTGTTGCTATGGATCAGGATAACAAGTTCTGAGAGGAGATTAAAAAAAAGTTAAGAAAGAGAAGCCACGCTGAAAATTTGTAAGAAAAGCATCAATTCTATACAAGAAAACCTGTCAATAAAAATTTCCGAACGAGTAAAAAGTCTGGAAAAGCAAAACTAAAGAAATAAATAGACAATAAAAATTCCACCTACCTGGTCCAGAAAATAAATCCTTGGAAGGAGTGCAGGTGAACTGTCATTGAGATCCCAGAAATACGTTCTCGGGATTGGAAACGTCAACAGAAAAGCAGCCACAAGGTATTCATTACCGAACTCATCAAAGTGCAACTTTCACATTAAACCAATAACGTTACGTGTCTTAACCACTGGTTATACTGTTTTGGGTTGAACTTTCATTTAAATTCCATGAGAAAAGACTGATAATAAGATCAAACTTTCTTCATTAATTTTCCACTGTCACAAACATTCAAACTGCACTTTTTTATATCATTGTTTTGCTAGTATAAGGTAGCTATGGCAGAGTAGGGTATTTATAAGTTTTGGTCTGAATAAAACCAACAAAGTTAATTACTCTCTGCAAACCTGTGTTTATTTTTCAATTTCTAACCATTTTTCTCCACTGAACAGCTTTTCTTATCAAATCGTCAGTGCCAGGTAAGGCAACACCGATTACAGGAACCGGCTACTGAGAAAGGAATGATTCATGTTCATAGGCGTACCTGACTGAGCTGGGATAAGGTAAAGTGGTAACATTACATAGCCGGAGGTATTTTTTATTTTTTATAATAGGGTTTCAGAAATATAATCTATGATATAAATTCACAAAAATATACAAAATTAAAAAGTCATATAAACAGCCCATCATTACATATATATATATATATATATATATATATATATATATATATATATATATATATATAAATATATTTGGCCCAAAAATACTTCCTATCAATGCCTCGGACAAGTTCGAAGACAAACAAATGTCAATCTTTCATTTTCATGACAAACTACCAAACTATAGGTCTCTTGATAGAGCTTCATGAGCTCCACAATTTGCATCCAAAAGTTTTGTCTCTAAGATGTACACACAAATAAAAAATCGCATTAATGAGAATTAATAATTTTTGTTTATCCAGTATGCTCCTTCCATTCAAGGTTCATTCGCTCCTATCAATCAGATTATATTTGAGTTCTCCTTTCGCCGACAAAAAGAACATCATTGTATGTTAACATTTCACGAAATCAAACTTAAACTTCATAAATAAATATTAGTTATTATTTTTCTAAGTGATTTGATTTGAGTCATTACATTTCATTGAAACATGGGGAAGCATTTAGGGATATTTGAATCCTTCACCAAGTTTAAGGTTCATACAAAAATAGAAATGCCATTTTTGTTTCCAATGAAACATTAAATTTTTTCTGACACATGATTTGTTAGCTTGATTGATGGCAATTATGGAATCATTGAATACATTCTAAAATCTACCTTTCCGACTGGCTGCGCCACCGATTTTTTTCAATGTGTTGTTTAAAATATTGTTGAGCATAAATGTATTTAAAAATAACAGTTTCAAGTAAATAATATAACGAAACTTGTCGAACAAAAATCGTTCGAGCAAGAACGGAGATATCCTGAAAGGTTGAAAATTAGAATTGGAAAGCCCGTAATGACAGACGAAATATATCAGATGATACTTAGGTGAATATATTTTTCCAACCCGTTTTTTGTGCGGAATATATTGTTTGGGGCAACCTCCATCGGATTCATTTGACAACTTTCACTTTCCTTCACATTTTTTTTTTGGGTACCTGAAACTGATTAGGTATTCACATGTCGAGGTATTTTTTTCAGAATTTTCCTCTAGTTTTGATCTACTTCACGAACGTTCTGTAAATTTTCAAATATACATATATAACTTGACGAAAAATATGGTCAACATTTCACTCCGAACCAGAAAATGCTGTACCCTTCAGCGTAATGATAATTTTACTTATTTTCCACATATATTGTTCAACGTTCTTCCCACTCCTTGTTTCACTTTGGTTAGCCGCTAACTTCTCTGGCTCTATCCATTTTAACTCGGTGATAACAGAGTGTTTAAAAAAACCTCTTTCGCTACTAATCTGTACATAGAAACATTGTTTGGGAGATCATTCCTTCAGCAAAATTCGCTTTACTTCCAACGGAGTTCAATAAAAATTAACATTTTCATATTTTAAACAGAAGGCTATGTATGGTCTGGATGACAAAATTGGTTATAAAAAATGAAAATAGATTTTTTTTTAATTAAGAGAATGGAGGGTTTCAGTATTTAACATTGCAAATTACATTACAAAGACGTATATTTAGATCAACAAAAACGGGAATATTGTTGGTATCACTTCATAACCTTTATTCGGTTAATCACGTATTCTATTTTGGTATTGATCACCAACTGATTTTTAAAATTCATTGGAGACATCTCTTAAAACAAAACCAAAGATTTCAACTGAGTGTATGTTGGAATATATCTTTTTCAGAAACAGTTTATTATTACCCTCTCTTATAATGATCCAAAGTCCTTCTAATCCTATATACTTCGTTATAAAATCCCTAATTCCGGTGGGCTACCCCCTAGAGTATTCATTCAGCTATCCCTTTCAGAGGAACCCGAAAAAAGCTGACGGTATAGAAGTAGATATGGAAGGCAGTGGCGTGGTTGGGTATACTTCTCAGGTGAAATGAGTTGAATAGAAGGAACGAAAGACTGACTTGCCCAAAATATTTGTTTGAAAGAACCTTTGGAAATATCAAGTTGAGTTGGAATATTTCCATGGTGGGAAGATAGATTCGCTGGGAGTATTCGAGTAATGATGGTTTGAAAATTTTTTGATTGGGTTCTTCCATTTTATTTTATTTCCAAATAAATATTACAAAACTCTGATTTCCAGTTACGGTTCGGACATGTGAACATAATGCCTAAAATATTAAAAATGACAAAAGAATGAATAGGGTGGAGAATACTAGGCTAAGCAGGAATGAAAGAATTTTTTATTTCGTGCAAAATTATTTTTATTTTTAAAATCGTAACAGAGCGCTTTCGACTATATAATAGTCATCATCAGTGCTTACCTGCAAGTAAGTAATACCTAGATAAAATTTTATATAAAATATTTTGACATTTTGAATGATAAAGATTTTCAGGTTACTTACTCGTCAGGTTTACAAGAAGTCCATAAAAACAGTTTCCAGTTTGTATAAAATAGGTAAAAACATATAACATGTTAAAACATTTTTTATAAAACACTCATGGGTTATAAATTGGTGTAATCCATCATTTTAAACATTATATTCCACATGGTTTCATGGAAGTCAATGTTGAAGTGAAGAAGGAAGTGAATGTTGTCGTTGACAATGACAAGGGTGACACATGGCTTGGAACCTTAGAAACATATTAGACAGAGGGTGGCAAACGCAGATGGCGTTCTATTCCATTTTGGAGTGAAGAAGAGTGACTCTAGAGTGAAAAAAGTGTTCTCAGAGTGGAAGTTGGCTAGGAACAAAATGCTAGAGTGTTTCTGAAGTGAATCATCATAGAGAAATAAGAGCTTGATTAAATGACATTGAAATTATTTTATTTATTTATTGCAGACGTCTGTGAAGTGGAATGAAAGATCTATTTAAATTGACTTGTTTTTAAATTATTTGTTAATGTAAAGGTCTTCCATGAAGTATAACTTAGTGTTGTTCTTTTGTCTGATTCCATGTAGAATTTTTTAATTTATATTCGGGCTAAAATTGTGTTAATTGAATCTGAGATGATGACCAAAAGCTGATTTTTTATTTTCGTTAAGGTGTTCGGTTATTCGAACTTCCAAAGGTCTACAAGTCCTACCGATGTATGTCGCTCCCTCTTTTAGAAAGTTTATCAATTTTATCTTTATTGTTGACAAGATGTCTATTTGAGTTGTTCGTTGTTTTGAAGGCAACTTTGACATTTTCCTTACAATTTTTGGTTATGCAACCTGCAATTTTATTGAAAATGTGATCATTTTGGAAAGCAAGGGAAATACATTTTGTAGGTTCAGTTTTTGGAAATGCTGAATTTAATTCTTTTTTGTTTTTAATTTTCTGAATGAGAGAATTAATCAAGTTAGGGTTGTAGTTGTTATTGGAAGCTATTTGTTTCAAAGTATTAATCTCTGCTCGATAATTGACTGTAGAGAGGGGTGTGTTTAAAAGTCTGTGTATATAGCAATTGAAATTTGACTATTATATATTAGAAAGCGCTTTAATACGATTTTAAAAATAAAAATAATTTTGCACGAAATACAAAATTATTTCACTCCTGTTATTTCATTACGTGCACACAGCTCCAAAAACTTCAATACTAGGCTTAGCTGGCGGAACGAAACTGAGGAAGGAAATTTGCGGAGAAATATAAAGACAGATATGTCACCGTAAAACTACGTTGAAAATGAAATATCTGCAGCTTTTATGATGGAATTAATAATTCGATGGAATTTCATTGGGACTCGAGTTGATACACTATTCGCAAAAGTGGTGCGAGAACTCTTGCTACATGCTCACACCATTCAGGCTACTTTGGATCCACTGCAAAATGCTCAGTTAGAAATAAATAAATTAAATTGTTGTCAGATATTTTTTGAATGGTATTAAACAGATCGTTTTCCCAAAAAGCCATTAATCCAGTCAATAGGGACTAAAAAAGGCCTCTGTTATTTAGTTTCAAACCCCGATGAAAAATACAAGTTTTCGAACTTGGGAGGAATAGTCGCGGTTCGCCATTCTGGATTAATAGTATAAACAATAGTTTTTTTCAAAATAATTCTTCAACGGTATCATTAATATTATTGTACGGATTTTTCAAGTTTCGCTGAACGAAGAAGCAGATGTCTGCGGTGTTTTTTTTTCGATGAGACAATAAGGCTGAAGCAAGTGAAGATATTGTTTGTCAACACAGCGATTTTTATCGTTGGCGAAGACGTCGATTTCTTGGTTTTACCGACAACATTAGGATCATCCAAAACCAACATCTACCTTCGCAAACCGGGGGAGACAAAACTGCTGAAAGAGTGTATTCCGCGAATAGTTTGAAAGTGGAAGAAGCAGCAAAAAACATCCTGTTTTTTTATGCGGTTAGCAGTAGTTACACGACATTATCCCTCTTCAACCAAGAAAAAACTTTTGTTTTTCGGCTGTCTAAAAAAAACAAAGAACTCATTGCCGTCATTGGCATCTTTGAAGATCAGAATTCCGAACCAGAAGACATCTCAGATGCTTTCTCGTTGCTTTGTATGGTGGCAACATGGAAGAGGAAACCTTGGAAGAAGTCAACTACCTACGTTTTGCCAAATCAACAATAAAAGGCAAATTCAACCTAGGTTCTTCACCACCAACGAAGGACGTTGCATGATACCATGCGTTAAGGACCTATAACCCAGTCCAAAAATGGTGTGAAATCCAAAAAACCTATCCCTCTGGGGCTGGAAACTTGGTACCAATGGGCTCACTCCAGTAACAATGTCAGAGAATCCTGCCCCAGATACCTTATTGAATGTCATTGCATGTAATTGCAAAAAGGGATGTGGTGGAGCATGTGGCTGCAGGAAAGGTTGGCTAAAGTTGGCAAAACCTTCCAATCAATAGTGTGCTATGGAAACAAAAATAAGTGATGAGGAAGTGAACATGCTATTAATTTATAGCGAATGCAAGAAACATTCAAAGAACGCAGCAACTTTGTACGCTGAAAGGTATCCCAATAGACATCATCCATATTTTCAATATTTCCCACGTTGTGGAAAAATAATTTAGACAAGAAACTCCCAACCATGAAACTTGTAACATTGATGAGGTGAAGGAAATCAATGTTTTGGTATTTGTAGAGGTGAATCATACCGCTTCTACTAGGAAAATTAGCCATAAGATACAAAGTTAGTTAGCAAGGAAAAAAACCCATAGATGTCATTCAAGTATCAAGTGCACCAGCATTCATATGAAAATGATGGAAATCAAAGATTTGTTTATTGTTATTGGTTACTTCAGGATAATACTGCTAATCCCGACTTTGTTCCTTCGATATTGTTTTCCGACCAGTCAAGATTCAAGATTAATGGAATGTTCAACAGGTAAAACTGCAGATATTGGGCGTAACAGAATCAGCATTTAATGAAGGAAAGTAATTATCAGGAAATATTCGGAGTGAACTTATGGTCTGATGTAATCGAAAGTAAAATTATTGGACCAATTTCTGTATTAAGAACAGTTGACAGGGATAAGGTTTTCAGAATTCCTTCAGAATGATATTGAAGGATTCTTAATGGACTTACCATTTGCTGTTTCTGGGGTGATGTATTTTCAACAAGATGAGGCTCCCCCTTATAATACCATCCAAGTCATGAACTATTTAAAGAACCGGTTAATGAGCGAGTAATTGCAACGACTGGTCCTGTACGTTGGCCTGCCCGATCACCTGATCTCAATATTGTAGACTTTTTTGTGTGGGGTTATGTGAAAAAACGAGTGTTTCATACACCACCTTGAAATTTTACAAAATAACATTGGCGGTGGAATGCACTTCGAATATGCAGTTCCCTTCAACTAATCCTGGTATTGTTTTTTTGTTGGAATGGATTATGAAATTTTTTTATGTGAAAATTGATGTTCATTATTTTGGTTTCTTTCAATTTCGTATCCACACCATATTTGATGAGCAATATACCCAAATTTCCTGATAATTTTTCGACAAATAATTAGTGTATTAGGATTGTTATCAATCCGATTTTCCATTCATCCATCCATCAATGGATTCGTCGTCAAAATTGGAATATAATAAATGTGTATCTGAAAGATGTTGTCATTTGAAAAAAATACTTTTGTAGGGGTCTTTTTCCCTTTCGACCTGATCTTGGATCAAATACGGAATTGCCTCGGGCGCCACCTCCTTTCATAGTGCGAAGGCCACTTTACTCCGGGTAGTCTCAGTGAAGAAAATAAATACTCCAGGGGTCAGTATAGTATTGACAACACAACGAGGCCAGAAGGGCAGACTTTAATTGCCCTTGACTGGGTTTCGATCATGGGTGCTGACTTCACAATAATTCGTTCTACTCAAAGGTCTAAACCAATTAAATAAAATACCCCATTCTAGGTCAATTATAACAAAATTATTTTATTTTCTTATTCAATTACTAGGTAGAGGACGGCTGTTGGCAGCCTCAAAACTACATAAGGAAGGCAAATATACTCCAGAAGTGGATAGGGGGGCTAAGCTCATGCTGAGAAAAGATTCAGACAGTAGTACGAAAGCTCAAAAGGACGAGAGGCAAAAACGGCGTTACCAATATTAAACAGCAAAGCGGGTTTTAAAATGCAAGTTTACTAGCGGCCATATATGTGAGAGGGGTGAGCAGGGTGGAATCGTGCATGTGTGAGGGGCCTCAATTGATTAGTAGCGTGGCGATGCCCTAAGAGTGCCTTGTAACCCAATTGACAGCTTTTTCCTTTTTCGACTAACTATAGACCTATCGCGACTTTCCGGTTTCCAACCTGCGTGACTGTTAGTGTGGCGAGGCCCTGATAGTGCCTTGCAACCCGACTGACGCTTGCTCCTCTTCCGGCTATCTCTATACACTTGTCACGATATTTACGATACATAACCTGCGCGACTGTTAGTGTAGCGAGGCCCCAATAGTGCCTTGCAACCCAACTGCTTACGTACAAAATCTCATGCTCACCGGTTTTTGGGACTCAACTTCACGTTTTCTACTATTCATTTCTCGCGTGGTGACTTTTCTGGTTTCCGGAACGATACTAGTTTTCAATTGTGCTCTGAAGCGCAGCTTGGCAGATTTCCACCTCTACTAGTTGCTTTAAGTACATGCGCGGACCGATTGCGAGCGAGTTTAACTTTTCTCAATACCTTCTACCTTATGCCTTCCAACGTATGTTTACCGAAATCCCTTCGTGTATCTTCGGCGTCTCTCAGGATGTCGTGGCTCGGGCTGCTATTATCTGCGTGGTGGGCTGCTTCGCTGCTCAGGTACAACTCACTCTCTCTCAATACCCTCCACCAAATATTCACCAAACTCCCTTTGCGCATCCTCGGCGCCTCTCGGGTAGTCCTGCTTCAGGCTTCTATTCTGTGCGTGGTGCGCTCGATGCTGGTGGCCGGACGACTGTCCTCGATCACAGCGATGATTTTACATTTTCGCCGTTTCAAGTTTGATTTGAACGAGGTTTCGCTCGCGGGTAGGGCGAGCGACGTACTTATTTATGCGTTTGGAGGCGCGCTTTCAACAATGTTACGCAACGGTTGGGAAGAAGTACCTACTACTGACTGGGTAGTTTTATTTTACGGATTTATTTCGTAAATGAATCGTATTTTTATGACTAATAGTAAGGGAGATAGGACTTTTATTTTAATTCAACACGGAGCTTGTTGGAATGTTTTAAACAAATGAGTAACTCGTTACTTTGTTACACTTTCTTACAATTAGTGGTTTCGGAAATATCAATCCGCCATAGGTATTCAACTGGTCGGAAAAAACTGTCATATAATATTTCTACTCATCATTCATCTTCATCAGATTGGTTGAAACCGACTAGATTCAAAAATAAAAATGCTTCGGAAAAATTAAATGTACCAATTTTTCGTCTCAAAAGTATGTGATTGTACTCAAAATCATCCCTAGAATTCAAAAAAGTAATAATATTCACGGTATTCCATTCGGAATTCCCAAGTTGGGATCGTTTCTGGTGAAACTAGAAGTGATGGAAAGTATGAAATATTGTTTTTTTCCAATTCTTGAATCTAACACCCCTGCTAAGTTTAGATCTCATACACTCGGAACTCTGGAAACCATGACTTATCTGAAGAATACGTTGAAACCTGGTATATGTTTCTGGTTCCACTAG
This sequence comes from Gonioctena quinquepunctata, assembly GCA_018342105.1. NCBI lineage: Eukaryota > Metazoa > Arthropoda > Insecta > Coleoptera > Chrysomelidae > Gonioctena > Gonioctena quinquepunctata. Next base: position 210,454 of record JAFIRS010001059.1, read on the forward strand.
TGGAATTTTCAAAACAAACGCCACTTATGGTATGTTTGCTATTCAATTCAATAATTGCTAGGTTGAGCCAGTTGAGTAACAATGGTGAGGTAGATTGTTCCTAGTAAGTATTACAGATATTTGAATAGATCAAGTCCTCTTAGCTGTGAAGGATTTCCAAACGGGCAAAAGTAATTGAATTTATGATATTTGGCAGGGTAGTTTCTCCCTGGGCGATTCACATAATTCGAGAGTTTTAACCTGCGTTCCATAAAAGGCCACATTGTGAAATATCCACGACTGATTTTTCTATTTCTTGGATATTTCAGTTGAATGTTTCTTCATCGAACTGAGGTTTTTGATTCGTCGATTCAAAACTCTTGATCACTGGGACACGGTAACGGTATTTGTTTTTATTTCTTGGTAAATTTTATATCTGAAGATCTCTTCGCTGATTTTATCGATTACTTCATTCACACACGGCTCCACCCATAAAAAGTCATGAATTTAGTCACATGATATGCAATATGACTATTCAGGTACGTAAAGAAATATGAGCGGCTATTTTGTTCGATTGTATAAGAGTCCCAAGTAGCATTTTAAGTGGACGAAACGTAGCGGCCACGATTCTGGAAAACTTTGAAGTGTTTGACCACAACCACAGCCACGTAATATACACGGTTCTATCACGTGGCGGCTACCAAAATGGGGAACACTTTTTTGGTGGATGCTACGTTCCGATCTACGTTCCTGGATCTCAGATAGCCACATTCCAACCACGTTGTGGTCACCTGGCAAAAACGTGGATATGTAGTGGCCGACACTAGACACGTTAAACAACTGACTGCGTTTGTGTAAATAATATGTAGCTCGATCTCTGTTCAGCAACATATTTTTGTGATAAATGTTTCTCATTCTTCCATTTTGCCTGATTCATTTTTAACACTCGATTAACTATAAAAATATATAACATACAAACGCGTGAGTAAGTATATTGAATTTGGATACTTCTGATCGGGATACAATTAAAACGATAGAAAGTTTTCTGTGAAATATAGATGTTGTAGCTCGATTGTGAGCACGCGCCATCTGAATACACTTTATTTAAGGAAAACATTATAATATTGGAAATAACTCGCCTCTGAAATTATGTACTTGAATCCTTCAAACATTGTTTTATCAATCTTGGTTAGTTGAAACACATACTTACGTAACAAATTACTACATTTGATGCGGTGCTGATGATAAATAAATCTTTATTGAATATTTCGATCATTTCTCTTTATAATGGCGACCCAGCATATTACTGTAAATATGGCGGCTTCTGAAGAATATAACTTAAAAGTGGCAGGAAGTGTAAATATACCACTATAAAGCTGCTCCCATCATAAAGTGCTTAATGGAACCAAATTTTTTTTTTTCCACCACTGGAAAGTGGCACCCACGTCGCAGGCCCATGACTCACCACTTCAAAGGTATAACCCAAAAATTACAATAGGTTTTATACCTTCGGAACGGACGAATAGTCGGGCTATTATAACCTGCCACTTCAAAGTTTCAACCTCGAAATTGGGGGTACATGTTCATTAATTGTTAAAAAAGGACATGTAGCAAGTTTACTGGATTTATGCAGCTCCAATCAACAATTATCAAGTAACAATGATCAATTAACAAGTCATCAAAATGATAGCATTTATGCAAACAGAATTAACAATTAAAGTATGAATATTAAGCAGGGTACAAGTCAGAGATCCAATCTATTTAAATTAACCTTTTCATACAAAATCAAGAAAAATTGTCTATTGAAAACGCATAACCCATTTCATTTTGAATGAATATCATTCACGTTTCACGTAATAGGTAATACAAACTTTTTGTAAGCCACAATAAAATAATTTGAGAAATGTTAGGTTAGTTTTTGTCATCGCGCTGACCAATCCACGGTCACTTCAAAATTAGGGAAAATTGTCTATTGATAACGCATAACCCATTTCATATTGAATGAATATTATTCACATTTCACGTAACAGATGAAACGAACTTTTTGAAAGCCACAATAGAATAATTTGAGAAAACTTAGGTTAGTTTTCGTCATCGCACGGACCATTCCATGGTCACTTCAAAATCAAGGAAAATTGTCCATTGAAAACGCATAATCCATTTCATATTGAATAAAATCATTCATGTAACACGTAACAGGTTAAACAAACTTTTTGTAAGCCACAATAAAATAATTTGAGAAAACTCAGGTTAGCTTTTGTCATCACGCGGAATGGTGAATTTTGAAGGTTATTGTAATTTGTAGAACATGGCAACCATCACCACATATCACAATCAAGTGCCTGCCACATTGAAGGTTTCAATGAAGTTACTAAAACGTCACCGACACTATCTTACCCTCTTGAAACTGACTTCGAAGTGTTATTTAAGTGGCACAGAATGCTTACCGCAACGGTTATTTTCCACTTTTAAGTTTGAAAACCTTTAAAGTGTATTGCTCAGTGGCTATAATGTTCCAGACACCTCAAATGACACTAATAAGTTATAGAACTGTGGAGTGGCTACCATAGATGGGAATTACGTGACTACAACCTTACACATATAGAATTATAGTTATTCTTACTGTATAGTGGTAGATTTAGTGGTGATTACGTGATAACCACCGAGTCGAAGTTGCAGTATCAGTTTCCCTCACTATAATGGTGCTTGGGGTGCTATGATGAATGTCAAAATTTGAAATGTCTCGTTTTGGTTTATGTTCCACCACGAAAATTAGTGAACATATAAGCAAATCCATCCCAGAAAATACCAAAAAAAGTAAAGAGTTTGTCTGGAGACATGGTTCTTGTTGTTTATGAGTAATTGGTGGTTGTTAAAAGTAAGTTGAATAGAGCACTGTCAACCTACGTCACAACATGGCGGTCATCAGCTGATCGGGAGCAACAAAGCATTTGAGTGTGTGAGATCATTGTTTTTTGTGTTTGTTAAAGATTTGTTGTGATTTTTATAAGTTTTTTAGACATTTAGTGAAAATATTATCTGTTAATATAGTCTAAGATCCATTTATCCATTGAAAAATCAAATAATTTTGCTAATTATTTCCTAATTATGCCTCTTGAATGAAATCGGATAAATTTCACGTACTCGTCCTGATTGGATCGGTTACTACAACCCATAACAGCACAAAATGTCATGATGAACCTCATCAATTCTAAAAAACGAACTATTTTGGTGTGTTATTATGATGACAAAGTATTTTTAAACTGGAAAATCCATGTTTATAGACTTTTGCACTTATTTCACAATATTCACTATGAACTAAGGATTACAACAATGTCAAGAATATTTTTTTAGGATATCGTTTTTCGGAGAAAATCCACGAAAAAGACACACGTACTCTAATGGAAAAAAAGCTTTGCTTGCCTCCTCATCGGCTGTTTGACAACTGTCAGATTACGTCACTGACAAATGTTGATAAAAAATTAGCTAAATTGACCGAATGATTTTGTGGTGTTCACGAAATAATCTTCCTGAATATCACTCGACTATGGCCAAAAGAGACTATTATTTTCTTCAATTTATCTCGAGCAACCTGTATTTCGAGACAATTCAATTCGACCATATGAACATTAATAATCAAAGAATATCTCCCTCGAGCTAATGCTCTCGGGCGTTATTCAGATTATTAATATTCAAATTGTTTCGAAATACAAGGTACTTTCTATAGAATTATGACGAAAATATTAGTCGACTATTTGTCATAGTCTTGGGATATTACCTGCGACTATTTCGCTCATTATTTTTGAGCCAATCGAATGGTCGATATTTTCTACAAAGAACCAATCAGATCAGTTTTATAGTGATGAAACGTCTTCTTGCTGTTTCATACTTATAAAACCACCAGTACATTCGAGATTGTTTTGCGATAAAACCACACTGTCCTATCCTGCCATTATATGTCAACGAATTGAATTCATATATTATATATGATTCAATTCCTATAAAGAAACAGGAAATGCAAAATTCATAAAATAAGAGATTTTGAGTTCAGTACATACAGTGATTTCATATTGGAATTCAAACAAATACTTTATTCAGCCTATTGAATGAGCCAAGTTCGGCTGTGAATGATATAATTCCCATATTCTCAGACAATCAAGAAATGTTGTGGAGTAGTGATAATGTAACCAGACTGTCACGCCAAGTCAAGCAACGTTGGGCACGGTTCGTTCTTGGATGGGTGACCGCTTGGGAACAGCGCGTGCCGTCGTTGGCAATTCACCATTTTTTTCAATGATCATAGATCAAATTTGTATTTATTCAATATTTCGATCATCAATGAGAACCACTTCTAAACACACTTTTTTTTTTGACTGTCACTCGAAAGGCTCGGATTCCAATCCTAGCAGTGGATCTTTTTTTTGGCAAAGTCAGTTCCATGAAAAAAAAAGTATTTTAAGTTTTTGAGTGATTTCAAGAGCAGTGAATAATCAGTATGAATGAATGAATCTGTAAAACGATTCCTTCGATTTTGGATTGAGAAGAATTGTTGTAACTTTCAACGTTGAAAATTCGAATATAACATGAATTCTGCTAGTTTTATTCAGTTATAAATGTGATTCGGGAAATATTCTCATCAAATATCATTCGTGCTAGAGGATTTTATCGAATTTATTTTTTTTAATTCCCCAAGCATTTTGTTTCAAGGAGCTTCGTTTTCGTGGTTTAATCAGATAATAAGACCTCAAAAATTCGTGAGCAATAAAACCCCTAGCACTTATGGTATTACTTTCGATAAAATATTCACCATCGGATCTGTCAAGGTTTTCCGTTTTTGTTAGTGCTTTCCGAAAGGTGCTAACGCAACGTTTATTTGTATTTTTTGGTTCAGTTGAAAAGAACCACATCAAACTTTCTAGAACCCTAGCATTTTAATCTGAATCTTTTATGACGGATGATGAATCATTGTAGACCAGAAGAGTTCGTTTCCAATTAAGGTAGTTCCGCCACGAGACAGTTGAATTAAGAAATTATTTTCGACGGAATCGAAAAATTTTAAAGAATTTTTTGATTTGAAAAGCGAAACAAATTTTTTTTTGAAGGGGGGCACTTTCCCCCTCAATCGTCTCTCAAAACATTGATGCCCCCGAAAAGCGCAGCAAAAAAAATGTTCAGACCCGCCCCCCCCCTCACTAGAAATCATACGTCATGGGAAAAAATTATCGTTTTTCGATAAAACTTCAATGGACTTTTTTGTAGTACTCTTTTTGAACTTTCCGTGGACTATTTTGAATAACGAGAGTAGTTTTGATTATATCTGTCAAACTAGATGGTCAATCAATTTTTTTCACAATATCTGTGATATCCTGCTCTAGCTCCCTCTCGTTTTTCATAAACTTCTTAATTTTAGTACTAACGGTAGAATTAATAATGTGCGCTGCCCCGTGGACTATTTTGAATAACGAGAGAAGTTTTGAATATATCTGTCAAACTAGATGGTCAATCACTTTGATTTTTTTTCACAATATCTGTGATATCCTGCCCTAGCTCCTCCTCGTTTTTCATAAACTTCTTAATTTTAGTACTAACGGTAGAATTAATAATGTGCTGTTTGCCTATGCATGGTCCATATGTTACGTGTTAATTGAGTCAACTTCAATTATATATATCTTGGGTTCGGGATGGAGAAACTTGTTGAAATTATAGATTATAGAGGTGTTGTTCACATGTTGAACAATACGTATGCCAAATTTCAAATAATTTCCTAATTCAACTGTCTCGTGGCGGAACTACCTTAAACACTTTGAGGGTTTCTCCTTCGTGAAAAGAGACGCCAATTGAATTGTTGATTGGTTACCGGGCGATAGTTAGAAATATTGTGTTCATATTTTTGTTTGTGTTTCGCAGTATTCTTTATGAGTTTAAACTAATCTGGAAATATTCCACTAGGAAGAGACTTCGAAATAATTTACTTAACTGGGTAAAATAGATAATCCTGACATGCTTCATTTAGATAGCAGGGTCCACTGTTCGAACCAGAAGTTACTTCCATTTTTTTTAAAGCATTTTCTATGTCATTTACGGTAATTCTTAAATATAAAGTTCCGTACTGTTATATTGCTGGAAATTTCTTCCAAATTTACAAATTAGTAAGTCTCAGTATTTTTTCCGTAAACAGAATTGAAAACGCATGCAAAATTCTGGTGAAATATCCTGGGGATTACTGGTGGTTATTCCATCTGCAGAAAACTCAGAATGTGCCCTTCTTTTTTTCACAAGTTTTTATTCAACTTGCTTCGTTTCTGTCATTCTTTCCGGTTTTGTAATCCATTTTTGGAGCACTTGCGGACATCCGATTGAGCTGAAATTGGGCAGGTGTTCATAATTCCGGTGACAATGCATTATGAAATTTTTGTTAGAGGAAGAAACAAAATGGCGGCTCCACTATGGCGGTACGATTCGATTCAAAATTGGTATGTACGGGTTTTCGGGGACGGATATCATGAATTTTTTGTCAAAATTTATAAAATTAAAATGGCGGCTCCAAGATGGTCAATGATCTCTGTGTTTATTGTCCGATTCTATTCAAAATTGGTATGTGGCGACTCATGGAATTTTTGTTAGAGAAAAAAAATGCCGGACGAGATTAAGGTTTATGGTCCAATACGATTCAAAATTGGTAATGGGGGTTTTCAGGGTCAAAGATTATGATTTTTTCTTCAAAATTCATAAAATCAAAATGGCGGCTTCAAGATGGCCGATGATTTCTGTGTTTATTGTCCGATTCTATTCAAAATTGGTACGTGGTGGTTTTCGGGGTCGGAGATTATGAATTTTCTATCAAAATTCACAAATTCAAGATGGTGGACGAGTTTTCTAATTATGGCCCGATTCGATTCAAAATTGGTAGGTCGGGGTTTTTGGGGTCGGAGATTATGAATTTAGTCGAAGATCATTGATTTTTAGTTAAAATGTATAAATTGAAGATGGCAACTCCAAGATGGCAAATGAGTTAATCTTCAGATGGTCTCCACATTGAAGGACTAGATAGCTCAGAACTTAAAGGAAAAAACGGTCTCATAATGAAGATGCTTTAACAGAAATGGATAGATTAAGGGGTACTTAAGTACTTAAAAGCACAAAATAAAATAATTATTGAAAAAACTTTTTAAAGACAAGCTTTCATTCAAATGCACTAAAAAGTACAAAATAATTGCTTTGGATGTGCTTGTCGCTTTTGTATTCGAACTGAAAACTTTGCGCGACAAGCTTTTGAATCTATAACTCCCGGAATAACCTACGTCACTCATATTGTTTTTAAAAAGTTTTTTATTGATTATTTTATTTTAATGTTTTGCTGAAATTTAAAAAAAATATCGAATCGTTCATTATGCTCATTTAAAAAAAAATATTCGAACTCCCAACCTAAAGCGAATTCTCCTGAAGTTGTTCATATACAGGGTGTAATGTACTCTTGCACAACCGCTAACAGTTGATAGTCCATCAAATAAAATTAGAGTTTAAAAAACAAAAAAAATACACTTATATCTATAGCAATGTGGACTTAACATTGAAATTAATAAGAATGAAGCCAATTATCACAAAATTTCCTCATATCTAAAAAAAGCATGGGGCGCTTGATCAGTTATCTTTAGCTTTTTAATACTAGCTATTCGTAAAGGTAGATTTATTATGAAAAGTAGGTAAAAAGCACCCCATATTGCTATATAAGCGTGTTTTTTTAGTTATTTTAAACAAGGATGCTATTTTTAACTTTTTAGTCCATATTGCTTCAAAAGCGTGTTTTTTTATTTCAAACTATAAGTAATTTCATTCTCAACTTTTCAGTTCATATTGCTACAAAAGCGTATTTTTTTATTGATTCACCCACATAGAATTGAAGTTATTACTAACTTTTGGTGGAAGTGCTAAGAGCAAACTAGCGCACTCACCAAATCTTTGTAATGTAAATGAGTCTTTTTTTAAGATATTGGTGAGAATAACCAGATCATAGCTATGAAATTATTGAATTGTCATCGGTTCTTTATACGTGTGCAAAATTTAAAATAATGCGGAAGTCTGGAAGTGGGTGAAAATTAATTTCAAAGATTCCGTTACCTACATACATGCAGGGGAAGAACAAAAGCTCGTTAAACATAAACAGTTTTTTTTGACATTTTTACGATGAGTTTAATACGCCAGAAAAAAAATATAAATAAATGTATTGCCCACCAAAACTTCGGTGTTTCCGCGCTTCCAATAATTTGAACGGATTTTACATTTTTTTGTAATTTTTTTCAATGTTTTTATCGATTTTTTAACCAACGTAATTCGTTATAAAATGACATTATATACTCGTCATTCAAGGGTGTTCAAGAGGGTAGATTACACCCTGCATGAATCAGGAAGCACTTTCGTTCACTAAAAAAATAATCATTCGTATTAATTTTTTTATTGGGAATGCAAAATTTGGAACACATTTTCGAATACGTTTTCAAAATATTTGACATGGTCATTGACATTGCTGAAGTAACCATCAACGTCACGATTCAATTCAGTTAGAAGTGGAAAATTGGCTCTTTGAAATTGTGAATGCCGCTCAAATTATTTGAAATGTTTCGTCGTTTGATTTTCCATTCCAGTCTTAATTAAGAACTCATATAGATGAATGAGGCAAAGAACAATGTTTTCCAAAAAGAAGTACTCACATTGGTACAAGAGAGGCATCACATTCACTAGGTTTTCAATACATTTTTGTCGACGAAAATCTATTTCACGCTTCCACGATCATCAGGAAGACCAGAAGAATTGGAAAACACATTTTCTAGAAGCAATCTCATTTTGCAAAGATGAAAAAATGTTTGAAACATTCTTTCTGGAGTGACAATGAAATGAGTGTTTTTTTGACATTAAAACCTGTCATGGGGTATGATAGATTGATTTCTTCGAAATTATTAACATGATGTTCATAAAATCAGATGTGGAATCATCTGCGACTGAAAAATAAACGTTAGTCACTATCTTCCATCGTTCAAGATAACCTCTTGGGGGGTAATCATGTTGAAAATAAAAACATTCTCGATTGAAAAGAAGGATTTTTCTGAAAACTGAAAAGTCCACGACAATAAGTTATTTTTTGTAATATCCAACAGAAAAAAACTTATTTTCCGGCTAAAGCCACGCTGACCCTAACTCAAAAAAAATCTAAAAGTGAAAATTTGCATTTTCATTCAGATAGTTATTTGATTTTCTATTCCAGTCTCAATTTCAATTGAGGACTCATATCGATGGATGAGGCAGAGAAGGATGTTTTCCAAAAAGGAGTACTCACCAGAAATCATTGGTGCAAGAGAGGCATCGCATTACCCTATGTCTTCAATACATTTTTGACAACGAAAATCTATTTCATGCTTCCACGATCAACAGGAGGAACAGAAGAATTGGGAAACACATTTTCTTAGCATAATTTCGAACTAATCAATATTTCCAATATGTCATTACATTGGTATGGTGCATACACATACAAAACTTATGCACAACTTTTATCCAGGCAACACATGATTTTTCATGCCGTAAGTACTAACATTTTAAAAACATTTCATTGTGTTACTCGATTGGCCAAGTTTTCTGCAGCCATCTCTAAGCCTATTGACTTCTGAACTCCTTAGTTCATACATAGTTTACAGTTCAGACAATGACAAGGGTATCTCTCTCAATGGTACGGTACATTGACTCAGCATTGTAGTGCATTCTGAATGTATATGCTGGGTATTTACCGATAGTATATATAGCGCCAATGGCAAAAAAGTATTCATCATGAGAAGAAAAGATTACACAATGGGTCGTTTGGAATAGGGCTACAAGTGAATCTTCATTCTCTAGCATTATACACAAAAAACATAAAAAATGCTAAAAAATTATGTACATTATCTGTTATAGTAACGCCACTGCATTTGATTAGGGACACGGGAGATAAAATGCCATGAATGCTGAAATGAAAGAGGGTGCTGAAAATACGGAAATAAATTGGACATGTAATGCATCATGCCACAAAGAAAATACAAGGGTTGTAAACGGAATTTTCATCGAGGAATCTCAAGAGGAGTCGTTGTCTGTTCAAAATTGAGTCTTGGGGAAAAAGCTCTCCGCCAATTTGCAGGACTTGGAGGTTTCATGGGTTTTCCCGTGTTTTCTTCTCTCCCTTTTTTCCGACGTTCTATTGTCCCTCAGTGTGTGGCGAAGGGGATGAAAACGAATAGTTTATGAAAGATGCTTTCGAGTGGATCATCCCTAGAAAATATATATTGTAAGATATTGTCTATTTGGTAATACATTCTCCGGGGACAATGCATTATAAAATTTTTGTTAGAAAAAAAACAAAATGGCGGCACCAAGATGGCGGATTTGTAATTATGGCCGATTTGATTCAAAATTGGTATTTGGGGATTTTCAAGGTCGGAGATTATGAAATTTTTGTCAAAATCTATGAACTCAAGATGGCGGCCCCTAGATGGGAGACGAGTTTTGTGATTATGGTCCGATTCGATTCAAAATTGGTATGCGGGGGTTTTCGGAGTCGGAGATTATGAATATTTTGTCTAAATTCATAAATTCAACATGGTTGCTCCAAGCTGGCGGACGAGTTTTGTGATTATGGTCCGATTCGATTCAAAATTGGTATGTGGGGGTTGTCAGGGTCGGAGATTATGGAACTATTGTCAAAAAAAAATTAATTCAAGATGGCGGCTCCAAGATGGAGGATGAGTTTTATGATTATGGTCGGATTTAATTCAAAATTGGTATGGCGGCGTTTTTGTCTAATTTCATAAATTCAAGATGGCGGCCCCAAGATGGTGGACGAGTTTTGTGATTATGGTCGGATTTGATTCAAAATTGGTATGCGGCGATTTTCGCAGTCAGAGATTTTGAATTTTTGTCAAAATTTATAAATTCAAGATGGCGGCCCCAATATGGAGGACAAGTTTTCTGATTATGGTCATATTTTTTCAAAATTGGGATGGGGGTTTGGGATTACGAATTTTCTGTCAAAATCTATAAAAATTCCAGATGGCGACTTCAGGATGGCGGACGAGTTTTGTGATTATGGTCAGATTCTTTTCAAAATTGGGAGTTTTTGGGGTCGGAGATCATGATTTATTTCAGCTCAAAACTTACAGGGAAAAGACTTTGTAATTAATAACGATGCACTATTAGAAATGAACAGATTAAGCAGTGGCGAATTTACAGATTTGCCGCCCGTAGGCTATTTAATTTTTGCCGCCTCTAAATTTTGATATCTTAGTCCACAATCATATCACTTGTGCTATCCATTCAGCCAGACACTCTTACCGAATGGTCATGTCGTTTGTTCTGGCGTTACAACACAAATACGACTACGCAATTACATGCCTTAAGCGCGAAGCGCGTAGGTATGCTCTACTCTTGCCTAATAATCTAAATCCGATGTTTTCTCACATCAAACCGTACCTAACAAATACGATGTACATGTATATTATTTAAAAGTAATTAACCAGAAAGAAAAATGATCGCTGAGCTCATAAAAATTATTTTTTCAGTTATGATTAATTACTTTTTATATATAAAAAAGTAATTTTAATGCCATATCGTATGGATTTTTTAAGATCGTGTTCACAGTAAACACGATAACTTTCGAAAAAATCATTTTTTCACTTCAATTTTTTTTAATATACTCATTCAACTTTAGAGAAGCCGTTGAATAAATTGCTGCTTAGTATTGTTTTATCTTATTATAATTAATTCATTCCAATTGGCATTTTCTGAAAAAGTTGGCTTTGTGAAAAAGTTAACAAATGTACTAATGTAAACATTCAATTTAAATAATTCGTGTACGACATGAGCGCTTGAGGCATGCTCATTTGGTTTTTCCAAACTTTTTCTTACTACAAATAAAATAATTAGCTGATGAAATGTATCAATTTTCTAATCAGAAAATTGTCTAACTTCATATTTTGTGAAGGGGATTTTTTTATTGTCAAGTCGCAGTCGTTCAAATATCAGTTATTCGATTAATTTAAACCAAAAGACTAGAAGACTATATCTCTATAAGATATTGAACTAGTTTTTTATTTAATAAAAATTAGCCAATTTTAGTCAGTATTTTTTACGCATAAAGAAATAACTTTCTGAAATTGAATTTGACAATTTGCAAACTTGCTGCAGCAATCATGATTAGACCATCGATATTATATCAAGATTGAATTGTGTAAGGAGATCTCATAATTATTAGGTACACGGAGAAATGATTATAGCAGTTATCAGTAAAGAAAATATGTAAAAATAACTAATATTTCGATTTTTGTTAAATATTTTAACTTCTCTCCAATTTTCGAAATTCGTATTTTGTGTGTGTATAATATTTTTTTTTTAATTTATGAACTAAATTTGCCGCCCCTTAAAATTTGCCGCCCTGGGCTACAGCCTACTCAGCCTGCTGGTAAATCCGCCACTGAGATTAAGGCGACCTAACTAAAGAGCAAAAAATAAAATAACTAATGAAAAACCTTTTTAAAGACAAGCTTTTATTCAAGCCGTGTTCTAGAACGTATTAAATAAGTTTAAGTCATCGCTGACAATGATTTAATTAGTTTTTGTTGAATTATTTTGTTTCAAAAAGCTTGTCCTGCGAACTGTTCATAAAACTAGGTTACAATTAATTTGGTTGGGCAGTGAATAGTTGGTAAGTAAGAACATGTCGACGTATTAATATTATTACAATTCGCTCGACAAGCTTTTTTAAATCAAATAACTCAACAAAAAATAATTAAATCATTATCAGCGATGATTCAAACTTATTTTATACGTTTTAGTACACGGCTTAAACATAAGCTTGTCTTTATAAAGGTTTTTCATTAGTTATTTTATTGAAATTAAGAACATATTTGTAGGGTTGCAATGAGTGTAAATTGGTGGAAAAGAGTAGAATTCTACAGAATACAACAGAGAAAGAGGGGTATATATTCAACAGTATGGTACAGTAAAATCGATAATAAAAGGTCCGATTTCACAACGATTCGGCGATTTCACATTTGCCATCTTCAAGTGATGTCTAATTCATTCGATTGTTTCAGTAGTTCTGAAATCTCTAATTTTTATACCTATATTGGCAAACTATAGGTCTTTTGATAGAGCTTCATGAGCCCTACAACTTTCATCGTTTTTTATTTCCTGTCTACAATGTACACACAAATAAAAAAAAAAATTAAGAAATAAAAACTTTTTAACAAAAAATGGAACCGACGAAAAAATAAACTGAAAAGCAAAAAATAACCCTTCTTAGTCTCAATAACTGAGCTCCTAAACTAATGTAAGTAACTAATTTTGAGTCGGTGCCAAACAAACTAGCAATTGAATTAGGTAAAGCGTAAAATGATAGCAGCGGGATGTGCGGTAGAGTTCTGATAATTTTTTTTTAAGAAATTCAATGATGTTCGATAATTGTTTGATTGGCGCCGACTCAAAATCAGTTACTTACATTAGCTTAGGAGCTCAGTTAATAAGACTAAGAAAGGTTATTTTTTCGTTTATTTCATTTTTTGTTGAAAAGTTTTTATTTTTTATTTTTTCGTGGCAAAAATCTACTAATTACTACTTACTCAATTAACAATTAAGGTATCCATTATGTTGTAGTGTTATCAGAACTACATATATGTGCCAAGTTTGAAGAGAATCGGTTCACATGTTAAAAATCAATCATCCCTTATTTTTATACCCCTAGGGGTGAATAGTTTTTTTTTCAAATTCAAATATGACCCTATACAATAAAAAAAGAATCATCTGAATCGGATAACCCAGTACAAAGATATGCCTGATAGAATCGGTTAACGGGCCAAAATTCAGAGGGTGAACGATCAATATCCTCCCTTTTGCTACCCTTAGGGGTGGCAATTTCGAATGAGACCAACTTCGAAGTACACCCTATCAAATGAAAAGAGAATCATCAAAATCGGACTACGATGTGAAAAGTTGTGCACGGTCATACATAGAAAAAAAAAATATACGCGTCGAATAGAGAACCTCCTCCGTTTTGATTTCGTCGGTGAAAAAATCGCTGTAAATTACCATTCATGAGAATTAATAATTTTTGTTCACCCTGTATGCTCCTTTCATTTGGAGTTCATTCGCTCGTGTCAGTCACATGATATTTGACTTTTCCTTTCGCCGAAAAACAGAACATCATTGTATTTTAACATTTCTGGATTTTAAATATTATTTTTCAACCGACGAAACCAAAAAAAAGAAGGTTCTCTATTCGACACGTATATTTTTTTAACTGACGAAATCAAAAAGGAGGAGGTTCTCTAGTCGACGCGTATATTTTTTTATGTATGACCACGCATTACTTTTTACAGAGTAGTTCGATTTCGATTATTGTTTTTCCATTCGATAGGGTGTACTTCAAAGTTGGTCCCATTTGAATATGAAAAAAAAAATCTTGCCCCAAGGGTAGCAAAATGGGGGATATTGATCGTTTACCCTCTGAATTTTCGTTCATTAAACGATTCGATCAGGCATAACTTTGTACTGGTATGTCCGATTTCGATATTTTTTTTTATAGATAGTGATACCTATTTTGAATGTAATAATCCACCCCTATAGGTAGAAAAATAGGGTATGATTGATTTTTCTCTTGTGAACATTGTCACACATAGGTAGTGGACATTGACAGATTGCTATTGTCACTATTTTTGTTCTCCTACATCCGTCACAATAATAAGATTCTATGAAAGGATGGAATTATATACAAAGTGCGGAAATAAACTAACCAGAACTATCAAAAATAATGTATATTATATAACAATAAATAATTAAAGTAGATAATCATATTAAGTATTACAATTGACAGCCATTTACGTTGGGATCACCATATCGACGAAATCTGTAATACCATCAGAATAATGATTCATAAATTCAAATATCTCACAAAAGTATTAAAATTATCACATTAGACTAGGAGGAATCGGCGCATGAGTACCGAAAACTATTCCACCTCAATTTTTTTATGCGATCCTCTTCAAATTGCCCTACTGATGATATAAATGCATGTTGCCATGGGGCAACCCCATGCCATATTGTTTAAACCGAAATTGTTGAAATAAAAATTAAAAAGGTCCTATGACTTTTCACGATAAAGTTAATATTTTTAGAGATATGAATTTTTAAAGATTCGAAAAATCTCAAATTTGGGTATTTTTGACCCATGAAATATATATAATATATATAAAAAAAAATATAAATAATATTTTTTTAATTCTTTATACAATAGTTAATAATATTCTTAATAGATATTTAAAAAAAATTCATTGTTTATACCTGTTTTTTTATTGTTAATTTCGCGCGCTCACAAGTATGCGTCGTACCCGGTTTGTGAAATTTTACCTGCTTTACACGCATTTACGGGTTGTGATACGACTAGTAAAATTGGCACAAAAAAAAGCTTTAGAAATGATAAAAGTAAAAGAAAATCGTGATGCTTTAGTCCCTCTTGGCAATGGCTTGGATTTAAGTACTAAGGAGTTGAAAGGCTTAGAAAGATTGTATTTAAATATTTTGGGTTGGGGCGGATGAAGCTAGACAAAGTATTTTTTTTCGTTGCTTTGGCACTAATATTAATTTATCGAAAATTCCGTGCACATCAGATGCCTTGCATTTGCATGCACTTAGAGCTTCTGCTCAAACATACATTTGGAAAAATGCATTGAATCCCCAATATGAAACATTAGATTTTACGAATTTCGGATACAAACTAGAGAATGGTACCTTGCTACCTTTATTTATAAACAAAAGCCCATTTCCAACTGATCTTAAAAAATTGTGTAATTGTAAGAATCCTGTGCAACCAAAGCTTGTTACTGTAAAAAAAATAATATTAGTTGCATACTTCTATGTGGTTGTGATCCAGAAGACTGTAAAAATATAATAATAAAAATGATATTGATAATAAATACTTATTTTTAAATTTTGTTTCATCATTTCATACTTCTACATCTATAACCTTCGTTTGAAGAAGCTATACAATGTAATTACTTTCTGTTTTAATAAAAAAAAAGTAATATAAACTGATAAAAAAGTAATTTTAATCACATGTTCCGATTTATGCCTAAATAACTTTTGTAAAATTGATTCCAGAAAAAAAAATTTGTTGAAAACAAATTGTAGACAATTTCATTATTAATAACATTGCTCTCTTTAACAATCTTGATAAAGTTAATAGTTTTCAAGATAAATGATAAATAATATTTCAGGACACAGAGAGGCCGATGCAGCACATGAGTCAGAGAGAGACGGCGATACTTAAAGGTAAGCGACTCATACTTGTGAGCGTGCGAAATTAACAATAAAAAACAGGTATAAACAATGATTTTTTTTTAAATATCTATTAAGAATATTATCAACTATTGTATAAAGAATTAAAAAAATATATTATTTATATATTTTTTTTTAAATATATCAAAAGTACCCAAATTTGAGATTTTTCGAAAATTTAAATATTCATATCTCTAAAAATATCAACTTTATCGTGAAAAGTCATAAGACCTTTTTAATTTGTATTTCCATAAAGAATATAAAAAAAATTCCGGTGGAAAAATAACAATTCCTTGCAATTGTTTAAACAATTTCGGTTTAAACAATATGGCACGGGGTTGCCCCATGGCAACATGCCTTTATATCATCAGTAGGGCAATTTGAAGAGGATCGCATAAAAAAATTGAGGTGGAATAGTTTTCGGTACTCATGCGCCGATTCCTCCTAGTCTACATTTAAAAATGATTTACCATGCGCTTGTTGAATCACGTATTTCCTATGGAATTCTGGGATGGGAAGGGATCACAAATAAGTATCTAAATAAACTGGAAGTTATACAAAAGCTTATCTTGAAAATTAATTATAAAAAATAAAGAAGCTTTTCCAGTGACCTCCTATACAATGAGTTGAGAGTACTGGATCCCCGACAAATATTTTTCAATGAAATTGCGTTGTTCTGTTTCAAAAATAAACCTAAATTTTATCATATTTCACACAAATACCAAACACGAAGAAACATAAACAATGACCTCATCATACCATCATCACTCAAAACTGTTGGTCAAAGATGCCACATGTATTTGGCTCCGAGAGTTTTCAACTTCCTACCCCAAGAAATAAGAACAAGTTTCTCCTTCTATTCATACAAAAATGGTGTAAAGAAATTCTTATTATCGGAAGATAGAATGTGGGTGAGCAATTTGATTGACTCAAAGGGTAATTGAAGAGTTCGCTCCAATGAAACATAATTATTACCACTAGACACTAAATCCATGCTGTATTATTGATCAAATATGATTTTTTTGATTTTTTTATTGTCTATCACTATATTTTCAGTATTCATAATCTCATAATCTATATATATAGTTCTAACGTCTCTTATGGAAACAAGTTTTTTTGATTGTAAGAATGATTTTGAATTTTGAATTTTCTTTTTTTGAATATGACTATTTCAATTTAACTCACACCACGGACAGTCTTTGACTTTGTGGTTCCTAGTTTATTTGTAAATATATTCATAAAGTCCATCACTTGATGTAATATCTTCATAATTGTGTTGTTAAAATTAGTTTAATATTACATTGTGTTGTATTGTTACATTATACTGTTATCTATTTACAAATAAAATTATTATTATTATTATTTAACTATTATTAGTTGAAGTAAGGTGGATAAGTAAGTATTTTGAAAGTAACCAAAAATTACATTAGTAGTAATTAGTAGATTTCAGCCACAAAAAATTGAAAAATAATCATTATTTAACAAAAAATTTAACACACGAAAAACGGAACTGAAAAGCAAAAAATAAAATAAACCTTCTTAGTGTTAATAACTAAGCTCCTAATCTGATGTGGATAACTAATTTTGAGTCGGCGCCAAACAAACAATCAACGAAGATCATCAAAATAATTATCAAAATGTCACCGCGCATCTCGATGCCATCATTTTACGCTTTACCTAACTCATTTGCTTGTTTGTTTGGCGCCGACTCGAAATTAGTTACTTATATTAGATTAGGAACTTAGTTTTTAACACTAAGAAGGTTTATTTTATTTTTTGCTTTTCAGTTCCGTTTTTCGTCGGTTTAATTTTTTGTTATCTATGTGATATTGGGATTGAAACCCAAGTAAGTACTGTCTACCTTGTGTACTGGTTATTCTTTTTTATTTGAGTCAGATTAAATAGAAATATTAGGAATAATTTTATACAAAAATAGAATTTCTGATTTTTTATTTGTGCCAGATTACATAAAAATATTGAAAGCATTGAGAGAGATTTGAACTCTTCTCCAATTTTTTATTCTAGAGTTTGAGGTTTATACAGTGTCCGGCATAAAGTTCGCAGCATATGAAAAACTTTTTTATTATAGATTTCTCAAAAAAAATCATTCGTGATAAAAACCTCTGCTTCATCTTTAACCTGAAGTGCGAATACCAAAATTGAATTTTATACGACCCTATACGAGGTCAATAGAAAAGTATGCTTTGTTTTCAAAATAATATGATCCCATCACTTTATTTCTCGCGGTAGAATTCAAATTCATGGGGGAATATTGTTCTAAATCGAATGTTGATCCAGAAATTCGAATCATAGCCACCTATGACCAATTTCATTTTTCAAATTTTTTTCCCATTTTTCCTCATCGCCCTGTACAACATGAGGAATATTATGCTAGACGAATGGTATATTATTAGATATGATGATGTCACTCTCTGAATGTTTTCTCATTTCTCCCTCCCATCGGAAAATCACATTAATTGAATTATGTGACGGAATTTCACAAAATCTTGCTGCAAATAGTAAATAAAACTGAATTGTCTCCAAGGTATGATGCCAGAATGCCAATTAATTTATTTTCAAAATACAAGTAACATTTCTTGAAACAAATATGTCCTATGCTTTATTCTACGTGGAGTCCTCCATTCTCAATATACTGCATAGTACGGCGGTGCATTGCATCATGAACATTTCATAGTATCTATGGAGCTATTCCCCGAATACAATCCCTGATAGTATTCTCCAAATGACGTATATTTTGAAATGGTCTTCTTGAATATATCTTCTGTTTGAGATATCTCCATAAGAAAAAATCCAAAGGAGTGAGGTCCGGTGACCGGGCGGGCCAAGCGTTATTGGAATATCTACCAATCCATCGATTTGGAAATGTTCCGTTCAACCACCTTCTCACTTCTAGCGTAGAATGAACGGATGCACCGTCTTGTTGAAAATACATTCCAGCTCTCATGTCCAGAGAAATATCATCTGAATAATCGGAGAGAAACGTCTGCAGCATTCTTGAGTATCTGGCAGAATTCAGTGGTTGTCTGAAAAATACTGGTCCAACAATAATGTCATTAAGAATTCCGCACCAGACGTTAACTTTGAAGTGATATTGGTCTATACATTGTATCCTGAAATGGGGATTATTATCTGCTCACCACCTGCAATTCTGGGAGCTGATTACCCCATTTGATGTGAAGGTGGACTCGTCACTATAAAGTTTTTTTTCGAAAACTGTCTATTATCTTTCATCATTGACTGAAATTGAATGCCGCAAAAAAATTCAATAAAATATTGTAGATACTTTCCGATGTCTTGCTTGAAAAAAAAACTATAAAAAAATTGTTCTATTTTACAATTCCTGATTGTCTTAAAAGATGTTATTCGTAGTGTGAAAATAAATTCATTTTCATTCTGGCATCATACCTTGGAGACAATTCAGTTTTATTTACTATTTGCAGCAAGATTTTGTGAAATTCCGTCACATAATTCAATTAATGTGATTTCCGATGGGAGGGAGAAATGAGAAAACATTCAGAGAGTGATATCATCATATCTAACAATATACCATTCGTCTAGCATGATATTCCTTATGTTGTACAGGGCGCTGAGGAAAAAATGGGAAAAAAAGTTGAAATATGAGATTGGTCATAGGTGGCTATGACTCGAATTTATGGATCAACATTCGATTTTGAACAATATTTCCCCATGAATTTGAATTCTACCGTGAGAAATAAAGTGATGAGATCATATTATTTTGAAAACAAAGCATGCTTTTCTATCTCCCTCGTATAGGGTCGTATAACATTCAATTTTGGTGTTTGCATTTCAAGTTTGGGATGATGCAGAGGTTTTTATCACGAATGTTTTTTTTTGAGAAATCAATAATAAAAAAGTTTTCCATATGCTGCGAACTTTATGCCGGACACTGTAGAAAAATAGGAATGCTGTTTGTGTTTTCCAGTGAACAAATGTACTATATTTTCTGACACATGATTCGTTAGCTGGATTGATGGCTTTTTCAGAATCAACAATTGAATTCTGAAATCTACCTTATCGACTGGCCACGCCGTCGGATTTTCTTTACTTGATCTCGTTGACTCTCCTGGGAATGAATCAACTTCCGATAATTATGCAAATTATAAGTGAGATTTTCAGTTGGTACTTACAACAAGAACAGTGCCATTCATACGCACTTCTGCACAAATCAGCAAACTAATTAGCGGAAGCTCCTGAATCGAGCATTATTAATATCCCCCACAATATATCCCCTAGGTATGAATATCACAGACACGGCCGCTCGCTTTTACAACTGCCGCGAAATCGCATAAATGGCGACCGTCAAAGTGCCGCCATCTTTCGTTGTATTATTTCCGGGAGCAATAACGCGGCAATAATTCGAGTCGGCCAGGCGTTTTTCATTTAATTTGGCAAATGAAACGGTGGAGCGAAGGAATAAAAATATAACTTGGGTGCCGGCATGAAGGCATATCTAATCCAAATGTGAAGACAGGAAATGGGAGTAATGTTGAGACATGAAGATGTATTGATTTCCATACTCTGGGTTTTCTCTCTCAGTAAAATAGTCAGCGATTTTGGTATTTTGGATTGAAAAACAAGAAAATTTGTCAGTAACGTAGCGTAGCATAGCATAATTTTCCTAAAATAATCCACAACAAAAATATACTTCCTTGGATGACGTTTTGGGAATCACTTCTGTCGCCTTCCTCAAATACAAGTTTTTTCCAATATTTACAATTTTGTATCGCAGGTTCAATTCGTGATCTATTTGGTATGAATTTTATCAGTAACAAATATTTGCGTATTCTACTTTAGCCTTTATTTTGTTTTCCAAGGGAGGTTAGGCCTATTTAATCAAGACTTTAATCATCTACTGATATAAGTTTAAATTGAACTCATTTTAGTCTAGCTGTTACATTAGTATTTATTGTATGAAGTCAATCTAATTTATTTTACTTTTAATTCGCAATTATGCAGAAATTCTTGCAATGTGGTCATCTTAATGCTCGTTCATTAGTAGCTCACTTTAATGAAGTAAAAAATCTAATACTGGCTTAAAAGTAATATATCGAATGATGCTATTAGTTTACCCGGTTATTTTTTTGAGAGAGTAGATCGTGGGCGAGATATCAGTGGTGGAGGAGTAGGTATTTATGTAAAAACTATCATAAAATATTAACTTATTCCTTGTGGTAAAGAAATTGAACAGATATGGTTGAAGATTTCCTTGAATTCTGAGTTCTGTGCCTTAGGCGTATTTTATAACCCTCATGAAAGACATTGCAATTATTTTTTCGAACATTTCGAAACTGTTATATCATCCATTCAACCGACAGTGGACTATATTATTTGTCTAGGTGATTTTAATGTGAACCTCTTTGATATTAATAGTGCCTCATGTGAAGTAGTGGCAAATACTTTCGAGGGCCTAGGGCTGAAACAATTAATAAAGGAACTAACACGCATTACCTATCATTCAGTCACTCTGCTCGATTACTTAATAACATCTGATGATAATATTATTATGCAACAAGAAGTTAAGCATATTCCTGAAATAGGCGATCATGAAATGATTTTATTCAATACTAGATTAAAACTAGAAATAAATGAACCTATATACATCACCTGTAGAAATTTTAAAAATTTAAATTACAATCACTTTAATAGTGACCTACAATCTATACCCTGGAAAATTATATTTGAATTAAACGATGTTGATAGCAAAGTGCAATTCTTATCTGACAACATCATTAATATCCTGGATCTTCACGCCCCTTCTCGATGCTTTAGAATTACAAAAAAATACGCTCCATGGTTAACTGATGCAATCAAGGCTATAACTTCTAATAGAGATAGAGCCTTAAAAAAATTCAAGATTACCAAAAGTAACAACGACCGGCAATCTTATAAACAATTACGTAATTTAGTAAATGTCACAATCAAAAAAGAAAAAAAAGCATATATCAAATTTAAGCTAAAAAACCAATCACATAAAGAGAGGTGGTCCAGTCTTAAGGCCATTGTGGGATCGTAATGATATGGATTCTTTAAATAAGTGGAATGTGAATGAAATTAATGAATTCTTCTTAAACGGTGTTCCTAAATTAACTCCTGACTATGATACGAAATATTTCTATGAGCACAATACAAAAAAATCGGTACATAAAACCCTCACGTTTCAACCAGTATCTGAAATGGATATTCTCAATATAATAAAAGGTATTAAAAGTAAAGCTGTTGGACCAGATGGCATCAATATTCTTACTTTAAATTTGTGCTTACCATTTCTGTTACCGTATATTACTCATATAATCAACTATTGTTTATTGAATTCTGTGTTTCCCTCAAAATTGGAAAAAATCATTTGTTACTCCCTTGCCTAAAGTAAATAATCCACAATTGTTACAACAATTACGACCGATCAGTGTTTTGCCAACTTTATCAAAGATTTTGGAAAAAGCTATCAATATTCAACTGCAGAATCATTTGATAAAAAATTCCGTAATACCCACAGTACAGTCCGGATTTAAAACTGGTCACAGTTGTACATCAGCACTATTAAAAATCTCTGATATTTTGGCAGCTCTTGATAGGACTAAATTAACTGTGTTGCTCTTATTTGACTACTCGAAAGCATTTGACACTCTTAATCATAATTTATTCTTTTCGATCTTAGCATATAGTGGTCTGGATATTAAAGCTGTAGATTTATTTAAATCGTATATATCTAAGAGAAGTCAAGCTGTAAAAAATCAAGAAAGTGTATCAAGTTTTTTATCTGTGAGCACCGGTGTGCCCCAAGGATCAATATTGGGCCCTATACTCTTCTCTATTTATACATGGAATTTTCCAGATATTTTCTTTTCATGTTCACAACATTACTACGCTGACGATACTCAGTTATACATGTCTTTTTCCTTGGATAAAGCGAATCAAGGGGTAAGTGCTATTAATTATGACTTACATAATTTTTATACATTTTCAATTAATCATTGTTTACAACTAAATTAATCTAAGACTAATGCAATTATTTTTGGTAACAAAACTGATTCGCAGGTGTTCAAACAAGAGTGTGGTTTGATGTAAACTTAAGATTTTCGCACCATATTAGTACCTGTTTACAAAAAGCTTATGTAGCACTAAAACTCATATTTCAATCTCACCACGTGTTGGATAGATCGGTTAAAATCCTACTATGCGATTCATTAGTATTATCTAAACTAAATTTCAGTGACAGTTTATATAATTCTTGTTTAAATTCATTCGATATAAATAGAATACAAAAATTGCAAAATTCATGCCTAAGACTTATTTTTGGTATTCGCAAATTTGAGCATATCAGTCACACTCTCAAAATTACTAAATGGCTACACATGAAAAATCGTCGAGAATTGCATTCTACCATGTTTTATATTAAGCTACTGAAGGGAAACTCTCCACCTCATCTGTATCACAAAATAAAATACAGAACTGATGAACATTCTCTAAATTTAAGACACAGAAATACTCTTACTATACCTCGCCACCATACTGAGTTTTTCAAACGATCGTTTTCTTATTGCATTGTTAACCATATCAATAACTTACCTCTCGATTTCAGTTACTCATCACTACATAAACTCAAACGAGTCCTATTTGACCATTATTTTTCTCAACAATAATTAAGGTTGTCAGATTAAAATATCTTCCCTTGGCTAATTAATTAATGGTTAATCAATACTAATACTAATATTCTTTCTCTATTAATTTAATTTATTCATTTATTATTCTGTTTGCTGTCTTTGACTTCTTTTTGGGGTTAGATGGAAGAGCAGATGTATATTAAATTCTAATATATATTTCATATTGTACTATATTTAATATTACATACAAACTGAATCTCGCCCTAACTATATAAATGAAATGTAATATCATCCTTTATTAATTGGTAATAAAGACATTTATTATTATTATTATTATCTAGTTCCACCTCTTTTTCAATAGGGATATCCATGTTGTGTCCATAGTGAGAGAACACGCAGCTATATTATAATTGTCATTCAACGAAATACAAGAAACTTCTTTTGATTTTCTTTCGTGCATTTGGCTCTAGCATGATAATTTTCTTATTGTCCCAGTCCACCATATGGGCCCCTGTCTATGTTAATATATGTTCGGCTAATTTCGATCTTCCAATTTCTATATTTTTTATATTATTCTTGTGTTCGGATTTTCTTTTCTCTGTCGTGAAGAGTTTGGATGACTCCTTTTTTATATACATTTGATGATTTGAATTGAAACTGAGGTATATGTTTTTGTGTTTTTTCCCTGAAAACAGTAGTTTCAAAGTTGTCAGGATATTTTTTTTTAATATATCAAGGCATTAAATTTGGTAGTTTTTTCTGTTTCTTTGGTAAATTTCATCGTAGGTTTCTTCTTATTGATGAAACTAAAAGAAGGTTTCAATTCTTGTCTGCCAAGTCGTCAAATTATGACGACATCGACATATCTCCACTAGAATTTAGGGCAATTTTGGTAGGTGTCTATATACTTATCTCCAAAGTTTTGCATGGATATATTACTCACTACCGGGGAAAGTGAGGAACCCATTACTATATCAACGTTTTGTTAAAAAAATCATTTCCTAATGGAAGCAAAGTACTATTTAAGCATTCTTCCAACATATCCGTTATGTTATCGACATTCAATTTGGATCTAGTAATGAGTATATTATCTTGAAAAAGGAAACATTCTCAATTGGATATTGAATAGAAATATTTTTCTGTGAATTGAAAAATCCACGATAAAAATGAAGTTATTTTTTGTGAAATGGATTTTCGTCGACAAAAATGTAGTGAAGACCTAGTGAATGAGATGCCTCTCTTGCGTCATTGTTACAAATGATTTCTGGTGAGTACTCTCTTTTGGAAAACATTCTTCTTTGCCTCATTCATCTATATGAGTTCACTGGAATAGAAAATCGAATAACTATCTGAATAAAAAAACAAATTTTCAATTTCAGTTTTTTTTTGAGTTAGGGTCCTTTCAGAAGATCTATCAGATGTTGTTTTCTGTAAGACATTCACAAAAAATAACTTCATTTTTATCGGAGATTTTTCAATTCACAGGAAAATATTTCTATTCAATATTCAATTGAGAATGTTTCCTTTTTCAACATGAATACCCCACAAAAGGTTATCTTGAACGATGGAAGATAGTGACTAAAGTTTTTTCTTTCAGTCGCAGATGATTACAAATCTGATTCTATGACCATCCTGTTCATATTTTCAAACAAATCGAGTATATTATCATTTGGTAGGTTTTTTAATGTAGGTACTTACATAAAATGAACTAACCATATCAAAACTACAGTTGCATTCCATTTATCAGCAGGTAAAATTTTGGTTGAATTATCATTTTTCAAGATATTTAAAGTTTGGTTTCCCAGAGAAGAGATGTTTGAGCCTCTTGCTTATCCAGTATAATTTTATTTAGAACTCTGAATTGATTTGATAATTCCGATGGAAAGTTTGTGTGCTGTTTCTCAACAGCTGTGATTATATTTCTGTATAATACAAAACAGTTATATCAATGAAATTTGTATTTTCAGATAATTCGGTAGTTCTTTTTCATGTTTTTATCGAAGGAGTACATTGAATTTATCGAAAGTAGTTTCTTTGTTAATCTCAAATTCATTTTCATATGGAAAGCCGAAATTTAGACGTTTTATGAAGATGAATTTTGATCACTTCATACTAATAGATAATTATTACTTCCAGGGATAGCAATGCAACCGGGATTTTAATTTGGGGGAAACCGGATATTGATTTTGCCCGACACGACGTCAAAGTAGAGATTTCTATGAAAAGGGGTTTATTAACACATATACCGGGTGACAATGGGACGAGGGCCATGCTTATATCTCCTTCACTTCAACCGATTTGAATGAAATTCTGTTCATAAAAACGAGACACAATTTCGGATTGAGAGACATATGAAAACAAAATGACCGACTTCCGGTTTTGCCAGAATTGCCACCAACTTCGATTTTTCAAATAAACACCCTGTAGTTTTTATGTTTTTTGGATTCTACGGCAAAGATTACATACGACAGTGTTGCCAAATTTTTATTTCACAATTTAAAAAAAACTAAATTTTTTTTCAGCCCTTGGTCAGGTTAAAATTTATACTAATTTACATCAGTAACTCATAGTAATAGTCATTTCATCGATAAGATCAATAACAAATCCTACAGCAGGAATTGAAATTTTCTGAACGCATTTTTGAGGAAAATGCTTTTTTCAAATGGTACTTACCTACCGAGGGCCATCTTGCCATTCGATAGAGAATTTAATTACCAATTCAACGATATACACTATGTACCACTTTCTTTTTGTTCAAAACGTATAGAAACATCTAACAAAATGAAATCAATCTGAAAAAATTGGTAGGTAACATGACACCTATTCATTCTTTCATACTTAACTTCAGAATGGTAACAATGAATTACCAAAACTAATCGACTTGACAATATGTAATGATCATAAACCCAGTACAGAAAAAATAACTTAGATATAATCAAACTGTTTGAATAAATCTAACGACTGAAACAGTGGAACATTCAACGTACAAATTATTACTCACAATACCATTATCCTGTTTTCAATAGAAGAGTTTCACAACCGTCGAAAAGTCATTTTACTTATTAATGACCAATGATATCTTCGGAGTGTTGCCCGTTTTCTTTAACACATAGACTAGTTCTATTTATTGTATACCTCATCACATTTATCAGTTCGTGAGCAGAAATTTCCTGAAATGCGCGCTCAACTCTATCTCTCAAATACTCCAAAGAAGTTGGTCTCCTCGAGTATACTTTGGATTTTAAGTGACCCCTTGAATAAAAATCAATAGGGGTTAAATCGGGCGTTCTGGCTGGTCATCTGATTGGACCATTTGTTCCAATCCATCTCTGCCCAAAGGTATCACTGATATATTGCCGAACAATATTAGCGTTATGTGGTCCAGTACCATCCTGCTGAAAAACATATTTTCCCTGGTGTTCTCAGGTAAATCGTCGATATTACTTTGAATATCGTTCTCTAAGAATTGTAGATATCTTTGGCCTGTCAAAGGCTCGTCGAAAAGACTTGGTCCGATTATTATCATTCCTATGATTCCTACCCAGACGTTGAATCCAAATCTTTCTTGAAAATTACCTTCTCTCAGCAACCTAGAATTTTCTTGAGCCCAATACCTTGTATTATTCCTATTGAACATACCATTATTCGTAAACCTAGAGTCATCTTTAAACAGTATCTTCGAGACAAAACCATTATTCAAATCATGATGGCGCAAAAGCCAATAGTGATAAGTTAGTCTCCGTTCTGGGTCATTTTCATATATATGCTGATGCAAATTGTATTTATGGGAGCGATATTTATGTTTTTTCAATACTTTTCTGTCACTTTCCCTGCTGATCCCGCATTCAATTTCCAATTCTCGCACTGAGGCAGATGGAGAAAAATGAACATATGCTAAAACATTAGTTTCCGCTTCTTCGAGCCGTAGAACTCGAGAAACATCAAACATACAGGGTGTTCCATTTGAAAAATTGAAGTCGGTGGCTATTCTGGCGAAACCGGAAGTCAGCCATTTTGTTTCTATATGTCTGTCAATCCGAAATTGTATCTCATATCTATGTACAGAATTTCATTCAAATCGGTTGATAAGTGAGGGAGGCATGGCCCTATAAATGAATCTGAGATGTGTCAGAACAAAATGAACGGTTGTCGAATAGCACCTAATTAAGGAACGAACACACTTCAAATAAGAGGAGCATAGAGGACAAAGTTAAATTAGGGAAAAACTTCCTAAATAAAAGTTATGGAGTTCCAAAAACTCTATCAAACAACACTTAAGCTGGGGATTCTAGTTTTTTCTCAAATATTCAGTCCTATTTCCATTTTGAATGTACCCGACCGATTCAATTCAGCCCAACGAGACATTACCTGAAGATGGCATATGCGATTTTGTCGAAACGTCGTGAATGTATATATATATGAAAAGCATCAAATTATAGATAGCGACACCTATAATCTGTGCAGAAATCTACACGAGCAACAAGGAACGCAATGATATGATAATACCACATAAACAAGAGAGACGCACTGCTGGGCGCTCCTCCTGTTACCCCACCCGACGCATTAACTGACCACGTGGCAATGCGACACAGCGTACAGCTTGCCGAGCCGTGGTTGCGAAAACACAAGATCGTGACAATTATTATCTTTTGAAACATGCCGCCTATTTACACAACCGCAGAGAAAGTACGAGATTCGGCTATTGTTTGGCCCAAAATGGTGGTTTGTTCGAACATTTAATAAATTTTTTATTGTCTTACAGAAATATCGTTTGCTTTTGTTTATGTTTGAGAATTTTCTTTTGTTTTCGCGGCCACCACGTCACCTAATATATTTTGATCGTCCGACAGATTAAATTGAATCAATGATTCAGTTTAATTTGTTCAAATTATCTGAAGTGAAATTATCGTCAATAATTCTTCTTCATTGCACATTCTCCCGACTACTGCTGGTATGATACTGACGTCCTGAGCTGACCGCCCTGATTCTCCTATCTCTGTGTCGTGACGTAAATATCCCTTCCTCGAGCGAGTCGAGGAGAAATTGTAATGCTCTCTCAACATAAAGCAAGCTATTCTTTACGCTCTCATGAAACCACCCTACCCAAGATAAATACTTTCCGATAGTATATATATATATATATATATATATATATATATATATATATATATATATATATATATATATATATAGTGTATTTTACATTGCTGAACTCCAGTGAACACAATAGCAAATCCTAGATGCAAGATACAACGTACCACACTCTGTTCTAAATAATTTTTTTAATTGCTGAAGGTGACTAAAACGGGCAGGGGCTTTCCGAAGTAGTCAAAGGTCTGGCATATAAGATTGAACTTCCATTATTCTCCGATTGAGAATTAATTTCGTTTGTTTGTATAAACATTTGAATATTCGAAATTTTGAAATGATTGTTTGCCAAATCTAAAAAGATAGTCTCAGGAATTCTCACCCAAAATTAAAACGAACCAACAAACAACAATATAATTATAAATCGTTCAAGTGATATGTAAAACGTCTTTGCATCTTTATTTGAGATAATTATTGATCAACATTTTCCTGTATTCGATATTGTGCCCCTGCATCAACGTCAATGCTTCACCCAGAATAATAATAGTAATGATAATAATACTTCATTTTCTTTATGAATGGAGAAACATGTATAGAATTTGACAAGAGATAATCAACTTAAATTTAGGAACTAGGACTAAAACAACTGAGACTAACATTTTAAAACTCTTCCAAGGAATGAAATCTAGCTTTCAGTAGGTATTTCCTAAAACATTGCTCAAATGATTTCAGACATGATTTAATGTTGGCCGGAAGTTTATTGAACAACCTTTTCCTAGTCGAAGTCACAGATCTATATAGAAGATCAGTTCTTGAAAATGGCACATGTAAGTCATTTTGCTGTCTTGTGAGTTTGTTTATTTGTCTTAAAAGTGGTTGGGTTACAAAATTCAGAAACACATACTTCGAAAATATAGATAGTTAGATAGATATTTATTTCCAAACTAATAAAACATAGAATTAGTGGGTCGTCAAAATAGTACAATGTATAACTTATAAGTGTATATAGACATCTATAAAGTAAAATTTACACTAAGAATAAAGTAAAATATAAGATATAAGGATAGACTAGGGGAGATTCTATCACAAGAGTTCGAGTTCAGTAATGCTCAGATGAAGATATTCCTTGATCGAATAAAAACATTTCATTAGTACGAAAGCTTTGATTCTGTTTTCAAACTGATATAGGTTGAGACACTTAATCTTGGGAGGTAATTTATTATAAAGTTGCAGATTCAGAGAATTCTTTCGTGACATCAGAAGCCTGCATCTAGGTGTCGTGAGAGAAGTTGCATTCCGAGTGGAGTAAGAGTGAATTTCTGATTGCACAGTGTATTCGATTTTGTTTTTATGAATTTCAAGTAAGGATGAATATAGAAATAGAGAGGAAGTGGCATAATATGAAGATTAGCGAAAAGAGGGCGACAGTGTTCGCGATGATGTACTCCTGCCATGATTCTAATAACTCTTTTTTGCACAAAGAAGGCTTTATGAGCGTGGCACGAGCCACCCCATAATAAAATACCATAAGCCATGTGACTTTGGAATAAACCAAAGTAGCAAGATTTGAGTACGTGCAAACTAACGCAATACTTCAAACGTCGAATCATAAAGGCGATACTTGATAATTTTTTTTGTTAAAGACTCTATGTGAGGAGCCTAGTTGAGTCTATCATCAAGTTGCACGCCAAGTAATTTGACGTTATTTCCCTGAGGAATATTTGATTTAGAAGAAAACGATGATAGACTGATTTTTCTCAATATTGATTTTCAGTTTATTTGATGTGAACCATACTTGAGCTACATTCAATATATCAACAGCTGAAGTACTAACGTTTTCTAGGTTAGTACTTTGGGAGATAAATGAGATATAAACACGGTAAGGTTAAAATTTCATAGGTTTGAAAGAAATTTCGACAAGAAATAAATACATCATTAAAACAGGTGGATAGCCCCCAGAAACATATTCTGTATCTTAGTCGTGATTCGGCCTGAGCATAGTATAACATTATCAATTGTTTTTCCGTCAGAACGGTTTTCGTGTTTATGAATAGATAGCAGACAGAGTTAAGTTTCGAAATTACTGTCTCGCAGTGTCTTCTCCAGTCAAGACACTCATTAATGTATAGGCCTAGAAACCTTACAATGCTACATTTTCCAAAACTTTTTTATTAATATTCACATGAATAGTAGGCACTTATTTTTGTCCTTTATGAAAATGCATTGACTGAGTTTTTTCTGCATTTAGGTGTAGTGCAGAACCAGTCATACAGACCAGAAAGAACTTCACTACATCTTTTTTCCAAAGAATGGTTAGATTTTCCCGAGATAAGTATGGAAGTATCGTCCGCATACAACGTGAAATGTATTGATGGGCTCGCTCTAACGATGTCATTCACGTATATTAGAAACAATATTGGCCCACGACTGACCCTTGAGGGATACCTACACTGATGTCAAGATAATCCGAATTACAGGTAGTCACTGAATGAAAAGAACTGACACCGAATATGATTCCTACAGGTAAACAATAAATAAATCAAACCTCTAACATACTTTTGTCTCGCTTATTATGAACTTCTTGTGATGCATTGATAGAAAAAACATATTTTTTTCCGTGAACTAGTGGTACTAGCGAGAGTGCAACAAGTTAGAATACACCTTGTATATACAATAAAAGGTGAGTCATTTTTTCAACAGGATTTGGAACTCATCAAAATAACTAATTTTACCATAAACTACCTCCATGAAAGTTTCATAATAATCAAAATACCACCAATTGAAAAATTAATTGAATTCAAGTGCAATCCTGACGAAAAATTTTTTGCGGAATAATTCCAAATGAATACGACAGATTTTGGTGTTTGAGCTTGCAGCAAACTATTTTCTGATATGCCACCGAATAACAAAATGAAAGGTTTCATCAAAAGCCAATCGAGCTTTAGCGAGCTGTAATGTATCATTTTTGTTTCTGATTATATTCTTGAAAAAAAACGCTTGCCGAAATAATATACACTGGAAGATTTTTGTTCGAGAATCACTGTATTGTTTGTGAAAGTTCAAACGTATCGGCATGATGAAAATCAAGTATGGAAGATGATAATACAGGAACAGTTTCATCCCTACCCATACCATTACGCCGAACACATAAGCACTGAACATAGTGGAAGAATACGCGTCTGAAATAAGGTTATCCACATATTCCTGTATTATTTATATTGTGATCATAATGTGTTTTTGTGCCTTCTGCAAGGAAAAGTGAATAGTTTTTTACTTTAAAAAATGGTACGGAGACAGAATCTCAATCTGTTGATCCTTTCGATTTGTATCGAAACTTTGAATAATTATCGATGTACATTCCTCTGTTTTTTTTTTTTTAATTTACCCTCCTTACAAGTAAAAATTAATAGTTTTATGTTTTCTGAAAGGGCAAATTAGTTCTTTCGTCCCAATAAGTTACTGCGTTTTTCTTTTAAATTTGTATGTGGAAATGGGGAATTTTTCAACTTGACGGCAACTTACCGAAAAAATGTTTTGCCTAGGTAATTCACAACAAAAAAGATTTCAGATTTTAATCGAAAATACAGAGCCGGATTAAGAGGGGGGCAAACGGGGCTGCAGCTCCGGGGCCTCCACAAGAGAGGGGCCTCCACAATATAAATTTTTAGGTAACATTTCCTAACAAATACCGAAGGATATGCAAAATTATATATGAAAAATCTGACAACGAAAGAGCAGTTCTCCCACTTTTTCCTCTCATTTTTCGTTTTAAACATTCAAAAACATGTTTCGTATTCTTGTCAAAATCCATGGTTAATATTAATCTTCGATCTGATGAATCATGTGTATATGCGAGAAACAATCACCAAGTAAAACATCATACTATTATACAAAATATTATATCGTATCGAAATTAGATGTAAAAACAAGAACAATTGAATTTAAAAAAAAATTTTTTTTTTTTTATTAAATGAAGGATTTTCTGTCGATGTATTCTTCGAATGACACAAGCGATCTAGATACACAATGAAATTCAAAAATCATGAGCAAAATAAAATAATATTTCAATTTATGAATATGATTGCATCAAATTATTTATAAGAGCCCTGTGCGCATTCCATAATAGAACAAAAGTTCAAATTCTGTCGACTATTTTTCTGCCCATTCTACAAACACTTCGCCCGTCTATACCTGTTTTTCCTATTTATTGGCGTTGACAAGTGTCCGCTGAGTGGCGCGCTTGTAACAGAGAAATCCCCGAAATCTGAAAGTGTGAGTCTAAGAGAAGGATGATATTCCGCAACAAATGTAAATCCTTCTGAAAAGGACTATCTATCTATCTATCTAAGATGTTCTACTATCAAATTCTTGAAAACCAAAATTTCAGAGCTACATTCTCAAACATTTAAATTACAGTGATTATTTTTTGACATTGCTAGAAACCAATGGAAACATTCAATTCAAATAATTCATATACGTTTTGGCCAATCAATAGTGGGAATATTCTACCTGGAAAATTGTCGCGGGAATAATTTGAGGTATTTTGTTTTTATTGTCTGACAACCTATATTTTCAATTTGACGTCTGTCATCAATTCGCATGAAAAGTGTGAAATGAATCAAAACCGGTTTAGTACATTATATAATTTTGCAGGGAAATGTGTTTATGATCGTAACATCAAAAAATAATCTAAAGAATACCACACGAGAGTTCGATATAGTAGAAAATAATTATCTAGATTTCTTTCTCAAACTTGTTGGCAATAGCCACTCGAGTCAGTTGGTCTCTCTTGTCTATTGCCTGGCAACAAGTTTTCAAAAATCTGTCGAATTATTTTCACTCTCTTGTGATATTACAACTGAGAATATGATGATGTCAAATTGCACTGGAAAGCGCTCATTTTCCAAAATGAAAAAATAGGTGAATTACGATGAGACAAAGCCGCCTATCAAAGTTATCGCTTCTTAGCATTGAGAATGATTTTCTCCGGATGCTGGATTTGACCGAAATCATCAATGATTTTTTGTCGCAAAAAGCTCGCAAGAATCCCTTTGTGTACGCTGTAATTTAATTTATTTCTTGTATTTTATTATACCTACATATGCTCGTGTCGAAATAATTTGATTTGTTCCGCAATGAATAAAAAAAAAAACTTGTTTGAAAAATAATTAGGGGCCTCCACTCCTTTGTTGCCCCAGGGCCTCCACACCTTTTAATCCGGCCCTGCGAAAATATACTTCCTTTCAGGATCCCAACTGTTCACTTCTTCAGAGAGCGCGAATAATTCTCAATACAAGAAGCCTTTTTACCATTTCCTTTTTGTTTCGTTAATTTAATTTTTGTATCGCTCAAGTATGCATGTGTGCATCAATGATCTTCTCTATAATAAAAAGAATCTCGATTCTTTGGAAGCGCAAAACTTGAGAACGACTGGACCAATTTGACATTTTTTTTAAATGTTCGTAATAGCCCGAGGATGGTTGATACGGGCAAAAATTAGGAAAATTTGGCGAAGAAAAAGACTATCGAGTCATTTATCACCAAACGAGGAAATAGCTCGGCGGTTACACTGTCGCCTATCAAGCAAAAGGTCACAGGAACGAATCCCGGTAAGGGTAATTTATTTTTTAATTTTATGAAAACAACGGCTTGACCGATTTGGCTAATTGTTCTTTTGAAGGTTCGTAATACTTCGAATAAAGTTTCTAGGGCAAAAAAGGATTTTTTTAAAAGTTATTTGAAATTTCTTTGTCCTGGAAAAGTTTTCAGGAATATATAATAGAAATACATGTGTTTTTGTGTTGGTAAGCTCATAACTTAAGAACGGCTAAACCGATTTGGCTGATTTTTTTCGGGAAAATGGCATAACGAACGGAAAAACAGGATAACGGGATAACAGGAAAACGGGATAATGGGATAACAAGAAAATGGGATAACGGGAGAAAGTTATAACGGGATAACGTGATAACATGAAAACGGGATAACGAAAAAACGGGATAACTAGAAAATTGGATAACGGAAAGCGGGCAGAGTCAATAAAGGCATAACCTCGATGGAAAAACTCAAAAAACATAGGAAAAAAAAAATCTACGCGGACGAGAGTTTTCAGCAAAAAAAATGATAATATAGAAATTTGGACAGAACAACGTCTGTCAGCTAATTTCAGCATTTTCCATCATCGCGATGTAAGTTGTTTATTTATTTTTTATTAACCGACGAAACCAAAAGGGAGGAGGTTCTCTAGTCGACGCGTATATTTTTTTTATGTATGACCACCAATAACTTTTTACTGAGACGTTCGATTTCGAGAATTATTTCTTCAGTGGATAGGGTGTAATTCGAAGTTGGTCCCATTTGAATTTAAAAGATAAAATCCACCCCTACGGGTAGCAAAATGAAGGCTATTGATCACTCACCCTCCGAATTCTGGTCCGTTAACCGATTCTATCAGGAATAACTTTGTACTGGGTTCTTCGATTTGGATGATTCTTTTTTTATTGGATAGGGTATGCCTCATAGTTGATCATATTCGGATTTTTAATGGAATTATCCACCCTTACGGGTAGAAAAAGAGGGGATAATTGATTTTTCACTTGTGAACATTGGCACACATATGTAGTTGACAATGACAGATCGCTATTGTCATTATTTTTGTTCTACATCCGTCACAATCATTATATTCTATGAGAGGCTGGAATGATATACAAAGTAATTGAATAAACTAACCAGAACAACAAAACTAATTTATATTACAACAAATAGTAAAAGTAGATAATCATGTTGAAAAGGGAAACATTCTCAATTGAATATTGATAGGAAGATTTTTCTGTGAATTGAAAAATCTACGATTAAAATTTTAATCGTAGATTTTTCAATTCACAGAAAAATCTTCCTATCAATATTCAATTGAGAATGTTTCCCTTTTCAACATGAATACCCCACAAGAGGTTATCTTGACGATGGAAGATAGTGACTAAAGTTTATCTTTCAGTCGCAGATGATTCCACATCTGATTTTATGAACATCCTGTTTATATTTTCAACAAATCAATCTAGATAATCATATTATTTAACTGTGTAAGTAAGGTGGGTAAGTAAGTATTTTGGAAGTAATCAAGAAACAAGTAGGTAGTAATCAGTAGATTTCAGTGACAAAAAAATGAAAAATAAAAACTTTTTAACAAAAAATTAAACCGACGAAATACGGAACTGAAAAGTAAAAAATAAAATAAACCTTCTTAGTCTCAATAAATAAACTCCTAAACTAATGTTAGTAACTAATTTTGAGTCAGCGCCAAACAAACAATCAACAGAGATCATTAAATTACTTCAAAAAAATTATCAGAATGTCACCGCGCAATTCGATGCCATCATTTCACGCCTTACCTAATTTATTTGCTTGTTTGTTTGGCGCCGACTAAAAATTAGTTACTTACATTAGTTTAGGAGCTTAGCTATTGAGACTAAAAAGGTTTGTTTTATTTTTTACTTTCCAGTTCCGCATTTCGTCGGTTTAATTTTTTGTTAAAAAGTTTTTGATCTTGATGTTTTACCAGTATATATTTTGAGACAAACACACGGTATACTGTATAAATTTTTTTTTCATTTTGTTTTATGTTCAACGGTTCTGTTTGAGTTAAAATGGACCTCAGAGTATTATATCATTTTCGAACAAAACTTTTTTTTCAGCCAAAAGGTTGATGATGGGATTTTACTGTAATATGGTGTTAGATTTTCCTTCTCGAAATATGTGCATATGTCTTTGCATGTTGATGATGGTTCTTTAGCTTTCCTTTCTATTTCTTATGTGAGTTTTTTTCATTCTGTAACTTTTAGTTGAATAACGACAGTATCCAAAATATTATTTTGATATTCTTTGTATCTATAGTGGGAGGTTTCCTTTGTCAGCTGGTAACATTTCAATTGTATTATAATTTTTTCATACTTCAATACTTCTGCATCAATGTCTATCTAGCTGTATATATTATTTCAGATTTTCATATACACGTAATTGTTTTCAAGATATACAATTTTGTATTGTATAAGTAAAAAAAAACATGTGATTATTTAGAATTATCAATATAACTGTAGATGCTATTTTGAGTCTTGATAGCCTGATATCATTTTTCAGGAAGCAGAACTTTTTATAAAAAGTACCTTTTTTTCAAAAAATTGATATTTAAAAATGTAGACACAGTGTACATTCATATATTGCCAAAAATAAAAAACTACCTTTTTATGAATTTGTACTTTATTCCTCCTCTGATTCAGTCGAGCCCCCCATTTGGCTTTAACTCTTTTGTGTCCTAGCCATTGAATTGTTTCCGTAATTAAATTATCAGTTTCCTTCTGTCCATATCATAACTGGAGGTTTATTTTTTATTGCATTTTTCACATAGGGCCTCAACGTACAAAATTTTCACCCCCGTACTGAACAGAAAGAAACTCTTAAACTCTTAAAACCTCAATAATTTGATATTTTGCACTGAGTTTTCAGTGAGAGTTTGATTAACTGTCGCGATTTGCTACATAAAGATAATTGGTTCATTAGGTAAGTCAACTGATGACATTTCACAAGTATTACGTTTAACTGTGGACAACCCTATACACTTCCTGTTCGAGTTTCCGAGTGGTAAGTGGGTATGAATTTCAATCAATTCAATTGTGGCATACAGAATGATGGTCTTTGTTCGTGAATGGTGGCCAATAAATAAAGCAATCGGGCTCATAATAAGCAGTATTAAGTACGGCATTCACGTTGAAAAATTCACGGTTTCAAAGCCTGTTATTTTTTTGATGAATATCCGACATCTAAAGCGTTAGTTTGCTATCGAAGCCCATTCAATAGTTCATTTCACACTCTACCGGATACGTCAGTATGATTTAAATCATATTTTCTATAATAATCTCTTGTTTGTTTTGTTCTCTAAGGTACTGGCTAGGCATACTCGTTGGAAGATATCTGAAGGCTTTCTTTTTGAATATTATACGATGAATTGTTCTTGTAGTAAATGAAAAATAATCGTAATTCATAAGATCATTGAGAATAACGAAGCGGGGTCATTGAAAATCGAAATCTTATAACGATCGTCTCTTTTTTTATTGATCAAAATGAATTATCTTTTTTTCCCATTATTGTATTAAGATTTATATTGAGTGTTCATAATTAATCGGGATTCGATTGGTTTCTGCTTTATACATATAAGAAATATTGTTGTATAGAATGGGCAAAAGCCAACCTGGTAGTAATACAGGGAATACTTTATATATAAATATGATTCCTGGCCGATCATGTGTTGAATTGGTTATCTGTAAAGGATAGACTGTTCTATTTTTCAATGGCATTTATTTTTAAAATATTGCATAATTTATGCCCCGCTTACTTTGAGGAATATATAATATTTTGTCATCAAATACACAACCATGATACTAGGAACAATGGAGATTTTTATGTTATGAGAACTAATTATGCTAAAACCATGAATTCTTTATTCCACCAAGGACTTTTGATATATAACAATCTTCCAAACCACATGAAAGAATGTTCAACACTTAATTCTTTCAAATCAATGCTACTTGAATATATTAGAAATAAGATTAATTGAAGATAGAGAATGAATCTATCAGTAAGCTGATAGTATATATATTTTATAAAAAATGTAACGTAATTGTATATTATTATTATATTATGTAGCGTATTTGTATATTAGGATTTCCTTCCTATTTAAATGAAGATTTTCATTTCATTTTCAAATAAAATCTATTTGGCCCCGTCGTAAGGGTCATAAAAGATTCCGCAAAATACGAAGAAATCTTTTGAAATGTCGGACGATGGATAATACATATATAGAAAATACGTTATGTCCAGTTCTGCCCAAATATGATTTGAAATGAAATGCTTAGAGCACACAAAGTCGTCTTCACAAAAGGTTCAATAAAAATTGAAACACAATTGGTAGACCGACAGGCGAAAACAACTACTTTCCTAGCAAATACCACGCAGAACGTTGAATGATTCACCTGACAATCCATGCAAACTTCCATATAAATGGATATTGTTCGCAAATGTTTCTTTCTGCTAAGCTCGATTATGTTTAAATGCATGTTGTGTCCGCCTAACAATCCGCATACCGGTTTCAGGCTTTTGGCCCTCATCAGTACCAGCCAGAGATCCGGAGAGCTCTGGCCGAAGCGAGACACAACATAAATAAAATCATCATCGACTTAAAACATCTTTAGGTGCGTCGGAAAAGATAACTTTTAACCGGCGACAGATAAAATCACTATCAAGCTTATGTTGTGTCTCGCTTCGGCCAGAGTTCTCCGGATCTCTGGCTGGTGACTACTCCGTACTGATGAGGGCCAAAAGCCTGAAACCGGTATGCGGATTGGTAGGCGGGCACAACATGAATTCAAACATAATCGAGCTTATCAGAAAGAAACATTTGCGAACAATATCCATTTATATGGAAGTTTGCATGGATTGTCAGGTGAATATCATTCAATGTTCTGCGCGGTATTTGCTAGGAAAGTAGTTGTTTTTCGCCTGTCTACCAATTGTGTTTCAATTTATATTGAACCTTTTGTGAAGACGACTTTGTGTGCTTTAAGCATTTCATTTCATATCTTATCCCCCTTCATATGGCTTTTTCTTTCATCCAAATATGATTCTTGAGAAGAAAGAAAGCACTTCGAATACGTCAGAAGGGTTAGAAAAAAGCCCACAAATACGAAAAAATAATTTAACGCAAGCTGAAGGGAAGTCAATTTGGAACCTAAACGAAAAATAATGTAAATAAAATTGTGATTTCCAACCCGACTTCGACCCCGTCTGAGAGGTCATAAAAAACCTGAAATTAAACAACTTCTTCGCCAAAGAACCCCGCACGAAAACATGTGGGAAATTGGCTCTCGGTCGAATTGGCTGAAATTTTATTAGGTTATACTAGGATGGGTCATTGGAAAAAGTGTGAGTTTAAATGATTTTGTATGTTTAGTTTCTGAGATATAAGCGGCCAAAGTTCGTAAAAACGTCGTATTGGGGTAGGATTGACAAAAAAAAATTTTTTTCAGTCGAAATAAGACAAAGTAAGGATGAAAATGTATTGATCGGAACTCATGAACATGTTCAATTATAATCGTATTGGTGATAGTACATTAGGGTGTATACGGGGCATAGTAAAAAAATCGTTTTTCCGGATTTTTTTCCAGCACTATTTTAAAACCAACAAGTTATATTTTGTTGAGATATCACAGTTTCAGTCTATTGTGGGCGAAAAAACGTGTTTTGTTTCTTGATGACTCTCTCTGTTTGAAATATATATTTTTTTTAATTTTCGAGTATACCCCTATACTGAAAACAATTGACAGATCGTTTTTGATTACAAAAAAAGGAATTCATTGAATAAAAGATAGGGTGACATTCTGACGAACTCAATTGTTCAATATTACCTTTCAGTTAGATAAAGGTTGCGTTACATTTTTTTTAGGTCATTTACAATGTTTTTATTGAATATCTAGATAACTGTTCAGTTAATTTGGACCATATTTTACTCACAATGTTTTGAAAATGTTGACTCTCATATACGATAGTTTTATCAACTTTGTATATTGCTTTTCTAAGATATGCAGTTTTGAAGTTTACGGTATTACGATATATGGGGTAACCTATCGATTTAACAAAATTTTATGGAACTGATTTGTTGAAAATATAAACAGGATGTTCATAAAATCAGATGTGGAATCATCTGCGACTGAAAGATAAACCTTAGTCACTATCTTCCATCGTCAAGATAACCTCTTGTGGGGTATTCATGTTGAAAAGGGAAACATTCTCAATTGAATATTGATAGAAATATTTTTCTGTGAATTGAAAAATCCACGATTAAAATGAAGTTATTTTTTGTGAATGTCTAACAGAAAACAACTACTTCCCCGGCTAAAGCCACGCTGGACATTGAACTACATCTGATAGATATTCTGAAAAGGCCCTAACTCAAAAGAAAAAATCTGAAATTGAAAATTTGCATTTTCATTCAGATAGTTATTCGATTTTCTATTCCAGTCTTAATTAAGAACTCATAAAGATGAATGAGGCAAAGAAGAATGTTTTCCAAAAGAGAGTACTTTCGACACATTCAATTCCATTATAAAACTTTTCGAAATCAATTATTTGATATTATGAACAACATAAACCACACTCAACAACAATTTGGAACTCAACAGTATTGACTAAAAAAAACGAATTATAAATAACGACGTCTAACATAAAAAGGCAATTAATATTATGGAAATTATAATATAATAGATCGAAATTGAAACTAATTAGTTATAAACAACATAATCAACAATTTACATAATGGAACTCTCAAAAAACAAACAATAACCAAAACCCAAATTCAAATAAAATTATTAATATTTTCATTAATTGATCTATTTGCGCAATCTGAAACATTTCTCAATAGTTTATGGCTAGGGTACTTTATTGTTTCTATTTGAAATTGATATGCGTAAACCTGAACCTGAACTATTACGCTGCCGCATAGCGTCCAGATTGAGGAATGCTATAAAGTATCAACTGTGGATATCTTTTAGTATTATTTCTGATGCACCTGCAAATGAACGTATTCTAGGCTACTACTGTACCTGCAAACGTGGAGCAAGAACAGTGGGATGGTGTTCCCATATTTGCAGGGTACTTTGGTACCTAGGATATGCTCGTCATCAAGAAACAATGATGTACCCTAGCCATGAACTATTTTACAATGTTTTAGATTGCGCAGATAGACCAATAAATAACAATATTAATAATATTATTTGAATTTAGGTTTTGTTTATTGTTTGTTTTTTGAGAGTTCAATTATGTAAATTGTTGTTTATGTTGTTTATAACTAATTAGTTTCAATTTCGATTTAGAGTTCACTACTACAATACCTAGGGTTCACTTAAGCACGACGCGTGTTATATATACAATAGCTTGATCAGGTTCATTTCGATTTGTTATATTATGATTTCCATGATATTAATTGACTTTTTATGTTAGAAGTCGTTATTTAAAATTCAATTTTTTTGAGTCTATACTGTTGAG
The DNA here is from genome assembly GCA_018342105.1 of Gonioctena quinquepunctata. Lineage (NCBI taxonomy): Eukaryota > Metazoa > Arthropoda > Insecta > Coleoptera > Chrysomelidae > Gonioctena > Gonioctena quinquepunctata. The sequence goes on from JAFIRS010001059.1 coordinate 252,594, forward strand.
TTCCAAATTGTTGTTGAGTGTGGTTTGTGTTGTTTATAGTATCAAATAATTGATTTCGAAAAGTTTTATAATAGAATTGAATGTGTCGAAAGGTTCCATAAAATTGTGTCAAATCGATAGGTTACCCCATAATCGTAATACCGTAAACTTCAAAAATGCGAATCTTAGAAACGCAACACACAAAGTTGATAAAACTATCGTATATGAAAGTCAACATTTTCAAAATATTGTGAGTAAAATATGGTCCAAATTAATGGAACAGTTTTCTGAATATTCAATAAAAACATTGTAAATGACCTAAAAAAATGTAACGCACTCTTTATCCAAATGAAAGGTAATATTGAACAATTCAGTTCGTCAGAATGTTACGTACTTTTTTGTGCAATGGGCAGTAGCAATTAATTCCTTTTTTACAAACAATCTGTCAATTGTTTTCAGTAGATATAGGGGTATACTCGAAAATTAAAAAAATATATATATTTCAAACAGAGAGAGTCATCAAGAAACAAAACACGTTTTTTCGCCCACAATAGACTGAAACTATGATATCTTAACAAAATACAACTTGTTGGTTTTGAAACAGTGCTGGAAAAAAATTCGGAAAAACGTATTGTTTTACTATGCCCCGTATACACCCTAATATACTGTCATCAATAAGATTATAATTGAACATGTTTATGAGTTCCTTTCAATACATGTTCATCCTTACTTTGTCTTATTTCGACTAAAAAAACAGTTTATTTGTCAATCCTACCCCAATACGACGTTTTTACGAACTTTGGCCTCTTATATCTCAGAAACTAAACATACAAAATCATTTGAACTCACACCCATCCTCCTACTATAACATAATAAAATTTCAGCCAATTCGACCGGAAGCCAATTTCCCATATGTTTTCGTGCGGGGTTCTTTCTTATATACCCAAATTTTCCAATTTCCGGCAACTTTCCTATTTTTTTGTATCAACCATCCTCGGGCTATTACGAACATTAAAAAAATACCGAATGGTCTAGCCGTTCTCGCGTTTTGCGCTTACAAAGAATCAAGATTCATTTTAATTACATAGATGTAACCAGATAATATATGAGGATGAACTCAATGCCCCCTCTCATTCATCTACAAAAATAAAAAATCGAATATTTTCAAAGCATGTACGTTCTATATATTTTCTCGGTTGCTGTGTTTGAAAAAATGGAAATAAACGTGAGCAACTTAAAATATCCTTACCTAATATGAGAATTCAATATCAAATATCAATATCTATGTTTCTGATAATTCACACATTATTTATGACCACTCAAACCCAAATTAATAATTCCTCATAGTTAAATTTGCTGTATTGCAACAGAAAATATCATGAGAAATATTTAATAGGACCACTATCACTTCAATATCAATATCTTCAATAGAACCACCATCACTAAAGAAAATAAACTTCAAAATTCTTGATGAACAAACCGACTTCGCTAAATGCAACGAATATCAACAGGACCGTGGCATGTAGGTATACATGACAGAACAATATACATAATTTGAACATAATATAATAGTATATTAAAGTATAAGTGGATAAAAAGGGCTTTAAAACACGCGCGATTTTTCGAGCACGACGGCGCAGCCGGAGTGCTCGAAATAGAGCAAGTGTTTTTAAGACCAGTTATCCACGAATACTTTACGTTATTTTTTTTTATTGGTGCACTTTGAAATCATATATACTGGTATTATTACTACAAAAAATAGAAATAAGAACTAATAATGCAAGAAGGTTGAATTCGTGATGTGACATCAGTATACCTTCAAAATTTTAATATCGATTTTTCAATATTTGTTGTCACCAGAGCTCAAAAATGAATGATTCTAATATCGATTTTTTGAATAGTGGGGCAGAATCGCGGTTAATACCGGGAAAATCCAGTGATATATATAAAAAGAATATGAAAAGTTCATCAAATGGATGGAGGAGCACATATAAATGAACGAATTGTGAGTAATATTTTATTTGACAAGGTACTCCTGTCAGATCAATTATAAAAAATTTGACATTTAGACTTCACGTTTCTCGATTTGTTGATGTTGTCATGGTTACCTTTAAAAAACGCGCGTTTTTTAAAGTTCGATTTAAACACGCTGAGGCGTGCTTTAAATGGGTAAAAAGGGGCACCAATAAAAAAATAGTTATTTATGTAATAAGGATCATAAAGACGATCATTATGGTACAAGCCGTGAATGTTATTGGGCGAGGCGTAGCCGAGTCCGATAACACGACGTGTGCCATAATGATTGTTTATGATTCGTATTACATACAAAATTTTATCTGATGGCATTTATATTAATACATTTTCGAAAAATTGAAAACTGCATTTTTGACATGTCACGATGACAACTATTTTTTAAGGAGTAAGTATATGTGTAGTTTCAAATATTAGTAGGTTAGTGAGCTGTGCTTTGCCATTTCCTTGACAACGTCAGGTTGTAACGGCAATATTTATTTATCTGCTGTCAAAACCAATTGTCACGTGAAATTGAATATAATTTAAATAATAATGAGTGATTCTGAAACTGGTAGTTTACCTTCTGATTTGGAAGAAATGACGCGGAATATCGTGGACTCCCTTTTGCCGGAAAAATCACGGAGTGTATATGAAATATATAGCGTTTAATCGGTACGAAGAATGGTGTTCTACTAAGGAAATCAAGAATATCACTCACGAAAAAGTATTGTTGGCTTACTTTGAATGCTTATCTAAGGAAAGAAAACCATCTTCTCTCTGGTCGTATTATTCGATGATAAGAAGTATTTTATTAACAAGAAAAAACGTCGATATTAGTAAGTACCTACAGCTGGTTGCATTACTAAAAAAACGTAAATCAGAAGGTTACAGAGCTAAAAAATCCAAAATGTTCACTAAACAAGATGTCACAAAGTTTTTAACGGAAGCATCAGATGATACATATTTATTTAAAAAAGTTGCTATGATAATTGGACTAAGTGGAGCATGCAGAAGAGAGGAACTGACAAATATGCTTGTTGAAAATGTGGTAGATGAATCCGTTTTTAGAATTAGTTTACCGAATACAAAAACAAAGGTAATGCGAGAATATTTTGTAACATCGGGGAATATCCCAGGATTCAATATAGTAGACCTTGTCAGACAATAATTGATAATACGACCTTGCAACACAAATCATCGACGTTTTTTTGTCACTTATAAAAATAAGAAATGCACGAAACAACCCGTTGGAATTTACACCTTTGGTAAAATGCCAAAAGTTATTGCCACTTTTTTTAATTTACCTCACCCTGAAGAATATACCGGACATTGTTTTCGGCGATCGTCTGCTTCATTTTTGGCCCAATCTGGAGCTGATCTGTGTACCGTGAAACGCCATGGCGGATGGAAAAGCAATACTGTTGCTGACCGTTACATCGAAAATTCGAAAGAGCAAAAGAAAAAAATATCAGAAACAATTTTTGGTGCCAACAACCAAACAGGATCACAAGTTTACCAACAAGCATCAACTACTGATGTAAAAACTCTAGATCCATTGGAATTAATATTGCAAATTGTAGTAATTGCTCTTTAACCATTTATAATAAATAGTTTTGTACATAGTTATGCATTTTGAATGAACTTTTTTGATCTCATCATCACATGTTTTTCATATAGAATTTCATTTTGGGACTAATACCATAATGAGCTTCCTTATGTCATCAAAATTGTGTGACATAACGTTGTCATTATGACATGCCATCAGATAAATTAAATCAAGTTGAACTTGCCAATTAGAAAAGGTAAAATTTGTCATGCAGCTGGTTCTTATTGCACCATGTAGAATGTAGAGGGTGTCGATTCATACCATTGTAAATGTTTTTTCGTAATAGCAATTTTACGTATTGAATGAGTGTGATTTTTTGTGGAGGAACAACGTTTGCCCTTTCTACACTTGTATGTATTTTCCGGATTATATTTTCGTTTTCACACTGTGGAAGGTTACCCAAAAAAACATGTTAGGAAGCCATTTTACATTTTCACAGTGTGATTTTTGCTCACATGGGAATATACGACACTATGGGTAGGTTATAATTGATAGAAATAAATTAAATAGGTGTGTAATAGAATCATCCTGTATTGAGAGTACTCAAATAAAATCGTTCTATATCCTGGGAAAAAACCCACATGTCCTGTACATTACCATAACAAGAGAGCCACTCTCGTCAGCCCCAGGGGAATTAACATCGACCCTTCTCGTCCCGCTCTCCGCACCCTCTCTCGCAATCACCCATCTAGCGACAAATTGCACACATCCAGGTCCAGGACATACACTCTGTGTAAACATTGATCTTGAGATCGCCTGTGTTGATTGGACCTCGCGACACCTGGGTGTTGCTAAGCAACGCCTAGCCTAGGGCGGCCGCGTTGCTAAGAGACGACGGTAAGGGGTGCGTGGTACGCTACCCTCCCTCTTGGAAGGGGTGATAGGAATTGTGTGTCGGTTTATTAATTGCTGTCGAAAAAAATATTGCCCTGATGATGCAGGCTTTTAATATAGTGGGATTTTGTGGCGGGATTGACGTGTACAGGATGCATCACATATTCTAAGGGCTAACGTAGTGATTTCGAATATGAGTTGAATTTTCATTATGTTGAATAAAAACTGCAGATATTCAGCTATTCCAGCAATCAAATGAAAAACCGAAACATCCTTTCTTTAATATATACAGGATATTAATAAAATAATACTTCTATTCATGATGAATCATGTAGAAAAGGGAATATTCTCAATGTTGATTTGTTTGAAAATATGATCAGGATGTTCATAAAGTCAGATGATGAATCATCTGCGACTGAAAGATAAACTTTAGTTACTATCTTCCATCGTTCATGTTAAAAACATAGTGAGAAAATAATCATCGTCTTTGGATTCTTTACGTTTTGTGGTGGTAGCATCGCGACGCTATTCGTATTTCTCATGCGGAGATCGCATCATTATCGAAAACATTATACACAGTGCTTCTCAAAAGTCCCCTCCCCCACTCTTTTTTTTGGAACGATTATACATAAACAAGTGAAATTTGGAAACTGAATATTAAAAGTTGTAAACTTCCCCACTAGTGATGATAGATGACAAAATCGTCAAAGATGACGTCACAAGGCCATTGTGACCAATAATTTTAAATGGAACCCTACGGCAAGCGACACCTCTTTTGAAAGGTATCGAAAAAACCTATTCAATGATAATAATTTTGTTTGTGTTTATGGCAGTTTTAATGGCTCATTAGTAAACATTAAAATTTAAATTCCATTCAGTATGATATTAATTACAGATTTAAGAATCAGTATCTACTTAAAGAAATTGCTCGAAGTGACCTCTATTCACTTCCTGACCGTGATATATCCTATTTTTAAACTCTTCTCGTACTTTTGCAAATGTGTCTGCGGAAACAGCCTCACATTCTGCAACAGTACGTTGTTTTAAAACGTTAATATTGTCAGGTTCAGTGGCGTAAACCTTCGATTTGAGGTACCCCCACAGAAAAAATCCAGAGGTGTGAGGGGCGGTGATCGAGCTGGCCATTCCGTTGAACCTCGTCGTCCAATCCATCTACCACGATACTCCTCATCCAAATACCGTCCTACTGCACCGTAATAGTGTGGAGGAGCACCATCCTGTTGGAATGTTATTTCCAAATTGCCGAATTCATCTGGATTATCTTCCAAAATTTCAAGGATTAACGGTTCTATTGCTTTTTGCAGCAGCTCCAGATAAACCGCACCAGTTAAATGAGTATTTGGAAAAAGAGGCCCAACGATGTGGTTTCCCAGGATACCTGCCCAAACATTCACCTTCTGGGGAAATTAGGTATGTGTTTCACGAAACAGGTGAGGATTTGCGTCACTCCAATACCTCACATTCTGTGTATTTACCTTTCCATATAGATGGAAAGTACTTTCGTCACTAAAACAAATTGTTCTGACATAGTCTGGCTGTTGGTTAATTTTAGTTTCCATATTTTCACAAAATTCTAGTCTTCGGTCTGGGTCGTCGTCTGAGAGTTGATGAACCATTTTTAATTTGTATGGATGAAATTTGTGTTTTTTCAACACCCTATGTACTGTACTTCGACTGACTCCACAGGTAGATGCAACGTGAGTTGTTGAAGAAGTAGGATTAACTATTACTTCTGCCAGTATATCAATTTTTTTCTCATCAGAAATTTGTGGTCTGCTAGATCGTTTCGCATCATTTATACTACCCGTTGTTTCAAACTTACGAAGAAGCTCCCTCAAATAAGTCCTCGAAACGGGGCGATCGGGAAACCTCTTATTAAAAATGCGTTCTGCTGCATGAATATTTTGTCCAGTTTCACCAAGAATTTGGATCGCTGCTACTTTATCACCTAAAGCACGTACCATTTCGCTTCTTGAAGCACTTAAACGTTCGGCTCACAACAGTTTAACAAATTATTAAAATGTACAAAGATATTAAAAGTACCAAAAGCTGCTAAAACAGTTAAATGTACAAAAACTTGGACAATTACAAAAACGTCGCATTAGGGAGACTAACAAAACCGTCAGCTTATTTGACAACTATCCAGAGGCGGAGCTTGCATTTTGAATTTTAGTATCAACTGATTTAATTCATCACAGCTTTGCGTTTTTTAAAAGCGAGTTGCCAAAACTGCCATAAACACAAACAAAATTAGTATCATTGAATAGGTTTTTTCGATACCTTTTAAAAGAGGTGTCGCTTGCCGTAGGGTTCCATCCAAAATTATTGGTCACAATGGCCTTGTGACGTCATCTTTGACGATTTCGTCATCTATCATCACTAGTAGGGAAGTTTACAACCTTTTATATTCAGTTTCCAAATTTCACTTGTTTATGTATAATCGTTCCAAAAATAAGAGGGAGGGAGGGACTTTTGAGAAGCACTGTATATTAGTTATCAATTGACTGCTGATTATTCAGAATATTTTCAAAGTGAGTTCCTATCAGATGTAGTTCAATGTTCATCGCTGACCAAGTATCGTAGAAATGGTTGCTTTATACTACATACTACAAAAAGCTGTGACTCGCACAATAAGTACCCATACAAAAACAATTGTATGCACATGAAGTTCCGAAAAACCCTTACGATCTAAGATGACAAATTCAATAGGTCAAAGTACATACGACTTAATCATTGGATTTCACAATTTTGTTATGGTCATAATTGTTGACAATCGGTTTTCAAGCACTTTTCGAATGTAATTTGTCACAATAATAAGAATTAGCTTTTTAGAGAAAACCATTTTTATTATATGGTACCCATATGGAACGACCGGTCATTTATTTGGATCATTAAACAACGAAAATTTTTTCATGAAAATTCCACACCAGTAATTTTAAACCAATCAAATTGGGTTTTACCCTTACAACGTATGTATTTTAGTGGAATTTTTTTTCTGTTGGGTACCCAACAGCGAGTTAAATCGGAAATTTTGATGACAGAATAATATTTTTTGACAATACTGGTTTTTCTTTCTTTATTTAATTTTGATACATTTCAATTACATAATTGAAATGTTTTCTATATTCTTCGGACACCTCCTTTCTTCTTAAAAGCGAAAAAGCTAGACTTTGAATTGAATGAATATAATATCTACGTCTAATAAAATATATATATAATATTTAGACACTATTTTATTCACCATTTCTCCATTTGGTACTTTCAATTTTGAGTAGCTTAGAAGCAAATCTTCCTGAACAATTCGAAACAAATTTTCATCCTTTTAATAGAAACCACAATCTTCTATTAATGCGGGTAAATAAGACATAGTATATACGATGATTCATCATTACATCAGACAATTTCATGCATATTTTACATACAGCATGATTTTCAAATCGATACATTTTTACTACAAAACACGAGTTTTTGCTGACGTTTTGTACTGTCAAAATACGATGATAACAGCCCTCTGGTTATGAATGCTATGCAATAAAGCGCGTATAGAAAATTAATAAAAACGCAAAAAAGCAAATTTCTACCAGTTGTAATTACTCGAAACTTATGTAAAATTGAAAAATGAACTATGTTCAATCTTATAATGTTATTTCCATGCAACTACAACAAGTAGAAATCAACAATTTATAGGCTAAAATCGCTGCCGAAACTGTGACGCAAATTAATCTGTTATGTACCTACCTGTACTAGCCCAAAGTTGATAAAAAATTGAAGAATATAATATGCTACATTGTAAAATGGATATTTCCGTGCGACTACAATAAGTAGAAATCAACATCCTATAGGCTGAGAAGCCATTGCTGCCGAAACTTCAAAGCACACTAAATCTATATATGTACCTATATGGAAAATTGATAAAATAATAATTTTCGACTACTTGTAGTAACCCAAATTGATATAAAATAAGAATATAATATGTACAGTTCTAAACGGTATTTGCATGAACCACAATAGGTAGAAATTGAGAATTTATAAGCTAGAATCCATTGGTGCCAAACTGCATCTATTATAATATACCTACCTATGAAAATTATGAATTATAATTTTCTACCTTGTAGTAATCCCAAAGTTGATATAAAATGGAAGAATTAATATATGTTACATTTAACTGGTATTTTCATGAAACTATAAAGTAGAAATTGCAGAATTTATAGCTAGAATCTATTGGTGCTAGAAACTGGACGAAACTATTCAAATAATAATAATCAATTATTCATATTATTTTGACTATTGTAATTATTGTTTATATGAAAAACGCAATTATTATAATCTATGGCAGGAGGTTGATTGAAAGCGGTGGCTCGCTCTTGCTTCAGAGCTACATGACTTGACTTTACAGAAGTTGAAACAGACCTCATTGCATCAATTATTTCCTGATGGTGACTCGAATCTATCTGCAGATATGATTTTATTGAGTGACTACTACCATATCCTGTGATTTTAATTATTTTCTTTTCACCAATTCCTGTTTTGGCTAAACTTGAAACAGCAGTGGCTCTTGCAGAGTGATTTGTTATTTTGACCTTTTTGATGTCAATTCCAATTGATGATGCCGCCGATTTGAACCAGGAAGAGACCGTATTTTGTCCAGCCGGACTGTTCTTGTACCAACCTTTGGAGTTGAGGTGCTGCCAGTTTTGATTGGGAGTTGAAAATAAACGGTTGCTTTTGATGAGGCGATCTCGCTTGCTTGTTAACTTTTTGAAAAGTCTAACTGGGCATATTTCTTCATTGAGTATATTTGGTACTAACCACTTACTGTCAGCCATACTTTTTGAACCGCCTTGGGTAGTTTTAGAGAAAACTGGATTTTCAACTCGTCTGTTGATAATGCGGATGAACTTGTCTTCCTCTTGGCTGGGTCCTTTTGTAACTTCCGACGCTTAGCATTTCTTGCAGCTCTTGCATTTTCAAATTCTATATCAGAAAATGGATTGAATTTGCATTGTTCCTTTAAAAAATATTCTTGCAACTGTTGGCTGTGGAATTCCATAAAACTTTTTTTAGTTCTATTGAACCAATAGTCTTCAAGAACAAGCACCAGTTCCTCCACAGGTATATCCGCTCTATCAAAATCATACGATTTTTCTTCGGAAAAGTTTGTAAACTGCCTCCATATGCTTGACTTGGATTTCTTAGTATTCGCGGATGTTAACTGCTGAATCTCCTGACGAATACTTTCTTCACTTTCTTGACCGAAGCGAAACATTTTTTTTTCACGTCGTGCCGCTTGACAGATTCGGAACTCAAGTTCATTTTAGGTTAAGGTTTTACCTAGTTGCCATGGTAACTAAACAATTAAGTCAATCAAACCATTCTGTGTTCTAGTGTCTTGTCGAAGAAAAAAAATTGGCATTGTTGTCTTCGACTCGGGATAATTTTCAAAATTTTCATGAGCTCGAAAAAATTTCCGGAAATAATTTAACCTCTAGTGATATTACAAGTGAAAATCGCCGATCTATCCTCTCAAATAGAAAAAAATTAAAAATTTGAAACAAATGACAATTGAAACTGTAATCGATGAGGACCAACTGAGTCTCAGGGATGTTTATCTGTTGAATTCAAATAGGTATGAAAATAGTCAGGTTGTCCTACTTGAAAAGTTTTTTTAACACCGATACCAGAAGGCGACCATTTGGAATTTCATTGAAAATTTTAGAAATGTCCAAAAAAACGTGCATCTACTCAAAAGTTGGATTTTATATACATTGACAAAGAGGCCAACAAATATTAGAGGTAATAAAATGTATGTCATTTGGACCTTCCTTCAGGTCAGCGCGCAATTTAACGAAGGTACATTTTAGGTCATAGATACCTATAGGTCCGAATTACCAAAATGGACAATATGTTGAAGGCACGAACAGGCAAATGAATTAATAATTAATACAAGAAACTTTAAAGTGATCATTACCTGAAGTTATCTCTGAAGAACTTACCAATTGAAGGTGTAGAGAAAGAAATAATTTGTTTATTTGTGACGGATTTGCAGTTGATAATATGAAAATGGCGTTCGGAAAATAATTCAGTTGGGACTTGTTGGAGAAAATTAATACATGTCGATAATCCATGTTGTAATCCTACTTGCTTCTCAAACTTTTCTATTATAATGTTAATTTTCACTCATGTATGTACAGTGGGCCCCTCAAAATATTGAATTTGAAAAATAAATATCGAATTTCATGGGTAATGCCAAATTTTTCTAAAAAACTCTCTGGGCCCCAATTTCACTTCTAGTCGTCCGATTAGTTTGAAATTTGGCAGGTGTTCATAACTCGGGGTCGGATATCATGAATTTTTTGTCAAAATTCACAAATTCAAGATGGCGTCTCCAAGATGGCGGACGAGTTTTGTGATTATGATTTGATTCAATCCAAAATTGGTATGTGGGTGTTTTCGGAGTCGGCCATTATGAAATGTTCGTCAAAATTCATAAATTCAAAATGGCGGCCCCAGGATGAAGAAAAAGATTTGTGATTATGGTCCAATTCGATTCAAAATTGGTATGCGGGTCTCTTCGGGGTCGGAGATTATGAATTTTTTGTCGAATTCTATAAATTCGAAATGGCGGCTCCAAGATGGCGAACGAGTTTTGTGGTTATGGTCAGATTCTATTCAAAATTGGTGTGTGGGAGTTTTTGGTGTCGTAGATCATGATTTCTTACATGGAAGAGACCTTGTAATAACAATGCTCTATTAGAAATGAACATATTAATGCGCACTAACTAAAAAACAAAGAATAAGATAACTAATAAAAAAACTTTTTAAAGACAAGCTTTCATTTAGGCCGTGTACTAAAACGTATAAAATAAGTTGAAGTCATCGCTGACAATGATTTGATTATTTTTTGTTGAATTATTTGGTTTTAAAAAGCTTGTCGCGCGAATTGTAATAGAATTAATACTTCGACAAGTTGTTACTTACCAACCAATCATTGTCTTCCATGAATACTTTGTGAAAATCAAATACTTTGACAAGTTCTTACTTACCAACCAATCACTGCCCAATCTAATTAATTGATACCTACTTTTATGAACACTTCGCGCGACAAGCTTTTTGAAACCAAATTATTCAACAAAAAATAATCAAATCATTGTCAGCGAAAAGTTTACTTTATACATTTTGGTACACGGCTTAAATAAAAGCTTGTCTTTAAAAAGTGTTTTCATAAGTTAATTTTTTTGTATCAAGAGTACAAAAATGCCTGTTAAATATTCTTAGAATTTGGTTATTCCAAAAACATATTTGCACAAAAAGTGCTCAACTACTTGCATGAATATCCTCTACGTAACTTAACCTTCTACATAATATACTCGAATTCAAAATTGATTTTCGCGACGGGGCTTTCTGGGTTTTTATATGGAAATGAAAAAAATCAATAAAATATGTACAAGTGTAGAAGGGAAAATGAATAAATTTGAGAAAATGGTCACATTCTTGTCAATAAATTATTGTATTCTGGATTTGCCTTACGGAAAAACTCAGCTCCAAATGAATTAAATGAAACTTTTCTATCCAGAACATTTAGGTTCTGGCACTATATCTGACCCGTTCTCAAAACCGATTGAACTACTAATTATTAATGAAGAGTTTCTTGAGGTCCTTATTTGAATAGGTGTCATGAGAAACTCTCTATTAAAAAAACTTTTTAATAAAAAAATAAACCGACGAAAAACTGAAAAGTAAAAAATAAAATAAACTTTTTTAGTTTCAATAACTAAGCTCCTAAAGTAATGTAAGTAACTAATTTTGAGTCGGCGCCAAACAAACAAGCAAATGAATTAGTTAAGGCGTAAAATGCGCGGTGACATTCTGATAATTTTTTTGAAGTAATTTAATGATCTTCGTTGATTGTTCGTTTGGCGCCGACTCAAAATTAGTTACTTACATTAGTTTAGGAGCTTAGTTATTGAGACAAAGAAGGTTTATTTTATTTTTTGTGGGTGAAATCTACTAATTACTACCTACTTGTTCTTTGATTACTTCCAAAATACTTACTTATTCACCTTACTTCAACTATTACCAGTTAAATAATATGATTATCTACTTTTACTATTTGTTGTAATATGAATTATTTTTGTTGTTCTGATTAGTTTATTTCATTACTTTGTATATCATTCCATCCTCTCATAGAATATAATGATTGTGACGGATGTGGAACAAAAATAATGAGAGTAGCGATCTGTCATTGTCAACTACATATGTGTGTGCCAATGTTCACAAGTGAAAAATCAATTATCCCCTATTTTTCTACCCCTAAGGGTGGATAATTTCATTCGAAACCCAAATATGAGGTATACCCTATCTAGTAAAGGAAGAATCATCCAAATCGAAGAACCCAGTACAAAGGTATGCCTGATAGAATCGGTTAACGGACCAGAATTCAGAGGGTGAGTGATCAATATCCTTCATTTTGCTAGCCTTAAAGGTGGATTTCATCTTTTTAATTCAAATGGGACCAACTTCGAAGTACACCCTATCCACTGAAGAAAGAATTATCGGAATCGGACGTCTCAGTAAAAAGTTATGCGTGACCATACATAAAACAAAAACAATAAAAAAAATATATACGCGTCGACTAGATAACCTACTCCTTTTTGGTTTCTCAGTTAATAAATAATTTCAATCGAAATCCAAATATGAGGTATACCCTATCTATTAAGAGAAGAATCATCCAAATCGAAGAACCCAGTACAAAATTATGCCTGATAGAATCGGTTAACGGACCAGAATTCAGAGGGTGAGTGATCAATATCCTTCATTTTGCTACCCTTAGGGATGGATTTTATTCTTTAAATTCAAATGGGACCAATTTCAAAGTATATCCTATCCACGGAAAAAAGAATTATCGGAATCGGACGTCTCAGTAAAAAGTTAGGCGTGATCATACATAAAAAAAATAAAAAAAAATATATGCGTCGACTAGAGAACCTCCTCCTCTTTGGTTTCGTTGGTTAAAAATAAGTAGTTACGTGACAAAGTATACATAAGACAGGTAGAGAGTTACTCAAAAACCAGATTAACTGAACTGCAAAAATATACATAATCCATTGAAAGAATCCTACAGGTCCTGCAGAGCCCTCCAGTTATCCCCCCATACTTTTCATTATGAATCTTTGAATCAGTCACCATCATTGAACAACAAAAAATTTGGAGAAAGACTTATCATGATATTATTGTTATAACAATACTTGAAGAGAAATGTGTGAATGAAAGATCTGACGCTGAGAACGCGAACATATCGTATATTGATCTGATACTACAAATCACACAAATTGACAATCAGACTCTGTAGCAGTTATTATATATATATATATATATATATATATATATAAACAGTATCCGTCATAAAGTTGGCTACATATGGGAGAAAAATGTATTATTGAAATTTCTGAAAAACTCTAGTGGCGAATCGTTTCTGCATGTCTGTCAACTGAAAAATCCTTCGCGACTTATATCACGTGACCTGAGATTTGGCGGGAATTTGAAAAAAAAGTTTGCTGTGGTGCCGAAAAATGAGTCAGATTGACAAGATATCCAAAAATGTTATTGAGAAAATGTGTTTGAAGTCTACCAGTTTTGAATCATATTGAAAAAAAAAACAAAAATACCATTTTATTCCTCTACCCTTACCAAGAAACATTATACATTCTTGTTTTATCTGGAAACAGCTTTAATAACCTGAATCACATAAGTTTGGGTCAAAACTAATCAAATATTTGTGGAATAGACATTTTGCGGGAGATTAATTATGAAAACACGATTTAATCTTATCAATATGTGTAGTCATGCCCTGTATATTGATGCATATGAACATATTCAATATTCCCAACCCGTTAATAAAATTTATATCAACTAATATTTGTAATTAAAACTCAAGAATACATAATTTATCCTTGCTAAATTTAATATTGGTTAGTAAATTTGAACTTCAATGACTTGGCTATATTTTTGAATTTTATAAGGCGGCTTTGAAAAAAGATCTACTTTTGTTGTAACAATAACAAATGTCACAATAACTTGTTGACAATTTTGTTGGAGTTGTCGTTCTTTATCAGTTTTTGTGTTTTTCAAACTATCAATAGAAATGGCACCAAAACTGAGTACCTATACAAAAAAAAATTGAAATAGTATTGCTATATGGAGAAAATTATCATAACACCAGAGAAGTAGCTGAAATTTTCAATGGAAGGCATCCAGACCAAAATTTGCATTTTACTACGGTGGCAAAGATATTGCAAAAATTTAAGGAAACTGGTTCGGTTGAAAACAAAAATAAAAGTGTTCACGTTAAGCCTGTTGTAAATAATGAAAATAATGTGAACAATGTTTTACTGACAGACACTGAGACACCAAGAGTTTCGATGAAAAGGCAGAAATATCTCAAACCTCTGTTGAACGAATTTTAAAGCAAAATCACTTTCACCCATACAAACCAAAATTTGTGCAAGTACTGGGAGACAGGGATTATGACGCTCGATTTTATTTTTGTGCATGGAATGTTAGAAAACAACTGTGATTTCTCAAAAAATGTGCTATTTTCTGACGAAGCAACTTTTACCTCAAATGGTGTCGTCAGTTCTCAAAATTGTAGATGGTGGACAGATCATAATCCCAATTTTATTATTGAAGCCAAGGACCAATATAGTTTCAAAGTGAATGTATGGTGTGGAATTTTAAATGAGCGAATTG
Source organism: Gonioctena quinquepunctata (assembly GCA_018342105.1). NCBI lineage: Eukaryota > Metazoa > Arthropoda > Insecta > Coleoptera > Chrysomelidae > Gonioctena > Gonioctena quinquepunctata. The sequence goes on from JAFIRS010001059.1 coordinate 267,793, forward strand.
TAGGTCCCTTCTTTTTCAGACAAAGTTTAAAAGGCGAACGGTATTTGAACTTTTTACGGACTGAGATATCTACATTTACAGACAACCTACCATTACAAGAGCGGATTCGTTTATTCTTTCAACAAGATGGGGCTTCTATTCATTCTACGAATGAAGTGCGGGAGTGGTTGAACAATGAGTTTGGTGAGCAGTGGATAGGTCGATATTCAGGTAATCCTTGGCCTGCTAGGTCTCCAGACCTAACGCCGTGTGATTTCTTTTTATGGGGCTACCTGAGAAGCAATGTTCAAGAACAACGCCCCTTTCGAAATGTAGAACATTTAAAAATTTGTGTAAGGAATTGTGCAGCACTGATAAACAGAACTATGTTGAAAAATGTTCGCCGCGAGATGTTTTCCAGAACAATTATATGTATGGAGCGCGAAGGTGGTCACGTAGAATATTGAAAATGTGTACATTGTTTGTTTATTGAGTTTTTTTTTTCCACATCCACCTAAACGATACTAAATTAAATTAGGAGAAATAATGTATTATTAAGTTTTAATTACAAATATTAGTTGGTGTAAGTTCTATTTACGGGTTGAGACTATCGAATAAGCTCATGTGCATCAATATACAGGGCATGACAACACCTAGTGACAATACTAAATCGTATTTTCATAATTAATTTCCCGCAAAATTTCTATTCCAAAAATATTCCATTAGTTCTGACCCAAACTTATGTGATTTAGGTTATTAAAGCTGGTTCCAGATAAAACAAAGATGTATAATGTTTCATAGTTAGGGTAGAGGAATGAAATGGTATTGTTGTTTTTTTTATCTGGTTCAAAATTGGTACATGGGATCCTCGTTGGATCCCAAACACATTTAATCGATACATTTTTTCGATATCTTGTCAATTTGACCCATTTCTCGGCACCACAGACCACTTTCTTTTAAATTCCCGCCAAATCTGAGGTCACGTGATATAAGTCGCAAAGGATTTTTCAGTTGTCAGACATGCAAAAACGAACCGCCATTGGAGATTTTTTGAAATTTCAATAACACATTTTTTTTCCATATGTAGCCAACTTTATGACCGACACTGTATATACGAAGTGAAAAATTGCGTCTGTGAAAAATACATGAAAGGAAAAATTGTGGCATATCAGACAAATTATTAAATCAAAGAAAAATACCAACCTCAAACGGGATTCGAACCCACGACCTCTAAATCTCTAGTAAGATGGGTTTTTTTCTTTAATTTAATAATTGGTCTGATATGCCACAATTTTTCACAGACGCAATTTTCTACTTCATATTATATATTTGGCAAAATCTTATCGGTGGTTGGAGATCACCTTCCTGAACCTCGATTGAAACCGTCACATCGATGGTGATGTTAAGGTGAAAGGTTAATTGGTCTTGATGGCCACTGATGAGTACTCGAGATATTTTCTACCGTCCTAACATTAACACTGAATTATGGAAAAAAGCGATTCACAAATATGCGGACGTAACCTATGTCTTCAATAGCTCAATTGGTAGAGCTTCTGACTAGAGATTTAGAGGTCGTGAGTTCGACTCCAGCTTGAGGATGGTTTTTTCTTTAATTTAATAATTATATATATATATATATATATATATTGTTATGTTAGGAAGGACCAGTAATATATTTTAAAGATGAAAAAGAAATGATTTCATAAATAAACCACAAAAATAATAAATACTTAATAGTTAGTAGTTCATTAGATATTGTTTTTACATTTTTTTTGAGATTCTATTTCCTTTATGAAGCCTCTGTAAAATATTGATAGGTGAAAATATGCAAATACATAATGAAATCATTTTCATACATTGTCAAAATGATTACAACCTATAATTGTTTAAAATACAACAAAAAAGTCTGGATTTACAAAATCATTCTGAATTGAATGTGATCAACAAAATTATAAGCTTGAAACATGAAATTGTATCTAACTAAAAATAGCCAATGGGAGAACAAAAAACTTCTTGTTGACAATAGCCAATCAGGAAACAGGATGGTCAGATAAAAGATTTGAAATTGTGGAAAAGTAAGAACTGAGAAACGTCAAAAATAATTATCATCAAATATTGTATTTAGTTTATAATAAATGTAAAATATATTAGTTCATAAATTCTCTCAAATAACACCAAAATAGTAAAAGTTCGAGAAGGAAGTGCGCGAGTTTGAAAATTCAAATAAAATGGACAAAACAGAAATGGTATCCAGGGAATGGAAAAACAAAGCGAGGGGAGATTGAAAAAAATTTGAGAACGAAGCCAGGTACAAAATTTAAGAAAGAGAATATTTTCACGAATGACAAAGTAGTTTGCCAAAAATAACAAACCAATTCAACTTCTGAATAATTTCAACACAAAATAAATAGCATAAAAGAAGATTACCTCTTTGTACTCCACATACAAACTTGTCCAAGCTGATTTCGGGGATTTTGGATGGTTTCTTTGCAAATGGAGAGTCTTTGAGAGGAGTGGATGAAGCAGGATTTCAGATTATTGGCAGGTATTGCATCAGCGACAGTTCCAGCTCCAGGTATAAACTTTTTTAGTGCACATCACAATCTGAATCACTTTACAACGTAACTTGTATATCTGAAGAACTCTATTTTATTTTGGTATTGAACTATAAAAGGATTCTTCCAAGTCAAAAGAAAAAAGTGAGGTTATATACAATATCCAACACTGTTTCTTATTATTCTATAAAAATTTATCAATTGCTTATAGTTATAAGTTATTTATCGCAGGCCAGGTTAATATAAGTTTTCCTGAATAAATGAATTAATTGTTTTTGATAATTTTTGGTTTATTTTCCACAATGATATGCAAATATTCTACTTATAAACACTGAACTGAAAATAGTTCAAGTGACACCAAGACAGGCAGTGGCTCTATTGCCAATACCGACTCCTGAGGCGAAGGCGTACCAACTGAGTTAGTCGTGGTAAGAAAGGGTAATAACAATTGGCAGCAACGTGGCGAGAAAACAGTGACGTTAGCTAGCAATTATTATTTCATAACAATTAGCTATTATCATATCACAATATAACAATTGGCTTCCCATTTTGGAGCTGAATTGCCTACATAAGTATTAGAGGTATATCAAAATCAAAATCAAAATATTTATACAGGGAGAAAATATTTGTGGGGCAATAACAATAACGTGGGGAAAAATTAACAACAATTATTATTTAAAAGCAATTAATATTTCATATCAATTTGGCGCCCAACGCGGTACGAAAATATTTGTAATCATAATAATTATAAATTGAATAATTAACAAAACAACCCTTCATAACAATATATATATATATATATATATATATATATATAGCTGATATTTTTATTGGTTCCTATATTAAAAAATATGCAAGTTTAAAACACGTTTCATTCATTCATCATTTCATAAACCTGTTTTCATGTATTATGTTAATTTTGCTATTTTGAACATCTTTTAGTGTTCGTTTTATCGAAATATCTTTCAAGAATTCCATTTTAACATGAATGTTCTTGTTTTTCATACTTCAGACTCCCGAAGATAGGGTTTCGAAACGTTGATTATTTGAAATTTGGTTTTCTTCAACATTCAGACCGACTCCAACCAATTCAAAATACTTGAAATATTATCATCGGTCGCTATCCTACTCAGATATATTTAGATTTGATCTATGTACCAAAGGAACAATTCGTAATTATAGATTTCTCAAAATTATTTTATACCTTTCGAACTCTTCCAAAGATATACTGATGACCTGTTACCATGGAACACTAAAATTGCCACTGCCATTGGTTTACCTCCAATTTGATATTTCCAGCGCGTATATAATTATACTGTGATGAGTGGAAAATATAAAAAGGTGTGAGGGGGTATATAATTTCAAAATATACAGTGTCACACATGAAGTTCGCAACAAATGGAAGTATTTTTTATTAATAGATATATTGAAAATTTGACTTCGCAATTAGTTTGTGCTTGAAAAATTAGTAAAGAGCAGATCTTCCTTTTTGTCATGTGCTACTCTAAACCTGTCAAATTTGACATTTTTTTCGAAAATCCTCAAAAAATCCGTTTTTCTTTGGAAATTTCGAAAAATTCCAAAGAAAAAAATTGCTACCTTTGCTTCAAATTTGGACTCTCTACTGTCACTTCGACTTTTTTCCAATTTTTTTAATTTTTTGAATCTTTTGGTCTACCCATTCGAACGAAACATGATTCAAATTTCATAATTTTGATGAATACGAGACTTCAATGTCATATCTTGCCCAGAAAATACCCACATTGGCCTGTAACCAGAAAAAAAAATGCACCTCCAGAAATTCGTCTTTTCAATGTATGGACGTTAACTTGTCAGTAATCGAATAAACGAATTTCTCTTCATTCTTATTTCACTCGTATTTCTTTTTTAACAGATTCGTTTCCCGTTAGCTGCAGATGAGTTTGAAATATTTTGATGTAGTTTATACCCAACAGTGTGACTGTTGGATGTAAATTGTTAGATGTAATTTTCGAGCAAATAATAATTTTTCGCAACGTTTTTTGAATTAATTTCATAAATCTCATATTCTTTATTTCCATCACTAGATGTGTAAAAAACATTAAGCCAAAATTCACAACAAAACATCGTAACATTCATTGATTTATCTCAATAATCTTATAAAGAACCCGAATTCATCATTCAGTATGCTGCCCTTTCCGTTCTATACAAATTATAGTCCTTCCATTCACAGACTTCGTGGCATTTTTAATAAATAGGGGATTTATGTTAGCACAACATTCCCGAATGGTATTCTCCAAATGTTCTTTGTTTGTAAATACTCTCTGCTTATACACTTTTTGTTTCAGATAACCCCATAGAAAAAAGTCCATTGGAGATGAGTCCGGTGATCTTGGTGGCCAATAATCTTCCCAATCTCTTCCTAAACATCCGACTGAGACACTGTTTCACTTCTACCGTTTGGTGGATCGGTGCCCCGTCAAGCTGATACCACAAATTTCGTCTAACACTTAGAGGCAGATTATCAAAAACTTCAGACAACTGATTCATAATGAAATTTCTGTACATGTCTGCGTTCAAATTTTATCTCAAAAAATATGGTCCAATTATTTGGTTATGTGATAAACCACACCACACATTTGTCTTGAATGAATATTGGTAACAGCCTTCTATTACAAAATTTGGATTATTGTTGGACCACCAGCGACAAATTTGGGAACTAACTGTTCCGTTCGACGTGAAAGTTGCCTCGTCTGTCCATAAAATCTGGGGAAATGTGATATCGTTTTCTCTCTCACCTTGGAGCCAAAATGAAAATCCCACTCGAATATCGAAATCTTTTTCTTTAAGAGTGTGTATGAACTTTGGCTTATAGGGATGGAAATTATTTTTGTGCAAAATTGTTCTCATAGTTTCTCTGCCAACCCCTGTAATAGTTTTTCCGTCTCCAACAACGCTCAAACAAACATTGAGTAGTTCTTCTTCATTATACCTCATTGGATTATGTGGTAACTTGAAACGATTTTCCACAGAGCCAGTTTCTTTGAATGTTTTCAATATCCTTCCCACGGACTAAAGTGAATATTTTTTCCTGGATACCGGTAATTGAAAATACAAGCAACATCTCGATATGGCACATTCTCACCACATAAAAGAACGATTTCCACTTTGTCTTGTGTGGATAACATTGTACATAAAACTTATTTGTGAATTATAAATGTACGAAAATCTGTACGCAAAACAACTCGATTTATTAATCGCAATAATTTGACATTAACCAAAACTAAAAATTTGTTTCAACAGCCTACTAAGGGAAAATTTTATTTCGATTCGATCAATTGTACTATTTTCTTCCCGAGATGTTGCATTAATCTTGTATTGTTTAAAATCACGAAATTTTATAACATTTTGTACAAATCGCTAGAACGAAAGTCTTTTCAATAGTTATGAAACCGTAGGTCATTGTTTAGTTTACAGAAAAGTATGATATTTCGGGTTTGTTTGTAACTGATGAAAAAATTAAACTGGATAAAAATCTATTAAAAAAAGAAATACGAGTGTAATAAGAATAAAGAGAAATACGTTTATCCAATTACTGACATATTAACGTCCATACATTGAAAATCCGAATCAGTTTCACAATGAAATGAAAAAACTAGATGAACTTTGCAACAACAAAAACGAATTTCTGGAGGTGCATTTTTTTTTCTGGTAACAGGCCAATTTATGTATTTTCTGGGCAAGGTATGACATTAAAGTCTCGTATTCATCAATATTATGAAATTTTAATCATGTTTCGTTCGAATCAATAATTGGAAAAAAGTCGAAGTGACAGTAGAGAGTCCAAATTTGGAGCAAAAGTATAAAATTAGAAACCGAGCAACTTTTTTCTTGGCATTTTTTGAAATTTCCAAAAAAAGATTATTTGTTGAGGATTTTCGAAAAAAAATTCAAATTTGACAGGTTTAGAGTAGCACATGACAATAGGAAAGAGGCTATTTTTTACTCATTCTTCAATCACAAACTAACTGCGAAGTCAAATTTTCATTATTTTTATAAATTAAAAAAACTTCCATATGTTGCGAACTTTATGTGTGACACTGTATATGAAAAAGTTATCTACTGAAAACTAAATATTACTCGCGAATCTCTATGAAGAGACATAAGAAATAAGTTTTCAATAAATTTGTGATATTTTTGCCCTGCGAATTATTCATAACAGTTCTTCCAGTCAGGACAATATATTTAATTGACCCTCGCAATTCTGGGAAAGTTCAGAAGGGTGGCTATGTTTTGAGCCCCGGTAGGAAGCAGATATGTTCCGAATCCAATATCCTGACTATCCAGTCTCGCTTTCGTTAAAATTAAATTGAGATCCTCTCCAGCCATCAATACGTATTCACCCTAGACGCCAATGTCTGAAATGCTCCCTTCGGTAACTTATAAACTTTACGGTACACAATTTGGAGACTAATTTAATTCCAGAAGAAAACGAAACTTCGAAACAATTCATTGGAAATGAGAATCTTCTACAATAGTTCTGGAAGTTTTGAGGAATTGGGGAATGAAGCAAAACGAATAAAGGATTTGAGAATGAGCATAGATCAACATTCAACAAGGGACCCACATATTGAAATAATAATAATTTTATTGCCATGGGTTTCATGTGAAACATCAGCAACCTCGGATACAGGAGGTTGAGTGTACATGTATGTATATACTATAAGTACTTAAAATTACTTACAAAAGTATAGATAAAAACTTACATTCATACGTGACTGAATGCTATAAAAAACTTTTTAACAAAAAATCAAACCGGCGAAAAAATCAACTGAAAAGCAAAAAATAAAATAAACCTTCTTAGTCTAAATGATAATTGAGCTCCTAAACTAATGTAAGTAACTGATTTTGAGTCGGCGCCAAACAAACAATTATCGAAGATCATTAACTATGAAAGAAGTCATCAAAACGCAGCCGTGCATCTCGCTGCCATCATTTTACGCTTCACCTAATTCAATTGCTAGTTTCGTCGGTTTTTATTTACTTTTCAGTTCCGTATTTCGTCGGTTTAATTTTTTGTTAAAAAGTTTTTATTTTTCAATTTTTTGTGGCTAAAATCTACCAATTACTACCTACTTGTTTTTTGATTACTTCCAAAATACTTACTTACCCACCTTACTTCAACTATTACCAGTTAAATAATATGATTATCTACTTTTACTATTTGTTGTAATATAAATTATTTTCGTTGTTCTGGTTATTTATTCCATTACTTTGTATATCATTCCATCCTCTCATAAAATATACTGATTTTGACGGAACAACAATAATGTCAGTAGCGATCTGTCATTGTCAACTACGTATGTGTGTGCCAATGTTCACTAGTGAAAAATCAATTACCCCCTATTTTTCCAATTATCCAAATCGAAGAACCCAGTACAAAGTTATGCCTGATAGAATCGGTTAGCGGACCAGAATTCAGAGGGTGAGTGATCAATATCCTTCATTTCGCTACCCTTAGGGGTGGATTTCATCTTTTAAATTCAAATGGGACCAAATTTGAAGTACACCCTATCCACTGAAAAAACAATTATCGGAATCGGACGCCACAGTAAAAAGTTATGCGTGATCATACATAAAAAAATATGATGGAAAAACATAAAATATACGGGTCGAATAGAGAACCTCCTCCTTTTTGGTTTCATCGGTTAAAAATAGACGTACCTATAAAGCTCATACATTAGGGTTTACATACATTGAACAAATTGTCTAATGACACATTTTACACATTGGGTTTCTACTACTTGATGATGTTGATGTATTTCCAGTCAGAATTTTTTTGGCGCATTCCAGTTTTTAACTGACGAAAAGGAGGAGTTTCTCTAGTCAACGCGTATTTTTGTTTATGTATGACCACGCTTAACTTTTCACTGAGACGTCCGATTCCGATAATTACTTCGAAGTTGGTCCCATTTGAATTTCAAAGATGGAATCCACCCCTAAGGGTAGCAAAATGAAGGAATTTGATCACTCACCCTCTGAACTCTGGTCCGTTAACCGATTCTATCAAGCATAACTTTGTACTGGGTTCTTCGATTTGGATGATTTTTCCATTATTTGATAGGGTATACCTCATAGTTGATCAAATTTAGATTTCGAATGGAATTATCCACCCTTACGGGTCGAAAAATAGGGGCAAAATGATTTTTCACTTGTGAACATTGGCACACATATGTTGTTGACAATGACAGATCGCTATTGTCATTATTTTTGTTCTCCTACATCCGTCACAATCATTATATTCTATCAGAGGATGAAATGATATACAAAGTAATGAAATTAACTAACCAGAACAACAAAAATAATTTATATTACAACAAATAGTGAAAGTAGAGAATCATATTATTTAACTGGTAATAGTTGAAGTAAGGTGGGTAAGTAAGTATTTTGGTAGATTTCAGCCACAAAAAATTGAGAAATAAAAACTTTTTACCAAAAAAATAAACCGACGAAAAACGGAACTGAAAACTAAAAAATAACATAAACCTTCTTAGTCTCAATAACTAAGCTCCTAAACTAATGTAAGTAATTAATTTTGAGTCTGCGCCAAACGAACAATCAACGAAGATCATTAAATTACTTCAAAAAAATTATCAGAATATCACCGCGCAACTCGATGCCATAATTTTACGCCTTACCTAATTCCTTTGCTTGTTTGTTTGGCGCCGACTCAAAATTAGTTACTCACATTAGTTTAGGAGCTTAGTTATCGAGACTAAGAAGGTTTATTTCATTTTTTACTTTTCAGTTACGTATTTCGTCGGTTCAATTTTTTGTTAAAAAGTTTTTAACCGACGAAATTAAAAAGGGGGAGGTTTTTTTTTATGTATGACCTCGCATATCTTTTCACAGAGTAGATCGATTTTGATGATTCTTTTCTCATTGGATAGGGTGTACTTCAAAGTTGGTCCCATTTGAATTTGAAAAAAAATTCTCCCCTAAGGGTAGCAAAATGGAGGATATTGATCGTTCACCCTCTGAATTTTGTTTCGTTAACCGATTCGATCAGGCATAACTTTGTACTGAGTTGTCCGATTTGGATGATTCTTTTTTTATTAGATAGTGTATACCTCATTGTTGATCATATTCGAATTTGGGATGGAATAATCCACCCCTATGGGTAGAAAAATAGGGATGATTGATTTTTCACTTGTGAACATTGGCACACATATGTAGTTGACATTGACAGATTGCTATTGTCATTATTTTTCTTCTCCTACATCCGTCACAATAATTGCAGTCAGATATTATTTCAGAGTCATTAAAAATACTCATAGGACTGATTTCTTTGAAAGTGGAGGCAATGCATTATGTATTCTATACAATTATAGTATGGACCCTTCTCGAATAGACTTGTTTTATGTAGTGGGATGCGTATATGTTTACTTGCTGCTGCTTATAAAATACTCGCACTTTCAAAAAGTAATTCGCCTTAGCGAGCACTGAGTACTTTTGAAAAGGGTGAGACTGTTATGCACTTCATGGACTTTCTGATATAGAAAGAATTTGGTTCAAATAAAAAAAAGGTTTTGTATTTTTAGATTATTTGGATTATTTACGTCGAATCAAATCCAGAACAGCAACGGACACAGCATATGTAAAACGCAATGCTTTGTCCAGTATGATATATTAGTGTTACGGAAATCAGGAAAATACTCTGGGTACGCCCCTGTGCTGGTTGCCGATGACATCATGCTCCACATGCTCCACATAAGTGCCATTGGAAAATTCGAGAAACGACCGTTGTGAGTGAGGTCATCTTCCAGATCTTTCGATAATGGCCATTCGAAGATGCGAGGAGAAAACCGGCCGTTATCGATGATGTTATGGAACATTCCCGATCGCCGCTATTCCAGAACTTTCCGCCGTCCTATATATAGCGGGTCATATGCGACAGGCGAGTCAGTCAGAAGTCGGCAGTAAGTCAGAAAATAGACCTGGGAATATTGTTGAGCATAATGATTGTGAACAAGTATTGTATTGTTAAAATATGCTATTGAGTTGTGTTTCAAAGTGTAATAGAACCGATTGAATTTATCGGACTATGTTTGAACCCCAGTTTCGTAACATTATTTATGAGTGTAACGTGTGGCATTGAATAAACTGGCGTGGTGGAATAAATGAGACCCACATTTCAAAATAAAAACTTTATTCATATGAATATTGAACATTTTGAAGCCTTCTTCTTAAATTATCGAATTTTGACAACAAAATCATGATTTCCGACAGCAAAAATCTCTGCTTATCAATTTTCATTGAAAGCTAATTATAAATAAAAAATCACGTACGCCGTATTAAATTCTCCATCATGAGTTTTTACAATAAAATCATAATCTGCGACCCCAAAAACCTACAGATAGCGATTTTGAGTAGATTCTGTCATATCGGAGCCGCCATCTTGAATTTTGACAACAAAATAATGATCTCCGTCCTCATGAATAGAATCGGACAATGAATCATAAATGTCGTCTGCTATCTTTTGTTTTCTTATCAAAATGTCATAATGCATTGTCACGCGAATGATTAACATCTGCCAAATTTAAAGATGATGAACTGAAAGTGGTTCAAAATTGACTTGCAAGATATTATCTAAACCCTAAACACACTAACACAGCACATTAAATAAAAGTTGGTGAAAATGTTTCCAAAAAATTATTTCACAGAAAATCGCCTGGGGAACTGCTTCCCGGCCCCCAAAAGTGTCCCAGTGCGTGCCTGCAGAGAGTTAGAGACATAGACGTCCGCCAAAATTGGTGTCACCTTGACGACTGGTCTGGTCTGGTCCCAGTCACAGAGAGTCATACTGACGAGTTTTGTGATTATAGTTTTTGGGGTCGGAGATCATGTTTTCTTTCAGCTCAAAACTTACAGGGAAGAGACCTTGTAATAACGATAAATGAACAGATTAAGGCGAACTAACTGAAAAGAAAAAAGAAAATAACTGGTAAAAAAACTTTTTAAAGACAAGCTTTCATTTAAGCCGTGTACCTACTAACACGTATGAAATACGTTTGAGTCATCGCTGACAATGATTTCATTATTTTTTGTTGAATTATTTCGTTTCAATAAGCTTGTCGCGCGAATTGTAATAAAATTAATACTTCGATAAGTTTTTACTTACCAACCAATCATTATCCAATGGTATTAATTGGTACCTACTTTTATGAATACCTCGTAAAAATTGAATACTTTGACAAATTCTTACTTACCAGCCAATCACTGCCCAATCAAATCAATTGGTACCTACTTTTATGAACACTTCGCGCGACAAGCTTTTTGAAACCAAATAATTCAACAAAAAATAATTAAATCATTGTCAGCGATGACGTTTTAGCTTAACTAAAAGCTTGTCTATATAAAGTTTTTTTACTAGTTATTTTCAGTATTTTTATTACAAGCTTTTATTTAGTTTCACCTGTTCCGATGTTTGTCATCAAATCTTGCAAGTTAAATTTGATCCACTTCTAATCGCTGATTGATTCGAAATTTGGCAGGTGTATATAATTTCGGTAATAATGCATTAGAGAAATTTTTGTTAAGAAAAAAAACAAAATGGTGGCTCCAATATGGCGGACAACTTTTGTGATTATGGTCCGATTCTATTCAAAATTGGTATCTAGGGGTTTTCGGGGTCAAAGATTATGATTTTTTTATCAAAATTTTAAAATTCAATATGGCGGCTCCAAAATGGCGGTCGAGTTATGTGATTATGGCCCGATTCTATTCATAATTGGTATGTGGTGGTTTTTGGGGTCGAATATTCTTTTTACAAGCTTTCATTTTCAGTTTCACCAGTCCCGGTATCTGTCTGTCTGTGTGTCTGTCTGTCTGTCTGTAATCAAATCTTGCAAGTTAAATTTGACTCACTTCTAATCGTCAGATTTATTTGAAATTTGGCAGGTGTACTTAATTCCGGTGACAGTGCATTATGAACTTTTTGGTGGGAAAAAAAAACAAAATGGTGGCTCCCATATGGCGGACAATTTTTGTGATTATGGTCCGATTCTAGAAGAAGAATAAAAACTATTTTTAAATATGAAAATACTAAATTTAATGGCAATGATAGCTTTAAACAACGATCAAATTAAATGTTAAAATGTTGTACCGTTTGCTATCTGACAGTAGCCAAGATTATGAATTAATTCTTTTTGAACATTGTCAATAACGTCAGGAGGTATACATTGTATCTCATGACGAATTCTTGATTTTAAATCTTCTGAATTCTCTGGCCTATTAACTTAAACACAGGAAGTAATCAAGTGGTGTCAAATCTGGAGATCTAGCTGGCCACACAATCGGTCCCCTTCTCCCTATCCAACGATTCGGAAACACCACATCTAAATAGTCGCGGACAGCTGCTGCAAAATGGGAAGATGCACCATCTTGTTGGAAAAATAAATCAGTTCTCGGAAGACCAGGTTCCTCTAGATCTGGGTACAAAGCTATTAGTGCACGAATAAGGTCGAATCGTAGAAAATCCAAACATATTGCACTAGTCAGGTTCATGTCAAAAAAACAGGGACCGATAATTCTTCCGTCGACTATGCCACACCATTCAATGTGGATTTTGAGTGTGATACTCCATCATCCATCGGGGATTTTCGGTAGCCCAATAATGGCAATTTTGCCTATTGACGTGGCCGTTCAAAACAAACGGAGCCTCGTCAGAAAAACTTTATAATTATCATTATTGCATAGCTGTTGCAGTTGTTCGTTGTTCAAAGTCGTCTTCAATCAGCTCATGGATGAAACGTGCCTTATAAAGATGGTGCTTTGCTTTTCTCAGAATTTTGTGGACTGTGGACGCTGCCATATTGAAATCAGAAGCCAATTGGTTGAGTGTTGTGTGATGATTTTCATGCACTGCCAACACAACATTGAGCTGATCGTCTTCTGGTGGTGAGGGTCGACCAGATTTAGGAAGATCACGGGCATGTCCAAATTCACGGTATTTTGACTCAACTTTGCTCACCATGCTTTGGTTAATAGGTTGCCGATCAGGATGAGTGCATTAAACAATTCAACTACTTATCTTTGGGTGCGCATTCTGTCTCCAAATCCTATCATGCAAAGAATTTATCTTTCTCGTTCATTCAATTTAATCATTTTCCATGAAATGACACATTAACTACTCAATAATGTACCGACAAACGATAAGATATGTTATTCTTTAAAGAACTAACTTCACAAAAACTATTCAGCAATAAAAACAAAATTCTGTTCGCTATGGCTACTGTCAAGTAATGGAAATAGTCAGATAGCAAACAATGCACAATTTGAACATTCAATTTGATCGTTGTTTGAAGCTATAATTGCTATTGAATTTAGTATTTTATATTTCAAATTATATTTTTTTGTTTTATTTTCATTTTACCCATGCTCATAGGCACCTTTTCACATTCCGTAATGAAAAATGGAGTCGCCATTAAAAAAATACCGATGACGTCATTTCTCCTACACGAATCATTCTGTATGTATTAATTAAATTTGAAAAAATGCCCAAATGGAAATTAAATTACGAATTTATCCACTACTACGAGAGCACTGAATTAAACTGACGCACTGTATACAAACTCTATGTAGGATATATTTTGGAAATCAGCTTTCCATGAAGATTCCAAAAATTTAATAATGTATAGGGTGTTCTATTTGAGAAAATTGTCGCGGACATCATTTAGTCAAACGTGGAACACCCTGTATAGAGCTTGGAGTGAGAAGGGATCCAGTTTCAGGGCATATCTTGAACACCGACATCTCCAGCCAGGTATAAAAACTTTAATAGTGCACATCCGGTCCTGAACAATTTCACAAATAACGTATTTCACATCTGAAGAACTTTATTTCACTGTATTTTGAACTATAAAAGAAAACTTCACTCTCAAGGAAAAAGTGAGGTTCTGTCTATCTATCCATGATTTCATTTTTATGATTATCCGTGAATATTTGTAGATTCACATTAGTATAAGTTATTTCTCGTAGGCCAGGTGAAATTAAGTCTTCCTGAATAAAGGAAATAATTGCTTTTTGATACTTTGTTGTTTGTTTTCTACAATGATCAACAATCATAACAATGACCATCGAATAAACTGAAATTAGACAGCAGGGGTTAGTGGCTCTATTGCCTGAACCGGCATCTGAGGTAAGAGGCGTACCAACTGTTGCTAGCTGTGGTAAGAAAAATGATAACAATTGGCAGCAACGTGACGAGAGAACAGTGACGTAGCTTGCAATTATTATTACATCATTGCAATATTATACAGGGTGAAAATACTTATCTATATCATATCAATCTGGCTCACAAAGAATAGCAAAAATTATTAGCAATCTTATTATATAAAACAATTATTTTGCAAATATCAATACATAACAAAATGGTGCCCAAGGCGGTGCAAAAATATATTAATAATAATAATAATAACAAATTCAATTATAAAATTCAATTTGATATATTATCTATACTGAACAATATATATATACATATATATATATATATATATATATATATATATATATATAACTCATCGTATTTTTTCATATATCTTCTATTCATTCCTGCTGATTACAATTTCAAATAGATAAAGAAAATTCAGAAGTTCTCTTCGTTTTCATTTGAATTACTGAATTGAAAGCCAGATAAAAGAGGTACCTTACATTCGGAGTTTTTTCCATAAACTCCCAGCCCTTCCGTGATTATGATATATTGTTGTGATAACCGTGAGGAAATAGCTATGGCAAATATCAGTGGACCCTAAAGTGTATGAACAAACAAAATTTTCAGTTATAGCTCGGAATTGCGTCGCATCGCATCCAAGGTTTATTTTATGAAACCATAACAGAGTGAGTAAATTGCTCATGGCAGATTTCCTCTTGAATATTATACAATTTTTATTGACTTCTATTTTTTTATATCCATCGTTCCATGAACTCTTTTATCTGCATACACGGTGTACTTCACTTGTAGTTTTTCCATGAATGTGATTTTCAAATTAAAAAGTTTGAAAATTTACCCAAACCACGAAATGTTTTATTTATATTCTGATACTACTGACTGTCCACCATTTTATCAGCCCGCTAGTTGGAGATGTGCGCTGTGAGTAATTTAACACGACTGGCAAAACACAAAAAGCAAAACGGGCAGTGGCAGTGTGAACGACTGTCAGTTTTGAAATAATTTTAGACCTTTCCAATTAAAGTGCGAACAGAAATCTAAGAACCACTTGAGTTATCAGCAGGCGGTGGATTCTACGCAGAGTTGTACCTGCCCTAGTCATTAAATTTTGTTTTATAGGTAGGTATAATGATATTGGGTTGGGATAATTATTAAGAAAAATCGCTTGAATATAATTGAGAATTGTTTATTTATATATAATATATGATAATAATATATATAATTATATTATATAATAATATATGATATACCTAATTAATGTAAAATGTCAAACTTTATACTTTATAAAAAGTTCAGTTTCTCGATAAAAGGTAATTTATAGACAAAATTACTCACTTTCACTGTCGTCAGCCAAATTGATAATAAACTTTTCTTTGGGAATTTTTTCTATATCCTTATATGACTTTTCCACCTTTTTAATATGGGAAACACACTTGGCCCTGCTGTATCAGGAATGTTTGCAGTTTCTGTTTGAATAAGAGCTACCACAGTTGAACCTAAGGTTGGAGAAGTATTATTTCTTCGAACTGCTGACTTCAGCTGATGCGATATATGTTCAATTGGGTTAAATATACAGTGATAAGGAAGAAGTCTGAGCACCGTATGTCCCAAGCTTTCAGCAAATGAATCACAAAAATATTGATTTTTCATCGATTAACTGCGTAAAACTTCTAGTAATTGTTTTTTGTGTACTTTTTCTCATAGTACATATCATTATTCCACATATATTCTTGTATAGTGGCTTTGGTGTCATTTGAATATGGTGCTTTATCTAGTCTTCGACATGACGATAATACTGTTGGGTGGAATATTTGGTATGAGTTCATTTTGGAACCATTCTTCAAATTATTCGGCTGTAGTATCATCATGATAATCGACTAAAGAGTCCTTAATATTCTTTGCCGATAAAGACAACGCATTTGGTATAAATCCATTTTCGGTTCATGCGTGAATGATCGTAATGCGTTTCCCTTTATTAGACGGTGCATTAGTTTGGCACAAGACAGATGAGTCTACCCAACTTTTGTTTGGAATATCGTGTGTATCGAACCAAGTTTCATCCAAATACACTACTGTTCTACCATATTCTCTGAATTCGTTTATTGCCAATAAATATTCAAATCTCCATTTCTTAACGCGCACAGATTCCATTCAGATTTTCCTGCTACTAATGAGTTTTTTAAATTTAAATCCGTTTTCTAAAAGAGACTTCCTTAAAGTTTTTTTGCAACACTGGATACATGTTTCATTCTTTTTGAGCCGTTGCATTAAAATATCTAATGTAGGCACAATTTTCTCTTTATACAAGGCATATATTGTTCTTCGAATTATATCTACATCACAGCCATCTAGTTTCCTTGAACCACCAGTCTTTCCGTTTCTTTCTTTTTAAAATGGGGTTACTAACTATTTCAAATACTGTGGAATACTGTGTTTTTGTTAAAGAAGCACTTTCTTGCACATATTGATCCTTGGACATTCCACGTTCCAGAAGGGAAGTATAAACATTTAATATAATTTGTTTCCCATGAGGGTGTAACATTTGTAGACTAGTGGTACTACGACCACCAGTTGAAGTACTAGCCCATGGACGCCACATTTTTCACGACACAAAAATAGAATAGACACTTTAAAATAGACACAACTGACACAACGGAATATTAGGTAGGTAATGACTAAATGTTGTTTAACTTTTCCCCTTTTATTTCTGAAAAGCGGTCAGTTCTCAAAACAGTCTTGTTATATTATCGCTATAATCTCGTTAATAGCCCTTTAGTACTAAAAGTCTGGTGGCCAGGTAAGTAAATTTTATTATTTACACACATTTTAACATAGCCTTACCAAGGGTTCTAAATCAACCTTACGAGATATTTTATTATCAAATAAATTTAAATACAAAACTGTCAACAAAAGCCAAAAATAATGGAGAGCCCACTATTATTAAAATGCCAAACTATTTCATGAGATATTTCAATCCTGACCTGGGAATATTTTAAGGGACACACACTTTGATTGCTTATCAATATTTCGAACAATAGGTAATAATGAGGGTCGTCGGCTAATATTGATTTACGACCTTCTTAGATTTCTGTTCGCACCATACCAGGAAAATGATCAATGTCAAGACATCTGCTTGTATTCAAAAACTGCAATGATTGGAAATTTCCTTTTTTTCTACCTGAATTAATTGACTATTTGTCATTGCCACATCCAAAAGAGTTTTATCAAATTTAATTTTTTACACAAAATAGAAAAATGGGAATTCAAAAATGTATATCATGTTTATAACAGGAATGTGGCTGGTGGTACATATTGTTTCAGCTGAGATCATTATTGATCGATGTCGTTTTCTTACCATATTTTGTTTTTGCCTCTAAAATTGTTACTCTGCAAAAACATCTATTTCACCACCATGAGAACGGTATCCACAAACTTGGAATACGATTTGCAATTCTCAATAATGAATATTAGGTAATCTATAAAAAACGAATAATATTCTTATATAACGTGTTCAGCAGGTATACAATGAATTAAATAAAATTTTGACATATATTATCGGTTTCATTAAATGAGATGTGGATGTGGAATCATATGCAACTGAAAGATTGAGTTTATTCATCATATTTCATAGTTTTATTACAATTATTATCCAATTTATTATAAATAAAATAAATTCACACAGCTTCAGTACACTATTCATGATTAAAATCCATGAAAAACTAACTTTTTATACGACTACTTCAGAAAATGAGATTTTGCGCACAGAAAACTTGCTCCGAAAGCGACACTTTGCACACGCCGTGTGCAATACACTTTGCGCATGGATATGTCATCTTTGCGCACGCATCTCTCGTTCACTGTGATTTTCTTCTGGTTCTCTCCTAACAACGTCAAAATTTTACAATGTTTCAAGCTGGCTGAGTTCCATAGCAACCGTCACGGCTCTATTGTTTTGTTGATTGATACTTCAAAAAAATTTGGTTTTTAAAGTTTGTTGAAGAAAATGTGGATTTCTGCGGAAATTTTGCAAAAAGTTCATAAGTTACGAACTGCTGCCAACAAAATCGAGAAACAGGTATGAAGCTGAGTTGAAACGATTTATCGAATGGAGACTGGCCAATAATGTCGAAACCTTTTCGGAAAATGCAGTGATGGTGTATTCTGAAGAACTTTCAAAAAAATATAAATCCTCGACATTGTGGACGACTTATTCGATGCTCAAATCAACGTTAAGTACAAATCACAACATAGATTTCGGAAGCTATAGAAAGTTGCAAGCGTTAGTCAAACGTAAATACGAAAACCACGTCCCGAATCCTCACAGAAGACAATTTTTGTCGGTTTTTGACGACAGCATCAGACGACAAATATTTACTTATTAAGGCGGTGGTGGTAGTTGGAGCATGTCGAAGAGAGGAATAAGCTTATCTCAGAATAGAAGAGACGGAACAAGAAACAGTATACAAAAGTATTTTTAATAGCTGCAAACGACTGTTATATTCGAAGTATATGTCAAACTTGACAACCATTAAAACAACTAGAAAACAACAGGATGTGAAATATTTAGTTTCATGATCTGTTGAATACCAACAGTGCTAAGCTGATCAAACTGAAGAATACAAAAACGAAGATACCAAGGTCCTTTACAGTTTCAGGAAACCTTCACACCATCCTGAAGAAGTACTGTGCTCTTCGCCCTCCCAATCTGAAGACAAGCAGGTTTTTTTTAACTATCAAAACGGAAAATGTACAAACCAAAACATTGGCATCAACAAAATTGGCAACATGGCTAGAGAAATTGCCAAGTTTTTGATGTTAGAGAATCCAGAATCTTGCACGGGACACTGTTTTTGGGGTAAAGGTTAAGAATATGAGATCACCCCGTATCTTCATGAAATTTTCACAGGAGATTAGGAAGACGATAAAAACAGTATAGCAATCGAAAATTTAGCGCGGAAAAGATAATTTTAGGAGATATGGGCCCCAGAAGGTCCATAAATAGAGGTTATGGATCACTTTTGGAAACTGCAAACTGATATAAAGAATGGCTTTTTGCACTAAACTATTAACTGTACACTCATTTAACGTTTAAGTAATATTAAAATCACTTAATGATCAATAAAGACATGAAAAAACTCCGATTATGTTTCATTACATTTTTCACATGAACTGTCCAAAATCAAATATTGGTGGTTGCATTGATCTTGGCGTTTTATGGACATGCCACGTTGCCAACTATTCAAGTGAATTTGGCCAATCCGGATTTTCGCAATTAATTGGATCGAAATTTTCGCGAGCGGAGCGAAGCGTCGCTTTATAAGGTTGATTAGCTTGCATTCAACTTGGATAGCAAGGTTAGCCAAGTTAGGTTAGGTTGTGTTCCTTCTTTTTACATTAGAAATTGATTTGATCGAAATGTTCGCGAGCGGAGCGAAGCGTCGCCTTGTAAGGTTGATTAGATTGCATTCAACTTGGGTAACAAGGTTAGCCAAGTTAGGTTAGGTTATGTTCCTTCTTTTTACGTAAGAAACTAATTGGATGTTTTCTTGTATGCCTGGCCGAGACACGCCGAAGGCATACAAGAAAACATCCAATCCAAATGCGTTTCTTGGTCCAGTTTAAAATTACTTAAAACAAAATACTCTGAAATCACATTATTTTATATGTTTGGTAACTTTCTAAATGCGGCACATCATGCTTAATTTTCAAAATTATAACCACCATCAAGAAGCGTGGTGAAATATACTTTGCATTTCAAACACAGATATCAGATCGTTATTTCATGCTGTAATACTTATCATTTATATGCTCAATATGTATGACGCATTGAATTTCAGTATTTTCTTCTCCCCTTATGGAGACCTAGGCAACGTCGCATATCAATAAACTTCAAGTTTCGAATAATCATAACATTTGATTTTTGACATTTCTTCTGTAAAATTATAAGAAAAGTAATCGGAGTTTTTTCATGTCTTTATCAAAAATTATGTGATTTTAATATTACTAAAAGGTAAAAGGTGTTGCAGTGTAAATAGAAATTGTTTATATCAGTTTATAATTTCCAAAAGTGATATCCTATAACCTCTCTTTATGGACCTTCGGGGGCCCATATCTCCTAATATTATCAGTTCCGCGCGAAATTTTCGATTGCTATACTGTTTTTACCATGTTTTGGAGCACCTGTAAAAATTTCGTGAAGATACTGGGTGATCTCATATTCTTTACCTTTTCCGTTTTTGGCGTTCATCGGCCACAATGTTAGTGAATTCTGGCTCAGATCTGCTAGCCCTCAAACGACATGGATTGTGGAAATCCAGAACAGTTGCAAAGGGCTATGTTGATGACTCTTTGAGAAATGAAAGGGAAGTTTAAAAAAAGATAGAGTCGTCAGTGTCTTCTGCTCTCATGGAACCAGAACAAGGGTCGTCTGCTGGGATGCAACAGGAAAACGACGTCTATGCTGTGGAGAACTGTACTGATAACGCACCACCTAATATATTCTCCATTACAGATGAGAAGGTGCAGAATAATACTGATTTTCCTGGCGTAATTTTGAAGGAATGCTCCAATGTAACCTTAAATATTATATACTAGTTTTTTTATTAGTTTTAGCATTTTTCTTGATAATAACTAGTTTTACAAAAATAAATAAGATTTGTGAGATTTCTATTCGCAGTCGTATAAAAAGTATCGTTAAAAACTCGTTTGAAAACCTCTTTGCACACTCGCTCGACTGGTCTCGCTCGTGTGCGAAGAGTCGTTTTCAAGCCTTGTTGTTTAATATACTATAACATCGTTTTGGAAGTTTAGTTGAATTGAAAGCAAACCAGGTTTCTATAAGATGTCTAAGAACCCTGGTGCTTGCACTTATACCTGTAGAAGTTTGGGATCGACTTGGCGACACTTGGCCTACTTGATAATAAAAATTACTAGGGTGTCAGATGGCGCCAATTTCGTTTTAGTTTCAATTCAGTAACAGGGTATATATATATTTCTTCAGCTTTCTTTTTGAGACGAACTGTTCGCGAGTTCTAATTCTAGCTTTGCTATTGGTTGACCAATAGCAAAGCTAGAATTAGAAGCCCCCGAACATTGCACAAAGAAAGCACTGTCGTGTTGTTTTTCGTATTTTGTACCATTTGTATTTGGTTAACTGCATTTTGGAGAATTGGAGATATCATTATTAGTCAATTCGTCAAGATTTTCACTTGCTTTTGGTACTGAATACAGGTGAATATTAGAATCTGCGGCTTTATACTGTCCACACAAAATACAAATATGGCCCATTCTACAAAAAGTATCCTTACACACTACACTACCTGGAAATAAACAATTCCTCATGCACTAATGAACGAGTTATTTTTTAAAGAACAAAGTTAAGCAAGATTTCAAATTAAAGAGATGGAAAACACATAGATACCGACAAAACACTGAACATCATTTCATATAAATGGCTGCAGATGTCAGAAATTAAGTTCCGACATTAAGCGAGAATATAAACAAACATTTTTGGACGGCGTCATCTACCACAGAGAGAAGCTCTGTTGAAGTAACAGGTGGTGTCCCCTCGAAAATCCAAACAATATCGAATCAGTTCATTCACCAGGGTATTTAGACATCTTAGGTTTGTATCACTGACTGACCGAGCATCGAAGCAGGTTGACAGGAGAAGGATTTCCCCATATTCGATCATCGCGCGTTGTAACTAATTCAGCATTGAAAATTGTACAGGACATGAATCTCCTTTTTCCCTCTTATTATAAATTTTTCATGCTTTCATCATGGGAGGAATATTTAGACCTTGTTTGGACATAAGACAGAAAATGAACAAATATTAAGAAAAATACCAAGTTATATTATATTATCCATGGTCAAGTCAAGTCAAGTCAAAATATACTTTATTGTCAAAGAAAATAGATCTTGTTGACAAAGCATGAAATACACATATAATAGAACACATGTCAAAATAACAAATATATAGGCATTACAAACATCAAAATTTCAGATTTCACAAACAAAAACACAAAAACTAAAAAAAAAAACCTGATGGTTTGTTTAGGTGAACATTTAAAGTCTGGTTAGAATTACAGGTTATCTCTCGTTAGAATTTACAGGTTATCACAATAGAATTCATAGATCGAATAATAGGCCTTTTCGATTGATAGATCTTGGACCGATCTTCGGAATTTTTTTAATTCTGTAATATATTTCAGAATAGTAGGAAGATGATATTTTCATAAATCAGAGAATGCTTAGTCAAAGCGAATTTTGGGATAGGTAAATAAAGCATATGGTCCTGTCAGGTACTGCGACAATTGGATCCGGCAGAGTATATGCTAGTTTTATTTTTATGTATTAGGCATACTGTTTCCAATATGTATAAACAGGTTATAGTTAGTATTTTGTGGCTGATAAATAGGGGCTTGCAGTGATCTTTCGAGTTCGACTTTGTAATATATCTCAATGCTCGCTTCTGAAGAGCAAATATCATATTATGTAAATGTAAGTTACAATGTCCCCAGAAGGCTATTCCATAGCGAATATGAGATTCGATCAAAGCAAAGTAAGCCATTCTAGCTGTAGTATACCCTAGCTCATTTGATATCACTCTAATCGCATAACATCCACTAGAAACTTCTTTACTCAATAGGCCTTTTCATTTAGATGATTTTTTAAGGCGCATGCGCTCGTTTCGAGACCCAAAGTCTGATTGGCTATTGGGAAAGTGGATAGCCATTGGTTAGTTTCGAAATAACAATTTGAGATTGGCTTAGTTCAAAATTAGCGGTATTTTCACATTATGTCAACAGTCAACTTCATGACAAATGCACCTGCATACATTGGCGTTCGTAACTCTCTTTGTAGGTTACGTACTTATCACCTATTTTATACCGCCAAAAACCTTTCATTCGTAGATAAAATAATGTACACGAATATTTTCTAATGGTGAGTTTTCTTCTCCATGTAAATTCAAGTCAACTATCCATAGGAAAACTCGGAAAAATTGTATTTCCTTAAAAAAAAAATCGTCGTCAATGCCGTTGGGTCTGAAAGGTAAACAAAGTTAATCATTTGTCATCTAAATGAAAAAGCCTATGGGGCAAAGTTGCGTATTTCAATTCCAAATAATATGACATCAAGAAATTGTATTTTCCATTTCCTGCCATACTTCAACGTGTTTAGGAAAGTCAATGTTAACGAAATTGTATTACGGAAAGTAGTTCAACTTACATAATCAATTTTAATTTTTTAAATACGGACCTAATTTTTCATAGTTTTTCGAAACGGGTTTTACTGATGAATTGAATTATTGAATGCATATTTCATATCACTTGCGGCTAAAACATGTGTTTTGGTGCCATAACCACATGAATCGGTCAGTAAGACAGTAAAATATCAAATATTCAGATCCTGCAATGAGTTAGAGTTGATTGCGGATTAAAGGAGTAAAGCAGTGTCATCGTCATAGAGAAACATGTTCACGTGATCTGTCCTCGGGATATCGCTGATATATAGGCTATAAGGCATAAGTGATAATATTGCTCCCTGAGGAACCCCAGCCTCAATTACCCTCCTGACAGAGAGCAAATTTCCGAAAAGTCCTTCAAGATAAAAATTATTTCTACCATTCTATTATGCCAAAGGAGATTTGGAGAACCCAAAGCTTTTGCAAGAGTCCTTCATGTCAGACTCTATCAAAAGCTTTGGATATATCGTGTAATGAAATGTGGGCGCATGCGCCATAATTTAGGGCCGAAATCGAGTCTTCGGCAAGTCTCAACGCATCTAATTCTGTAGAGTGTTCTCTACGAAAACCGAATTGCTCATCTGGAAGGAAATTTCTATCCTCCACTTCTTCCGAGAGCCTTTGAAATAAAACTTTTTCAGCAAGTTCAGCCGAACTGCAAAGCAGACTGATGGGTCAATGATTTTGTGGGAAAATCGGATTCTGTCCCATCTTTGGAATCATAACCACCATGACATGCCTCCACCTGAGAGGAAACCACCTAAGGAGTTATCAATAATATGTAAAAGTGACTTCACCTGGTTTTCGGGAAATTTTCTAATTGTATAATTAGAAATTCCATCATAACCAGGTGCTTTTTGGGGATTTAATCCATTTATGTACGCTTCAAAATCTCAGTGGTAAAACCAATATACAAAAAAGGTGATAAATTAGCTACAGCAAACTACCGACCTATATCCTTAATATCCAGTTTTGCCAAAATATTCGAGAAAATCATCAAACAAAGAGTCTGCTGTTATCTAAAAAAGTATAAAATCATATCTGAAAAGCAATATGGATTCCAAGAAGGTATCTCAACCCAAGACCCAATAGCACGACTGATGGAAAAAATCTATTGTGACCTGGATGACCAGAAACCATCGCCATATCTAAGAAACCTCTTTGGTGGGATATTTATTCGCTTCAATTTTGAAGGAAAACATTGAAATTATAATATTGAAATAATACCTTAATACCCATTTCTGTACCACACCTACCCCAAAAGAGAGCTTAGTTCGTAGAAAGGAAATAATTTAAAAAAAATTAATAAACCTCTTCATGATAGAAACAGTTCGTTCAAATTTATTTCAAAATTTAAGATTTTTTTTCAACTTCTATTGTTTAAATGCAAAACAGATTTTATATGCTAATATTCATAGGCATTCATTAACATATTTGGAATAGAAGACATCCATATAATGACTCCTTTGATAATTATTATCAGTATTTTATCTCAATGGGTTATTATTGTTACTTCATATTGTTGAGTTGTCTAGAATTTTTTTCGATTGAAAATCGTTTTCAAACTTCATTGACAGTTTTTCTTGAGATTAATCACCTTCCACATGGATTCAATACAAGTGCAGAAAGTTCCAATAAGTTACCGCGTACACCAAATCATTTGACATGATTGGAAAAACTATTCAATCAGTCGTAACTTGTCTTATCCTGAATTTTACCTATGGAGAAAAAGACACGTTTTTATACGCTATTGACGTATAATGTAGAGAGAAGTATATAAAACAGTAGTTGTCAAGTAAACCAAATCTTACATAAATTATTAAGCGTATGATACTTTATCACACCGACCTTTTGCATCTATTATGAGGAAAACTAGTATATAATAATAGTTCTCCACATATTGTTGAAAATATACCCATTTCAATGTACCCACATTAACTATAGAAGAATGGAATAACAATTCCTTTGACTCAAAATACTCGAAGATTCAAATAATTGACCAGAGAAAATTTGGAAGTCATTAAATTTTGAAAAATGTTGGTGATGAATTGTACATAAAATTATATTCTTCTAGTCGTCTACAAATACTAGATATTTGTTTCAGTTACTCTGGGCACCCTAAATTCTTGAATATATTCATGATTATGAAAGTATTTTCTACTTTTTAATCGTCTTTAATGTCAGTCCACGTTTTGTGGTATTTTTTATCATTTCTATTAAGATAGAAAATATTCTGAAACATTTTGGGTCAACAAAGCTAGTTTTTTCAATAACCGTATTGAAAAGTTGAATTGCATTTCCATTGATTCTCTTTTAGTTCTATTATGGATAATAATACAATATATGATCTTCCCAACCATGCACACACCCAAACAATGAAAAGTAGTAAATTAATTTCGCTAGCGTTTTCTCCTTTTGCTAATAGAATTTCAGTTGAAATATATGCATTCTGGCAAGTATTTTGAGAACAAACATGAAACAAAACTCCAAGGGCAATTTGCGTGTGTCACCTTTCAGGAAAGAGGGAAAATGGAGAACTGAAGAAAATTAAGTGTCTCTGGGGAGTTTGCATAGCAGACTGACAGGATATTACATAATCAGACACTCCTTGGAAGTCAACAAAAATGGCTCTGATAATGTATATATCTATATTTCCAAAGTAAAACCGCACAAGAATATTTTCTCTCAAATATATATTAGAAAAATGGAATATAATAATATTAGGTGAGTGATTAGTGGGAATTTTACTAATTCAGATACATTAATCGGGAAACTCAAATTAAAATATCTGTAAGGAGCTATTCATGTAAAATGAATAATTATGTGAATTATTATTGGAATCGATTAAGAAATATTATTTTATTGAAGTAAAAAAATTATTTGTTTCGATCAAACTGGTGATATACCGGGTGATTCTCTAAGTTGGCTCACCCCTATAACTTTTTTATTATTGAAGATAGAAAAACGAAATTTGGAGGTTGTGTATTATAGTTCAATTTAAATTTTTTGACATATTTACTTACTTTACCGTACTTCCGGTTTGACCGGAAATGACCCCAACTTTCGATTTTTAAATGGGACATCCAAAATATTTGTACTTAGTTCGATCGAGAATGACATTCTAAATCCAACAACACCTCACTTGTCAATATTTGACAAATAAAGTCATTTTTATTCCAATTTTTATTTTTCTATCTAGAATGCCATGGATCGTGTAAATCGCTTCATTCTTGATCAAGTAATATGGAAAAAATACGACTTTGAGGCTTATGACTTCACAGTCGTTATAAGAATTATTTAAAGTCGCAAATATGAATTTTTCCAGTTAACTTGATTTTTTCAGATGGAAAGGGGGTGGCTCGTCGGATTTTTGCGAAAGATCATTTTCTTACGAATAATTTGATACCACACACTTTCACTTTATTTTCACTATTTTTCTGAATAATTGCAAGAAGCGATCATACCTAATAACAAATAATACGTATTCGGTACACGCATGCACTAAGTCCTATTATTCTAGTTATCCGTGACAAACAATTGAAGCTGTTGCTAGGACTATCTGAACAAATAAGATAATGAATATGCGGTCACTTTTAAAAATTTATTTGTTGCGTAGTTTATAATTTGATATGGAAAATTATACCAGAAACGAGAAAATTGACATGTTTCTAATTTACGGGGGAGCAAATAAGAATGCAACTGATGCAGCTCGAATTTATGCTCAGAGATTCCATAATCGTCGCCATCCCACTCGGCATTATTTTCCAAAACAGGAAAGGAACATGCGAAATAAACCAGAAGAAAATGCCAATAACTTCATCGTCAGTGAAGAAAAAGAAGTAAACGTGTTGGCCTATGTTGAAGTGAATTGTACGGCGTCAATTCGCCAAATTGTTTCTGAGTGTGATATAAGTTATTCGTCCATTTGGGGAATTCATCACAAATATAATCACCGATCATTCAAGTACTAATTACACCAACATCTTTACGATAACGACCACAACCGAAGATTAACTTATTGCAACTGGTTTTTGACTAAATACAGAGAAGATGTACGTTTTCCATTTAAAATTATTTATTATGATGAAACTCGATTCACCAACTTGGGTCTGTTCAATCGGAATAATAAAAGGTACTGGTCTCAAACAAATTAACATCTGATGCAAGAAGGAAATTTTCAAGAACGATTTGGTTTCAATTGCTGGATGGGTATTATCGGAGGAAAACTTTTGGGGCCAATAATTTTCGACGGACAACTTACTGCGGAAAGATATCTACTGTTCCTTAGAAATCAAATTAATGATTTCATTGAAGATTTGCCACTGGCTAACCTAGTTGATATCTATTTCAATATTCATATTGGAAACCGTATCGATTATACATAAAAATAGGGAGAACTATGAATCTACAGCCACATGCCACACAAGGCGGTCAAATGAACTGAATCTACCAATTCCAAAAACATGTTTTGTTCAAAACTCGTTGATATATAATGGAATCAGGATGTACAATAAACTTCCCATTGAAATCAAAGAGACTTCTTTTATCAAATTCAGAAAAAAATGTAGAAAAGCCTATTATGACCTACAAGAATATTTTGACGATGCCCTGTAGTATTTGCGATTGTACTGTGTGAAAAACATAAATTTTAATTTTAATCGTAGTCCTAGTCTTGTCCTGTAACCTTTGTATATGTATGTATAATATCTTATTTTTTAATTCAATTATTGTGACATTTTATATTTCATGTTTATATTAGTAATATTATTTATGACATTGTGTTTGTAACAAGAATTCTATTCTTAAACAATAAACATATTATATTATTATTTTCAACAAGATGGAGCGCCACCTCACAATTCTCAAGTCGTAAGAGAACATCTGACTGACACCTTCCCAGAAAAGTGGATTGGCACTTATGGACCTATTCAGTGGCCTGCGAGGTACATTCCCAAGTTGTCATATTTTTTCATAATGTATTATTTCTTTTTCATATTCTAGATCACCAGATCTTACTCCGCTAGATTTTTTTCTCTGGGGAACAATTAAAAATCAGGTGTATAACACAGCATCAGCTACTCGTGAAGAACTGGAGTATAAAGTAAGGGTGGCATTCCAGAACATCACTGCGGAATAGCTAATCAATGTGGTGCACGCAACAATTGAAAAAGTTGAACATTGCCGTGATCAAGGAGGAGGTCATTTTGAAAATTTAGAACCTTAATAGACTAATTTGCGACTTATAAATAATTCTTAAAACGACTGTGAAGTCATAAGCCTCAAAGTCGTATTTTTCCCATGTTACTTGATCAAGAATGAAGCGATTTACACGATCCATGGCATTCTAGATCGAGAAATAAAAATTGGAATAAAAATTACCTTATTCGTCAAATATTGACAAGTGAGGTGTTGTTGGATTTAAAATGTCATTCTCGATCGAAATAAGTAAAAATATATAGGATATCCTATATAAAAATCGAAAGTTGAGATCATTTCCGGTCAAACCGGAAGTACGGCAAAGCAAGTAAATATGTCAAAAAAAGTATATTCAACTATAATACACAACCCCCAAATTTCGTTTTTCTATTTACAATAATAAAAAAGTTATAGGGGTGAGCCACCTTGGAAAATTAATCACCCAGTTAATGATCAAAACGACCTCCTTGTATATCTAGACAACGTTGTAGTCGATTTTAAACCGACAAAAAAAGGAGAAGTCGATGCGTATATTTTTTTTATGTATGACCACGCATACAGTAGTCCCATTTCGATGATTCTTGGATTCTTTTTCTGGAGCGGGTATGCCTCGAAATTGATCCCATTTAGATTTTTTTAAAAACACTCCTAAGGATAGGAAGATGGGGGATGATTGTTGGTTCACCCACTGAATTTTTACTTCTTCCGATTCAGATGATTCATTTTTTAATTATATGCTTGTAAGTTGATTCCATTTGAATTTGAGGAAAATTACGCCCCTTAGAGTAGAAAATAGGGGATGATTTATTGATTTAACACCTGTGAACTGATTGTGTTGAAATTCAGCACAAATATGTAGTTCTGATGACACTACAACATAATGGAGGCCCGGAATTAATGTGATAATGGAGACGGAAAACAGCGTTTGGGGTAAAAAGGTACATATTGTAACGAACCTAGGCCGGACCTGTCGCCTCCCGCGTCGCCATCGACAGCGATGAGATCATCCCCGGAGATATTCGAGAACCATCCAGTCCCTCTTCCGCGTAATGCAACGGTCAATATTGGAAACAATTGGAACATGCCGTCGCCAACTGGAAGAATTCGAAACATCGAGAATGCTGTATCGGAGATAAATGACAGCCTCAAGGGGGAGAAAACAGTCTGAACGAGCCCATACCATCGAGCTATACGGTGGCGTAGTAATATAAATTAAGTTGTAGATTAAGTGTTAAATAAATTAGTTAAACCAAGTTAAGTTTATTTACGTTACAATTGGTGTCGGAAGTGAGATTTTGAAAATAAATAGTGATCGTGGAGTGGATAGTCAGAAAATAAATTGATAGACCTTTTGTACGCCCAAAATAGACAGTGCCCGCTTTTCGGAAGTGGACAATTGTGCGTGGGAATATAAACTGATACACTGTTCGCGTGAAACAGAAAATAGACAGTGGCCCGGTTTTCGCGAAGTGGACAATTGTGGTGGAATATAAACTGATACACTGTTCGCGTGAAACAGAAAATAGACAGTGGCCCGGTTTTCGCGAAGTGGACAATTGT
Source organism: Gonioctena quinquepunctata (assembly GCA_018342105.1). Taxonomy (NCBI): domain Eukaryota; kingdom Metazoa; phylum Arthropoda; class Insecta; order Coleoptera; family Chrysomelidae; genus Gonioctena; species Gonioctena quinquepunctata. The sequence continues at coordinate 298,538 of JAFIRS010001059.1, forward strand.
GCGTGGAATATAAACTGATACACCTTCGCGTGAAACAGACAATAACTGGTGGCCCGTGGAAAGAATTCGCGAAGTGAATTTTAACAAACTGATAAACTTTTCTGTGTAACAGACTGATACCTCGTCAAAGACAAAATGTGTTCAAGAAAAGTGCGCCTTGTGGACTTGAAGGTAGCGGAATTGAAACAGGAATTGGAGGAAAGGGAACTGGAAAAAACGGGTAAAAAAGCAAGTACTCCAGGAAAGACTTGCAGAAGGACTTATACAAGAGGTGAGGGACCCCGAAACATTTTATTCGAAGTTCCGAGGTGATTTGAGTTTGGTAATGAATAAACTCGAAGAAACTACTAAATCCGTGAAAGAAGAACTGCAACAAAATTCGAGGACTTTGGAAGAAAATGCAGAAATCTGGAAAGAAGCTTGAAAGAAAATTCTAGAAATCTGGAAGAGAAGCTTCAAGAAAATTCTATAAATCTGGAAGAGAAGCTTTCTAGAAATCTGGAAGAGAAGCTTCGAGAAAATTCAAGAAGCCTGGAAGAGAATGCTAGAAATCTGGAAGAGAAGCTTCAAGAAAATTCTAGAAATCTGGAGAAACTTCTAGAAAATTCAAGAAGCCTGGAAGAAAATGCAAGAAGCCTGGAAGAGAAGTTCCTGGAAAACACAGAGGCCTAAAAAGAATTATGTGGTGTGGCTAATTTTCTAGAAGGAAGAATGGGAACGTTGGGACAGGATAGATAAAATAGGGGCAAACAACCTGGATGGTAGAAAAAATAAAGGAAACGATCAGTAAGCTGGAGAAACAATTAATAGTGCGCCCTCCACAGGATGGTTAACGAAAATGCAATGCTGGACGAGGTTTGAACTTGGATAAAGCTCAAGAGGGTATAAAAGATGTCAAGGTCATTTCTGAAAAGGGGAATTTCCATGGAAGCCGCCTCAATTCGACGGAAAAACTCCATGGGAAAATTACCGCCGACAGTTTGAAGCAGGCAAAGCAAATGGATGGAATTGCGGGGAAAGAGCTAGCACTAACACTTCATTAGGGAAAAAGGCGAAATTCACAAACTCTCACCGCCCAAGAACGAGGACATGATCAGCTGATTAAACATCTAGAATTACGATATGGCCAGGCCCATTTTGGAACACGTATACCACTCCCACAACGAAAAATCGCTGCCAGAAATCGGGCGAATCCTTACAAGAATTCGAAGCTGACATTGCACGCTTGGTTCGTCTCGCATATCAGCCATACCGAAAATGTAATGGAGCGATTAGCGGTTCAGGCATTCTTGGATGGACTCCGTGACCGAAACCAGACAAGCGTTGATATTAGCTCGTCCAACACATCCGTAGACACTGGCACAGCTTTGGGGAATTGAGGCAACAAAACAATGCTGCAAAAGCCAAAGTAAAGTTCGACGTTGAGGAAGACTCACGGAGCCTGCTAACTGAAGCTGCCATAGAAAAGGATTGAAATGTGCCTTGAAAAGGCATATAAGATGCCGGAATTAGCGCAAAATTGGACATGTGCGTAGCAAATGTCCAACATTCACGACTCCGATGCAGGGGAAACTAAGAAAGGTCGTGAGAGGGCAATCGTCGGATGTGCCGCAAGCCGGTTAACAACGCATATGTCGCTATGCTTCAACGACAGAACAAGGTGTCTTCGGACGGTTCATCATAACGAGCCTTTGCACCATGCCTGCGATACAGGTGCGACTAGGACAATTCTCGGGCCTTCCTTTGCCAGAACACCGGAACGGATTGAACCGACAACTTGAAGCTACGCACGGCAACAGGGGAGCCAGCTACTGTATTGGCGAGCTACCGATTGAAATAATTTTGGGCAACACTAAAGTGAAACATCAGGCACTTGTAGCGGAACGAAGCGATGCAATCATCGGAATGGACATCATGAATTCCAGAGGGTTTGAATTGATTTCCAAAGACGGCGTCCCTACGTGTCAACGGAGAAGAGCTGGTACTTCATGGGAGAAGTGAAGAGTTGATCCGTGTGCTGTTGGCTGAAGATGTGCGTACCTGAGAGGGCTGAAACCATTCTGGAGGCTCGCCTGGACGGGAGTGCGAGCAGTGGGACGTGGTGATGTTCGAGCCAAACTTCATGATGAGAAAATTGGACGAGGGATTGCACTAGGGAAGACCTTGTTGCGTGCTGACAAATTTGTGCCGGTAAGGGTCATGAATGTCAATTATTTCCCAGTGACCTGAAAGGAACAATTTTGGGGCATTTGCTCGTCAGTTTCATCCGTGATCCGGGGCGTGAGGTACGATTAGCCAACCCAACAACTTGCCCACAGAACTAGAGAAATTGAGTTGCCATCTCTTCCAAAGACATAAAACCAGCTCAACAGCCCAAACTAAGGATTTTAGTCAAAAGTACCATGACATCTTCGATACCGGACAAGGAAAAGGGGTCGAACTAATGTGGTCCAAACACAAGATTGATACTGGGGTGCCCGACCGATCCGGCAATCAGCAAAAAGACTTCCTCTTGCCAGGAAGGCAGGGGCTGACAAAATAGTCGGCGAGATGGGAAAGAAGGGTTATCGAACCGTCTGACAGGGCCCCGGTCCTCTCCAGTCGTACTGGTGAAGAAAAAGGATGGATCGACACGCTTTTTGTGACTATCGCCAACTTAATAATGTCAAAGAAGGACAGTTACCCTCTCCGAGAATAGATGACACCCCAGACACGTTGGCTGGTTGCCACGATTTTCTCGACCCCTTGATATAAAGAGTGGATACTGGCAAGTAGAACTCTGCCTTAAGGAAGATCGAGAAAAGACTGCTTTTACAATCGGCTCAGGATTGTGGCAGTTCACCGTTATGCCATTCGGGCTCTGTAATGCTCCCGCCACATTCGAAAGATTGATGGAGACAGTGCTGAAGGGACTCTCATGGAACACGTGTCTAGTGTATCCCCGACGACATAATTGTGGTCGGCGATCGTTCGAGGACCACGTGAAAAAACTTGGAGGAAATATTCCTGCGACTGAGGAACTCCGGATTGAAGCTGAGCCCTAAGAAATGCCATCTGTTCCAAAAGAAGTACGATACCTCGGCCACGTTGTCTCTGGGAAGGAGTAGCAGTGGATGACCAGAAGATCAAAGCTGTTAAGGATTGGCCCATCCCAAAAGACATTCACCAACTTCGAAGTTTCCTTGGTTTTATGCACTACCATCGCCGATATGTGCTGGGATTCGCCAACATCGCTAAACCACTGACAGGCTCACGGAAGGCCAAACAAAGTTCCAGTGGTCCGAAGAATGTCAAGATTCATTCAGGAAGCTGAAAGGAGCTTTGATCAACGCACCTATATTGACTATCCCCACCCAAAGGGAAATTCATTTTGGATACGGACGCCAGCAACGTGGACTTGGAGCTGTCCTATCTCAGATCCAGGAGGGACAGGAGAAGGTCATTGGTTATTTCAGCAAGACGCTTAGCAAACCAGAGCGCAATTACTGTGTCACCAGGCAGAGCTTTTTAGCTGTTGTAAAGGGTGGAACACTTTACAAGTACGTGTATGGAAGAAGATTCCTGTTGAGACTGACCATGCAGCTCTCAAATGGCTCTTACACCCACAAACACACTTGTTACATTTACATAAATGTCACATAAAAAATTTGGGAACATATTTATGAAAAAGTTTTCGTAAATACTCCATCATATTTCAAGATCCCAAAAACCCCAGTTTATAAAAAAGTTTATGTAAGTATGTTTACAATACAAAAAAATTTTCAGGGCAATAAGTATCTTCTGTTTTCTTTGCATCAAGTTGTTACTTAAAAGATTGAACGCAGAAGGTTCAATGTCGTTTATTTTGGTAACATCCAGTTTTGACAAATACAATTTCTCAGTGGGGGGGGTTTAAAGGGAATGGCAGTTTTGAAGACATTTTGTTTATTTGGCGTCTTTAATTTATTTCAAAAATTTAATATTATATATTATCACCCTGGAACTAAGTGGTAAATCTTTGATTAAGACAGAATCCCTACCCCAACCTTTCAAAGACAGCAGAAAGAAAATTTTATAAATAAAGTCCAAATCAAGTATCAAAAATGAAATTTAAAAAGGAGGTAGTGCTGAAAACTTCAGTTAGAAAAGACGATGGAAAACTTCTTTGGAAGTTTTAAAATTTATTTTAATTTTCTTTCATTCAATTCATTGCACACTTCGAAAAATAGAAAAATTTTCAATTCACAGTCAACTTTGGAAAATAAATCTTTCTAACTTTCATAATTTTTTTTTTATTGGTGAATAAAAGGGCCTATCATTCCTTGACGAAACTCAGGGGGTTAAAAATGTTATCAAGAAATTTATACATTCTTTCAAGGAATCATTTTCCCAAATTCTGTGGGCACCTTATGAAATGAACCCATATTTGGCTTTTATTTCATTTATCTGAATATACTTACTTTTTTTAGGCCCATCTCTTCAAATCTTTGGGTGGTAAAGATGCAAAGATCATCGTATATAGATGCCTTGCCAATTATTTAAAAGGTTGGCTCCAACGTTCCTGGTTGACAAGGTAAGAAAGACTTGTATTCCATAAAAAATATTAACAGGTAATTATTTTAAACTTTGGTTGCCAAAATCATTATTATTAATTTTCAGAGGTATTAATAATAGCAATCATCCTGATTATCATATTTACATAGATAAACATGCAAGGAAATGGTTCTGATTAAGCCCCAAAGAGCTCAAAGAAATCAGAAAAAAAAATGCAGAAAGCCAATGAATAATGATCATTGACAGAAGAAAGAAGCAATTATTTGTTTATTTCTAATGCCAAAATAAATTGTGATTTTTGAAATAAAATAATTTATTTTTTTTATACTGAACTTTTATTTTCTCCATTGTGATCTGGCAGTATGAAATTATCAATAAAATTACTAAAGTCATCTTCCTGTATTTCTTTTCAAAAGTTTTGAAATTTACTTCAAAACTAAACATACAATTTCAAATGATATCTCATATTATCATGTTTATGTACCATATATCAAAGTAGATAAGTAGTCTTTGTGGTGGTTATCTACGATGGAGACTGGATGGCTTGTTGTCACACAATCAAAATTGTAAAATAACCCTTCACACACCAACTCACTTTTACACACATGCACATTTAGATAACTTATCATCAGTAGATAATCTACACTGTAGATTATAGTTATCAAGAATTTGCATATAAATGAGTCTAAAGAGTAGTTGTAAGCAATTATTACAATTTTGATAGTATCATCTACTAACAATGATAAAGCACATAACATATAGTGTATGTTATGTAATATTTATGTCTGTTTGTTACATTCGTTATGTAATATTTATATAACAAATAATATAAAATATATGTGAAGTAGTTTACATCATAGTTATGTAAAGTTACATAACATCTATGTATATTATATACATGTGACATAATATTTATTAAAATTATATAAAATATATGTAAAGTTTACATAATTGTGTTTGCTGGGCAGTTCAAAAATCCTGAGGGTCAAGTAGCACGTTGGATCGAGAGACTCCAAGAATTCGATTTCGAGATCGAACATCGAGCCGGAACTAGCCATAAGAATGCAGATGCCTTGTCGCGAAGACCATGTCCAGATGATTGCTCACATTGCCGACGAGCAGAGAAAAGAAGCAACACTTTGTAGAACCGCGGCAATGGATGACAACTGGAATGACAGCAAGATCCAGAAAAGACCAAGAGAGGACCCCGACCTTGGCTTAGTCGTCAGCTGGAAGAAGGGCAATCGAAGACCATCATGGCAGGAAGTCGCAGGTTACTCGCCGGCTGTTAAGTCTATTGGGCACAATGGAACTCTTTATTCTGGACAATGGGATCCTGAAACGTGTGTTGGAGGCCGATATTGGTGGGGAAGACAGACGCCAAATAATTGTTCCCAGGAACAGAAGAGAGAAATGCTGCGGAAATCCATGATGGAGTCGCCGGAGGACATCTGGGAGTGACGAAGACCCTGCAGAAAGTGAGGCAACGGTTTTACTGGGCCAATTGTCAAGCTGACGTCCAGGACTGGTGCAGGAAGTGCGCTGTATGCGCTGCTAGCAATGGACCTCGAATACGACCCAAGGCCCCGATGCGTCAGTACAACGTAGGCAGCCCGTTCGAGAGAATCGCCCTTGACATCGCCGGCCCGTTTCCCGTATCCGACCACGGGAATAAATACATCCTTGTGGCAATGGACTACTTCGGTAAGTGGGCGGAAGCCTATGCCCTGCCCAACCAGGAAGCCATCACCGTCGCCGACGTCTTGGTGAAAGAGTGGATATGTCGATTCGGTATTCCAATGGAGCTGCACTCGGATCAAGGCAGAAATTTCGAATCAACCTTTCCAAGAAATATGTCTACTGCTGAACATCCGCAAGACAAGAACCACGGCCCTACATCCGCAGTCCGATGGAATGGTGGAACGGATGAACAGGACGATCAACCGCCACTTGTCCAAGGTTGTCTCTGACCATCAAAGAGACTGGGACCAGTATCTTCATTTTTTTCCTGATGGCCTATCGATCCGCAGTACACGAGTCAACCGGTCAAACTCCTGCTAGTATTATAATGGGCCGAGAACTGCGACTGCCTTGTGACCTGAAGTTTGGGATACCGCCAGGACAAGACACTGCGGGAGAGGACTACGTCAGCAAACTTCGGCAGAGAATGGACGACATCCACGAACGAGTCCAGTTGAACATCCAGAGTGCCAGCGATAAAATGAAGAAGACCTATGACATCAAGGCCGACGCTGGAGGATTTAAGGTTGATGACCTGGTTTGGCTGTACAACCCCAAACGTCGTCGTGGACTATCACCAGAGTTGCGGAACTCGTGGGAAGGTCCGTATAAGATCGTGAAAAGGATAAACGACCTTGTGTACCGAATCCATAAGCCACCGAGGAAACCAAGGGTCGTCCATTTCAACAGGTTGGCCTTACGCTGGAAACCATGACCAAGTTCGCATCCTCAAGCCACCGGAGGATGATATGACGTTCGAAGTTTATGTCCTTGTATTCAAACGGGCAGAAAGTTCTACATGGGTTACTAGAGAGGAGTCACGAGACCTTTTCGAGGTGCCTGCTGACTACGCACTAGCGCACATGTGGCAGAAGATCTTCGAATGTCAGGGGCATCGCCGTAGTGTTCTCAAGAAAGTTGGTCAACTCCAAACACTGCGGGAGCAGAATCCAGAAGTTGGTGGGGTGCTACAGTTGAAGAAAGGCCAGAGAAACATCTACTACCTAGTCACCAAGAGGCATTCCCAAGATAAACCGTCTTATGAAGATGTCTGGAAGAGTCTCACCAAACTAAGAGATACTATGGTGGACCAGAATCTGGTGGATCTAGCAATTCCAAAATTATCCTGTGGTATTGATGGGTTGGACTGGAGAGTCATAAGAAGTATGCTGGAGGCGATATTCAGATCCAGCGGCGTCAAGATTTTGGTTTGCTGTAACCCTATTCCACGACCGATCATGAAGACCGTGGAGTGTTACTTCCATCGAACTTCACGGTGCAGATATGGGGAGTCATGCAGATATCGTCACACTCCAAGGATGAAATTTCGGGACGAAATGTCTTTAAGAAGGGGGCAATGTAACGAACCTAGGCCGGACCTGTCGCCTCCCGCGTCGCCATCGACAGCGATGAGATCATCCCCGGAGATATTCGAGAACCATCCAGTCCCTCTTCCGCGTAATGCAACGGTCAATATTGGAAACAATTGGAACATGCCGTCGCAAACTGGAAGAATTCGAAACATCGAGAATGCTGTATCGGAGATAAATAGACCGCCCTCAAGAGGAAGAAAACGGTCTGAACGAGCCCATACGATCGAGCTATTCAGTAGCGTAGTAATATAAATTAAGTTGTAGATTAAGTGTTAAATAAATTAGTTAAACCAAGTTAAGTTTATTTACGTTACAATATATAATTACATGTCCTGACTAACTGACTCCCTCTCTCTGAACCTCGTCCAGATTCAGGTTTTCGTGGATGACCTGGATCACTGGGTTCATGTGAGTGTCCGTCTTCTGGGATGTTGCATCGGCGTGATTCTTCAGATGGTCGTCTATGATGTTTGGATTGACATTCTGGTCCCTATAGATTCGGGAAGTATCTAAGAGCGTTTACTGCCATTCTCAAGTTGACGTTAAAAAATTGCTGGATCTTGGTCCTCTGGGTTTCTGCGCATTGGCCCCATGCGGCAGATGCGTACACGATGATGGAAAGAAGAATTGTCCTTATGAGGAGGTGTTTCAACTGAAGGTCCATGTTGCTTCTACGACCTATGAGGGGGTTGATGTTTCTTCTGGCTGCCATCGCTAGTCCGAGTCTCTGTGTCACGTGTTGTCTGAATGCCAATCTTTCGTTCAGGGTGATTCCTAGATACTTGGCTTCGTCTGCCCAAGGGCAGACCTGACCTTGCTGACCTGATCACTAATGCTGTGTCGTGCCAGATTGTTGAAGTTGTTGTCTGGCTTTGGGATGTCCGCTGTATGAATGGAAAACAGATGTGGGGATAATACTGCGCCTTGCGGTACTCCTGCTTCTAGGCTTCTTCCTGAGAAGAAGTTGGTGCCAACTTTACATGGACACCTTCACTTTGGGTGTGGGGTATCCGTCGTGCCAGACTCTGTCAAAGGCCTTGAATACGTCTAGGAATAAGGCTTCTGTGTAGTGTCATCTGCCCAGGTTGGAACCTGCTACTGCAAAGTCCACTATCCTCAGGATATCCATTCCAATCCGAACTGCTCGTCTGGTAGGACGTTGAGTTCTTCCGTTAGTGATTCCAGTCTCTTCTGGATGACTCGCTCTGCCACCCCGCTCATCGAGCGTGTCAGGCTGATGGGCCGATGGTTTTGCGGGATCGAAGGGTTTTTGTTGGGTTTCGGGATCATAATGACCGACGCTCCTTTCCATGGTCATGGAAAGTGTCTAAGCCTGAGCATTGCATCAATGATGTTGGTCAGTGCAGCAGATTATTTTCGCGGTAGAGCCTTGATGGCTCTATTCGGGATCTGATCTGTTCTGGGTACCTTGCGTGTTGCAAGGTCTCAGATGATGTCCTTGACTTCTTCAGGCAGAGTTGGTTCAAGGATGTGCTCGATGTGATTGATCCGTCTTATCCTCATGACAGTCTGGCTGACTCGGACCACTCCCCGCGTCGGTTAGGGGGACCCGCTTGTCTCTGCACTGGCGTTCAAAAGCGTCTGCGAATGCTTCTGCTTTCTCGTTATCAGTGTAGACCAAAACCCTCTTGCCGTGGAGAGGTGGGCATGATTTCATTCTGCCGTGTCGAAGTACTTTCGGCATTCTCCATACAGAGTTGTCTTCTGGGCTCATTTCTGTCATTCTGTTTGTCCATTGTTGTGTTTGAAGATTCTAGAGTTCCAGCGGCAGTTGCTTGCCTGCCTGGTGCATCCTACCTTGTCTTCGGGGGCCAGCGTTCTTCGGTACCTCTTTTAGAGGCGGCGCCTGTTTCTAACTAACTCCCTAACCTCCGGGGGTAGTGATAGTTGAACCTGGTTGGTGGATGGTCTTGGAGCTGCGTTCTATAGCCTCTTGAATGGTTTGTTGCAGCTGGTAGTTGCTTGTTCGAGGTCTGTCTTCGTCTGGATCTCTGGGATTGTTCGTACGGAGTCGTGCATTTGGAATTATACTTACCATTTGTTTTGACTTCAGGAACTTGGGGCATCCTCTGAAGCTGGCCGTGTGCGGGCCTTTGAGGTTGTCGCAGGTGGCTGGTTGGTGCTTAGTTTTTTCGCAGGTTCGGGATTCGTGCTCTTGTCCGCACTTATCACATCTGGAAGTGGCATGGCAGCATCTCCGCCAGTACTCAAACCACTGGCCCTTGTGGCATTGGGAGATGAATCCACTGGTTTTTTGTCGCTGGGGTGTTCTACTCTCACTTTTAGCCTGACACAAGCTGAAAAATGTGGTTTTCAGTTTTGGGCACTTTCACCAGGAACAGTGGTAGTGCCTTTTTCGTTCTCTTTGATGTCATCCGGTGACATATCAGAACTGTAAAGCTCTTCTACCTAACCTAACCTAACCTATTAAAGGAGGTATCGCACGGACGCCCAGCTCTCTTTTGAGCCAAGTTTGACCATCTTCCAAGATGGCAGGTCAGTGGCCCACAACGGATTTTGGTTTTGTAACCTCTGCGGCACTAGCTTTAACGATTTCTAACGGTCTTCATCGTACAGGCTTGCTTTATCTCTCGTGAACGGTTGACCTGAACGGGAAACGGATGACGGCAATCGATTCTACACCCCCGAAAACCTATTAAACGAGAGGTCACTTGGCACTTTGACTCTCTTTTGAGTCGAAGTTTACCATCTGTCAAAATGACAGGTCTCGGGACACTATAAAAAAAGGTCCCTGCTCAGGCGCCAAATTTGTAAGGGTCTTTTGTCCCTACTAGCAAACTTTGGCGCCTTTCACCAATCTCGGATTTGCCTCGGGCGCCACCTTTTGTTTTATAGTGGGAAACGCCTATTTATCGGGCTAGGTGTAATCCACGGATTCATCACGAACACGAATGGTATTTTTAGACCTATTATTACCGACGAGATGAATTTAAATCCTTACATGGAGCTTTTGGTTGTTTAACATAGCGGAAAAATAGTAACTTCGTCACAATGTTATTTGGGGGGAACATAGAGTTGTTAGAGAATTAGTCAAAGTTGCATCTTCAACGGGCTATCATTTTTGTAAATGGAATCCAACGCAAACATCACATTCCATCGATTCTGCCTCCAAACATCGAATCAGTGGAATTCAAAGTTATACTCCTTGAACGAAATGAAACGCCAATAGGGAAAACGCATGCTGTTATTTACATTTTTCTTTGCCTCAGTTCGATCCTCAGATATTACATTTTGTGAAAATAATTTCTCAAATCCCATTTTTTTTTCGAAAGCTGTACCTCAATTCAATCTCGATTTGCTCTTAACTTTGCCCAAACACTAGCGCCAATTGTGGTTGTTTTCGGAATATCCATATACAATATTATTTCTCACAACCCAAACATAAATTCAACTCACTTTCTATGTGATGTTTCAGTAACAATTGAAAATACTATAATAAAAAAAATATTAGTAAAACATAAACAACGAAGACAGATGAAATTGTAGTTGTCAGTTCGAAACAACTAGCGGTAAAAGTTTGAACTGTGTGGAGTAACGATGCATACGTCCATCAGAGGCGCTAGGAGTACGTTTTTGAATGTGATGAAACAATACGCCTTTTCACAACTCGTTACGCGCAAGCGCATCCACCATGTTAAAAAAGCGGGTAATATGAAAATTTCAGACATCTAGTAAACACACAGGTTATTAAATAAAAAATTAATTGTTGGTGCTTCATTAGTACATACAACAGTTGAAGCACATAATTGTGTCCGAAAAGTTGAGGTATGTGCACAAAAATTTATATAGAATAAAAAGGCCTATTGGCGTTTTCAAAGTCAAATTAATAAAAACATTGACCAAGTTTGTTGTTGAGCTTCATATGTGGTAATCTTTATGTATTCTTAACCGTTGGTGGATCTGGGACATAGGAATAAAACGCAACTAAGGGGATTTCATGGATATGACGTCACTTTGATCCACATTCCAGCTTATTCGTAATCCATACCAATTTGTTGAATATATATAAAGAAGCCCTATAGCTTCGTTCATTTATTACAAATTTAGCTGCTTTCATCAGATCTTTTGGAAAGACCGAGATATGAGTTACCCCTGTGAAAGAAAGATAAACTGTTGTCAAATAGCTGTTAAATAATACAAACGAACTAACCTTATGTGTGTTTCGAGGTGAACGTGGCGAAGACGGAGAAGGAGCAATTGAGGAATTTGACGATACTATAAATTCTAATACCTACTGAAATTTTCCTTTAATTTGAGTTTATGGGTTTATTGTTATTATCGGTGAATACAAACTGTGCAATTATAAATAATCTGTGATATGATATGAGATACACCAACAAAACTCCAGCCAAAACTAAAACGGTGAGAACTTGGTCAACATTGAATAGCCAAATTTTTATTGATTCTTTATTTATTTTCAGCTGAATAATGGCTTTGAAAAAAGTAAAAGGAAACATAGAACGAATGTTCGATAAAAATTTAACAGATTTAGTTAGAGGAATCAGAAATAACAAGGAAAATGAGGTTTGTTAGTATTATTTGAGGTTATATTATTAAATTTTATATCAATGTTTTTGTTTTCAGGCCAAATATATTTCAGAATGCATGGAAGGTATCAAACAAGAACTCAGACAAGATAACTTATCTGTCAAAAGCAATGCAATTGCCAAGCTTACATATGTAAGAAATTACTTAATAATCTTCTCGCCAAATACCTATTTTATCAATATTATTGCACAAATGATGGCATATTAATCAACAATACAAAAATATCTTAATTCAGCTCCATCTCTTAATATTTATTATTTTTGGGATGATTAGGTATTTTTGCCTGCTGTACAGGAATTTGCAATCAAAACCTTTGTACTGTTGAATGCTTTTGGAGTAATGACCTTTCATAAGTCAATAACAGTCGTTTTTGTACCCATTTTTCGCAATAATGACAGTTTTAAATACATTTTTTCCTTCAAATGTAACCTGTTATTTTTTAAACCTTTGAACAAACATATTTTTGCAAAATCTTACTTCTTTTACATTGTTGTATTTATAAGCAATTGGGCAAGAGGATTACTTAACTCTGGAGGTTGAAATTCTTCGACCATATTGAAAAGGTAAATTTTTCGCAAAAACTTTTGTCATTTCAAAATATATCAGAACGGTTCGTTTGAAGGTAAGAATGATATGAATAATGACAAAATATAACTGTAATTATTTTTATTGCTTACAAAAATTATTCTTATTGACCTTTGAAGGGCCATAACTCTAAAAGTATTAGAGAGCTAAATGTATAATTGCACATTTGTGTTCAGCAAGCCAAAATCTGTGAATTCCACAAAAATCATTAACCTTTTCACTGCGGATAGCGTTTTATGCAATTTCGTCTCCAATACGGCTGTTGGGAGCTGGGACTGATCAACACGGTTCCCGCAGTTAGGTGAAGGAATAAATCTCGCGTACTTATAAGGTTCCTGAAGTGAAACGATATATTTATCCAGAGTCGTACTCACAATTATCTAGGGGCGACTATAATCTTGACTGGCTGATATTTTTGCCATGGAAAATTACCAACTATACTCAATTTGGAAATGAAGAAACAGTAAATTCCACGAAATTTTTGGGGATCGAAACAACCTTTTTTGTCTTGTTAATAAGTGATGGTTACGATCAATAAAAATTTCTTAGAATTAAATTTTCTCAATTTCCAAGTGAAATATACACTCAACAATATATAACAAATATATATCAATTTGATAACAAATATAAGTATGATAAAAACAAGCCTAATTCACTACAATAAAATACTCGGAAAATCGCGTATTCGACTAGTACCCGCAGTTAACACCCTAAAAGTTCCCGCATATTTATCTGGTTCCCGTTGTATGATAACGAAATTATTTTATGTAGATATCCAGTTCCTGCAGTGAAAAGGTTAAAATTGGAGGTGGAGCAAATTTACCAAAATTAAATTTTCATAGAAATTTCGCAGAAAATCATTGGAGCAATTTCTGGATATCCTAAACTAAACTTTATTGTTCTTGTGAATAGAGCTATATTAGAGATGATAAAAAATATTCATTAATCAGAAAAAAAATGATGATGAATTATATTTTGGAGCTAAATATATTTCTATCTTCAAATAAAATATAGTGGTCAAGTGCAGGCCTCCCGCTATAAGTGTGTCATAACATTGCAAAATGTATTTATTACTACATATTCAGTATCTATAAATTTAAATATCAGGATATTTCATTTTGCTCAATGAGCTTGAGAAGCATGAACTGTTCATAGAAAAGAGCACAGAGAAAAAGACTTGAGGGAAAATGAGCTGTGAACCCCCCCTTTTTTTAACCTATGCACTGATAAGATGATGCTATATTGGTAGAATCAATAGGTCAGCAAATGGTATGACAGGGATTCACAGCGATCATTCAGTTCTATTTACCTTTTACTCAAGGAGATGAGGAAATACTCTAATTTTTAGAGTTTTTCATGATTATTGTTGAATGATTCTAGTCAATTTGTGTATCCAAAATAGTGTTATATAACTTCGAGGGTAGATTGTAGGGGGGTCGATAGGCCTCTTCAACCTCTCCGTACCTCGACCTGTGAGGTCTTTTTTACATTACCCTTCATCTATTCAAGACCCTGGATTCCGAGACTCCTTGCGAAGCGTATCAGTTTCCTGGGAGCTAAGTTCCTGATGTCTGAGGGCGTTAGTGAAACCCATGCGAGGAACTTAAGCCTTTTGCAAAACAGCGCTTGGCAATCGCAAAGCAAGTGTTCTGCAGTTCCAGCAAAGTTCTTCCAGTAACGACACAGTTCACTGTCTGATCTAACCATTTTTTTGAGGTGATACCTCAGAGGACAATGTCCAGTGAGCAGTCCCGTTACCAGTTTGAAGTCTTTCTTGTCCAACTCGAGAAGCTGTTCTTGGTATGTTTGTACTTAGATCTCCGTTTGTACGTCACTGTTTTGAAATCATTTTCTGGCTCATTGAGATCATTCTGCAGGTGAATCAGTTCAGACATTTTTTTGCCTGTACATACATACAAGGAAGGAACAAAGAGAGAAATCTCAGTTCCTCTAGGCAAATATGCCTCAGTGTTCCAGGCAGAAGTATATGCTATACATACCTTCGTTCGGGAAAGCCTCGATAACAGAAGTCGAGGACATATTGTCATCTACTCGAAGAGCAAGGCAGCAATCATGGCCATAGGATCACATCCAAATTGGTGTCCGAGTGTAGAAACGCCATAGAAAGTTTGCAAAAAACAAGGAAAGTCAGCCTCATATGGGTACCAGGACACACAGGTGTGTTGGATCGAGAAAGACTTTAGTCGGACCGGAACCAATCTTGGGAATACCCAATAATAGCATGGCCATCTCAAACATGGAGGAACTGCTGCAGAAGCTGTTCATCAAAACATGGCGCCATGCATGAGGCAATCGAAGCTCCAAATAAAGGGGCCTTCGAAGAAACTGTCAAGTGAGATCCTGTCACTCAACAGATGGGACATCAGGTCTGTGCCTGGGCTCCTAACGGGACACAATTACCTGAACAGGCACATGGAATTCATTGGAATCACAGACGATCCCATATGCAGATGGTGCCCGGAAGATGATGAGACATCGTCGCACATCCTTACTGAGTGCCCCGCTTTGGTACACCAGAGGGAGATCAACCTGGGGAGCATAATTTTGAACCCAGAAGATATCAAAGAGAGTCAGCTGAGGAAACTGCTGAGTTTCGTCAAAGAAATCGGCATGCCCAGCTGATTCTCAGATCACGTGGGCGCACAATGGGCCCCATTAAAGAGGACTACGTGCACGGAGTTCTCCGGAACCAGCCCACCACGTGCATAGAAGAAGAAGATGGTTACTTGGGATTGGGATAAATAAAAAGTCAAAAAAAAATAGTGTTGAATTTCATTAAATTCATCCTCAGGACTCATTTTCTTATAATAAAAATTGTTTGTACTGGTCACGATGTATTATGATGAATTCGAAAAAATATAAATAATTCAAAAGATATTCACCAAAAGTAGTTCTTTCCGTGTTGTATAACATAATCAGTCATAATTAACAAAAATGAAAATCCAGTAGTTCACTCTCAACAAAGGCAAATAAACACTGAACTCAAAATATGATTAAAAATAAAATAAAAACAATGATGATGTTTTTTGTGTATAATGGAAAAAGAAATTATCAAGCGCTATTGAAATATTGATTCAATATAGATAATACAATCTTTGGAGCACATTTATGACAATTTCTTATAATCCCAAATATGGGATATAACGAAATTTGTAGACAAAAATACTTTGTGACAATGCCTTGGCGAAGTTTGAAGATGGGCCAAATTGCTCATATATTTCAAAATGGATGACCGATTCGAGTGGCGAAATATACTATTATTTGCCGTTAATTAGTTGTGGAAAAATTAAATTTGTTGCTATCGATGTTCAAGAAAAAAATTTATGTTTGCTATTGACTTTAATGTAAATGATAAAAAGGTTATAAGAAAACAACTTTTACAGAATTTGCAAAAACAAATAAAGGGTAATATTTGCCACTAATTTGCCGCCAATTAGTTGTGAAATAATTAGTTTTGTCGCTATTGTTTTTTGATAAAAAAACTGTTTTTCCACTAAGTTCATGTACAGATAGTGTAACAATTTTTAATCCAATTAACGAAAAACGGAAAAGTAAGCTTATAAGTCGCCGCTTTTATTTTATTGCTTTATTTAATGTCGGCCTATTTCTGCGACCAGGTCTCTAAATACCGACACTGCGCGCCGGTGAGCCCACTACCCCAACCGGAAATTTTGCCGAATCCTCTGTTGTTTCAGAGGTAGGGTTCTTTAACGATCTCAACATCTATGAACTCGGGACCGCCATCTTAACGTCTCCTCCGAAGGACGGCATATCTATCGTCATATCTCGTGCTCATTGATATGACGCCCGCAGCTGCGAATATGCTACTACGCTGCAGTTGTTCGGGGCATTTTTAACGCGCACTTTCCTTGGCAGGTGGTCACCCATCTAAGTACTTACCCCGCCCGACATTGTTTGGCTCAGATATTGATTAGATTCTCGTTTACCTGACCAGCTGCCGGTGCCCACAAGTCGCCGCTTATTTGGCATTAATAAATAATGCAAGAAACCTCAGAAAA
The DNA here is from genome assembly GCA_018342105.1 of Gonioctena quinquepunctata. Lineage (NCBI taxonomy): Eukaryota > Metazoa > Arthropoda > Insecta > Coleoptera > Chrysomelidae > Gonioctena > Gonioctena quinquepunctata. Next base: position 315,399 of record JAFIRS010001059.1, read on the forward strand.
TTAGTCATTAAAAAAAACTCATATTTCGCCAAGTTCAAATGAAGTTACTAAAAGAACTTTCGATAAAATTAGTCGAAAACAACAAAAAATACCTTATCATCTGCCGTTCATTTGCTGCTAATTAGTTGTGGAAAAGTTTAATTCTTCCCTATTGTTGTTGATCAAAAAAACTGTTCCATCACTAAGTTCATCCGGAGATTTTGGAAATACTTTTGAGAGACTTCAAAGAAAACGAAAGAAGTAGGCTAATAATTTGTCGCTAGTTTGTTATTAATGTATTATGCAAAAACTTTGCGTGAACTGAAAGAGAGGGCTCATAATTTGCCGTCAATTTCGTAATAACCCACAATTTAAGTATGTCAATATTCCAGTTCCATTGTCTCAACTAGAAATGATATTAGAATAGTACTGAGTAAAGTATGTTTCTCTCAAAATCCTCTGTACCCGCCCTCTTGAGCCTAGCCAGGTAATTACAATTTGTTACAAACAAATTCTCTTTTATTTTTAAATTATTTCCATGATCAAAAATGGCATAGATTCAAGCAGACGGTGGATTCATTCCTAATCAATATTTATTATTGTATCAAATATTAAACACGAAACCAAATATTTAGGGATCAAATTGGACAGCAAACTTACCTTCAACACACACCTAGAGGAAAAAAAGAAACAAATGATATCCAGAGCCAAGCATTTCAGTTGTCTCACATACCAAAATAAAGGCATTAATATTCCAACAGCCAGCAGAATCTACCAACTCATTGCAGACCAATGATTGAGTATGGACACACTGTTTTTCTCAATTGCAAGCCAACAACTAGAAGAAAATTGCAAGTTGCGGAAACAACTGCACTAAGGACTATCACAAAAATTCGTCACCCAAACAACCCACTACACAACCCGCCAAACAAACTCTTATATGAGCTCACCAACGTTATGCCGATCGTCTGAAACATCTACTCCACCGATTTTGTCTGAAGCCCATAAACATAGAGCTCCTCAACAGATATACCCTCATAAGAGACCCACAAATTCAAGCAATACATCGACACCCTCAGGCGACTACCTGGGAAAGAATCCAACAGGAACATGATTAAATATGCATAACTTTTTTTTTTTTTTTATATATATATATATTTTTATAAAATTGTACCAATAGGCAGAAGGACTTCGGTCGATAGCCTATTGAATTGAATTTTTGTTCGGTTCAATAAAGTTCCTTTTATTATTATTATTATTTAAACACGAAGATTGATCCACTGTACTATTAGTCATTTCAGAAAATTTATCGAAATTAATAATTTCAAGAATTATCACGTTTTCAGACAATTTCTGAACATAATCGAAAATGTTAGGTGTACATGAATATGAATAATACAAGTTTTTTTTAAAAGATATACGTTCACCAACAGAAAATGGCTACAGATTTATCTTTGTTGTTTTTAATTTAATTTCTAATTTTTGTTTGTCCTGTATGCTCCTTTCATATGGTGTTGGTTCGTGTTATTTGTTTGACTCATCAGTCTTTCTCTTTCTATAATAGAGTATTATAGATTAGCTAATCTTACAAGCAAGCTATATATGTCAGATCATAAACATCCATAATATTAACTCAAATATGTTGATAGATTTGGGTCTCTATGTATAATAAAATGTTAGCTGTTACCTGCGACTTCGTCCGCGTGGAATTTGTATTATTTTCTATTGCGTTGATTTCAAGAAGGGTATATTTTTTTATACACTTTAACTATTTAACACCCTAGGGGATGCATTTTCACCTGTGCAAAATTTCATGCTTCTAGACCCACCGGTTTAAGCTGTCCGTTATCTGTCAGTCAGTCAGTGTCAGTAAGAATTGTACCCATTTATATAGCAGCTTTTAAGAATTAAAAATATATGTGGTAACAAGAGAAATAATATGCTTTCTTAGTCCTAGCACTGGTATTGTTGGTAGTAGAGGCAGAATACCAATAACAGTAATATGATGTTCAAGGAAAGACCTTTACATATATGTCAAATTGAATATATTTATATACATAATATTGGATGAAGAAAAAAGGGAAAATGCAAATTTTCTGGTACAGTCTTTCATTAGAAACCCAGTTTACAACCATAATTTTCCAATCTCAAATAAAATCATTCATTTTATATACAGTTCACATATAGTTTTATGTCCCCCGTTGTGGAGGGGATTTTATGCTTTCCTAAACAAGAGTAAACATTTTTTCATTATCATTATATCAAATGTGTTGTATTCATAAATAATCTCTAGTAAAAGTACATAATCTATCAATACTTTATGGGAAAGGAGACGAGTTATTTTTATCACACATTGGAAAAAAAGACAATTTATAAATATATTCCTTTTATCTTAACATTTAGGAAGCAACACTTAGATGTTTAGTGCAAGGGGATAATGTTTTGTACAAGGGGATGTTTTGACGAATTCGAAATGAATATTTTTGATACCTTGTTCTTTCATGTGGATCTCATACAGTTCAAATATTCTCTAAGAAATGGGATCCCAGCAACAAAAATAGTTAAATGACAATATGTGCAAGCAGTCCAAAATATCAGGAGCTGTCTCATTTTGAATTCCGACCTCAGTTACAGTGCCCATTTATAAAATATCTCTTCCAAGTTAGTTTTACCTCATTTAGAATATGCTGCTTGTTTATGGTCTCCTCAGTATAACATTAACATACAAAAACTTGAGAAAATTAAACATGCCTTATTACACGCTTTATATTAGCTTCACTTGTATGTTTGTTTGTAACCGACTCCTTTGGGCGCGATTTTGACCCACTTTAAACTGTCAGATTTCATTCAAACTTTGTAGATTTATCGAGGACCGATGACAATACACTAATTTGATAAGATTATTCCATCTTTTAATTTGCAAAAAAAAAAAGTAGTTTAAAAAAAAATAAAAAAACACGCTTTTATAAATAAACCAAACTAAAAAGTAGGAAATAAATAATAGTTTAAAAGGACTAAAAAACACGCTTTTATAGAAAACCAAACTAAAAAAATTGGAAATAAGAAAAAAAATTATTTTATTTAAAAAAAAGCGTGGGTGCATGGTATCGCCTCGGCCAACAATTACCTGTGATCTGAGACATTTCTTACTTTACTGCCCTAGGTGTGTAATGTACTATATAATTATTGATACCATGCACCCCTCGCTTTTTTTTAAATAAAATACATTTTTTTCTTATTTTCTATTTTTTTAGTTTGGTTTTCTATAAAAGCGTGTTTTTTAGTTTTTTTAAACTATTATTTATTTTTACAATACATTTGCTTCAAGAAATAAAATGTCAATTAGAGCTATCTGGACCTTTAAAGAGAGTTGAATATCAAAAGTTTGTACTTTCATCACAAAGAAAGAGATCTCAAAATTATATATTATCAGATAAATTCGATCCAATCATGTCCTGAGCTTACCGACAAAATTAGTTTTAGACAGACATGTTTTAATAATTCTTTTTATATTCATTTGTACAGAACAAACATAACTGGAAATTCTTTCATCACCAGAACATCTATACTAGCAAATACTATTTCGGATACCCTGAACTTTTTTGTGCGTCTTACATAGTTCATGTACTCTTTAACCCTTTCACTGCGGGAAGCAAATAAAGTTGAAAATTAAAATGGTGCCCACAGTGCGGGAGTCAAATATATTTAAATGCATTGTTTGGGGGTTTACTGCAGAAATCAATTATATTGAACTGCTAATATAGACAACTGTATATACAAAGAAGTGTTTGGTAGGTTGCAGGAACCGAATGAAATACATAAACTAAAAGGGTTTCTATACTGCGGGAATCAACTATATTTATGCAGTGTTGGCGGCGCTCTCCACTTTAGTTTATGTTTTGTGATTGTGTCTGTCATGTTTGTGAAGTCTTAAGGTGATTTTTGTAGTTTAATTGTTGAAATGGCTTCTGGAAGCAAAACATGATTAGTTCTTATGATATGTATAAATAATATGTTTTCTGTGTTTGAATTTTTCTTATAACAATTTGAGACGGGAAAAGTCTGAAGAATAAATTTTGTTGTTTTTTTTTATATGCAAACTAGATTTTTTTTTTTTTAATTTTATATATATAATGTTATCTGTGTTAGTTTAAATTGTTCTCATAACAATTTGAAAAAGGAAATTTTGAAAAATGTTCAAATTTTGTTGTTATTGAAAGATTTTTTATTTATATGCAAAGAGGTTTCATTTATGTTCTAATAACTCTTCACAATATGTATGAATAATAAAATACGTTTTTTGTCAGTTGGAATTTAAATTATAACAATTTGAGGAGAGAACAATAAATAAGTTAACTGTATATATTACATCTTACAATTTCGAACATCAATTGAATTGCCAATTCCAAAATACTTGCGCACGTACTGCGACTTTCAATCCACATTCCTTCGATTCGTGACATTTAATAACAATTGGCAACACTGTACGTGTTGTTCTGCAGTTAGCTGCGGGAAGCAAATATAATTGCGCACACGCAACTGCGGGAATCAAATATAGTTGACAGCGCTTCCCGCAGCCGCAGTGACGCTACTCCTAATAGAAACAGCGGCCGCAGCGAAAGGGTTAAGAAATTATGATATTTAGGAAACCATGTATGATAAATAATGTCTGAATGTGTTTTAGGGAGGAATCAAAATATTGCTTTCCATATTTTGGGTTTTCTTACCCCTTTAAGGACGTTTTGGGAATCACCGCTGTTCCTTTTCACAATATATCAATACCCCTTTCACTTCAACCATGTGATACTATCATAATCATCCGATTTCAAAAAAAAAACGCAGAGTTCTCTTTCATTTTTGGAAAATATGATTTTTCAGTAAATTAAACTAAAAGTATGACGAAAAAGACAATGAGATAGTTATCCCGGACAAACTAAAATAATGTTTTTATATTACTGCTGCACCGAATAGTGATAAAAAAAAACAAGCAAAAAAATTAGCACATGATTTGTTAAAAAAATGTTTGCTATAGATTTAGTTGTTACACCCTATCCCTATCAATAGAGAGCAGAAGACAATACATCCTAATTCATCAGTGTATTTTTTCAGCTCCAGATGCTTGGTTATGATATATCCTGGGCGGGATTCAACATAATTGAGGTTATGAGTTCAAGTAAATTTACATTAAAAAGAATAGGATACCTATCTGCTAGTCAGTCCTTTCACTGTGATTCAGAGGTAATTTTATTATTTTAATAATAAGTGGATCCATTTTTATATCAGCCCTGCTACGTTACATTTCCATTGTTAAATTTATTTATTTTTCCAGTTACTAATGTTGACTACCAATATGATAAGGAAAGAATTAAATTCACAAAACCAGTACGAGGCTGGGCTAGCGCTAACATCGTTGAGTTGTTATATTAGTACCGATTTAGCAAGAGATCTGTCCAACGATATTTTGACTCTAGTAGGTATTGTGCTATGATCTTTATTTAAAATATTACTATCTGGTACTTTACAGCTTAGTTCAACAAAACCATACATAAGAAAAAAAGCTGTTCTAATGATGTATAAAGTTTTTCTAAAATATCCTGAAGCCTTGAGGCCAGCCTTTCCTAGGTTAAAAGAAAAATTAGAGGATCCAGATCCAGGTGAGATGAATTATTATTTTGTATATGACTATAGAGTAAGGCCCGATTTCACCACAAGACAGATAAACGGCGTTTTCATAAACTCCGTTCTCACTAAACTCCGATTTTAATCTTGATAAACCTCGATCCAGTTTCACCGATACAAACAGACGAAAGCTAAACCGAGTTTATTGAAACTTAGTTTAAGGACAGTCAAAAGCTGGCAACATTGTAAAATATGTACGTTTCTGTCATTTTTGCATAGATTTCGTTGTTTTGTAGAGGAGCCAAAGCCAAGTGACAATATAACCTAAAAATTGAAAACCGATAACTTTCGTGTTTGGCTCATGTTTTGTGATATTTTTGTGGGTGTTCGGTGTTCAAAGTTTAATTTTTGAAGAAACTTGATAGAAGTGACAATGTCTTGCTCAGATTACAGCTACGTTGCAATAGGCACTTTTGTAGGGCATGTAATCCTGAGTATATCGCGTTCATTTAATATGTCTAAGGCCAAATTATTGCCTTGGTCTGTCATATTTCTATTTTTTCATAGCATATTTCATTGTTTTGATGTTTGATTTGATTTAGAAGTTTGTTTAATATGTAGAGAATACAAATTTAGTAAGCCGAAACCTAGTCACAAAATCGTTATTGTCCAGACTATGAAAATGATCTTATCTGTCTCTTATCCAGCGAGCTCGATGAGCGACGTACTCATCCTCACTATTACTGTCTTAAAAATCTAACAAATACGCCCTTCTCATTTTTGCAAATTTCAATTTAGACCATAAACAAATATATCATAACCACAAAACCAAAAACTATCGTAACATTACTTTTCAAAACGAACTTAAACTTCGTTTAACTTCGTAACTGGCCAAATTCAGCCCGTTTTAAGCGGAAACGCCATTTAGAACTAAACGCGGTTCATAGTTCCTGGTGAAATCCAATATGACGTGTAGAAAGCTTAATCTAAGTTTAATTTAAACAAAACACGTTTAAAGAGGTTGGTGAAATCGGGCCTATATAAATGATTACGACCCGTGTTTCAACTACGCTATAGAGTAAAGAGAACTTTTGCTATGAGCTATGTTTCACAATTTGTCAGTGTTACGTTTCAAGCCAAGTGTAGGGTTGCCAAAGTCAAGATATTAAAAGATTAAAAATAAACAGTTTATGTTGAAATGTGCTCGAAAATCATGTACGTGTAGGACATTTGAAAATGCTTCGAAATTGAAAATATGGAGATATTTCTGTTCTGGGCTAACCTGTAGAAATCATAACATATTATTCTTTTAGGATGACTACGTTACAAATGTATAGAAAATAACAATATCCGTGATGTTGCAAAACCCAATATATTTTTGTATTTCCTTTATTGAAATAAATCCAAATTTAAATATTTATTAATATATGAATCCTATTACAAATATATAAAAATTAAAATATCTATCAGAAATAAGTGTGTGCTTTAGCTGGTGAGGTATTCGTTTTCTGTTCCATATTACAAAACAAAAACATTTTGATCATAGATTTTTTAATTTTTAGAAAAATAATTCTTTTCTATATTCAGTTGAGAATGTTTCCATTTCCAACATTCCATTATAACATTGCAATTAAATATTTAATAAGCAAGAATGTGTAATGAAATTGGAAAAGTACAAAATGAATAGTTATTCTATATTGTTTTTCATTAACAAATGAAATGGCATGAATATAAATAAATATATGTATATATATATATATATATATATATATATATATATATATACTATATACTATATTTTGATAAAAGGCAAGATTACGTATTTCTGGAAAAAATACCACAATTTCCAAAACTATAAAAAAAGTAGTTTTTCCAAAATAAATTCCCAAATAAATGTTCCTTCTTGAACAGTGCGGAAAATGCGGTAAGATGTGACGTAACAAGTTCTGAACTATCACTGATAGCCGAGAGCGCTAGAGAATTACAGCTTTGCATTATGAATTTATTGTCAAAATTCATAATTTTCTAAGATGGTGGACGAGTTTTGTGATTATGGACCGTTTATATTCAAAATTTATTTCCAAATAACATAAAATCCGTTCCTGACCCCAAAAACTTCTACACACAAAATACCAATTAAGAATAGAATCAGACTATAAATCACAAAGCTCATCTGCCATATCTGATTGTTCTTTACTGGTTTTCTTTAAGAAAAGTACAGCAATCAAAGTTATCGCGATTTTCAAAGTTATCCAACAATCAAATTTTGATGACATTTTGTAAATATGGGTTTTCTGAAAGGCGCTGAAAAAAAAAATCAACCCGACTAAATCCCTAGTATTTTGCAATTTTGATGTAGGTAATTTTACCGCAACGGTCTATAGAAAAAACATAATAAAGACATTCGAAGCAGTCATACATCCATTTTACTTACCCTTCCCATAAATGGCACTCATAGTCAGATCATCATGTGCCTTTTTTCGAATTCGATTTCGCCTTCATCGAAAATTATGATCAAGTTGTCATTCGAATCGTAATTGTATCTAGAAACTTTTTGAAAAAAAGCCCGCTCGAAAAAATTGCAAAAGTTATAAAAAAAAATTGTAAAAAAAGATGGGTTTCGTTTTTCGCGAATATCTCAAAAACTATTGCAAATATCTGAAACCTAAAAAAATGTCCTTAAAGATTTTTTGCAAATGATATTGGTTTAAGATTTAAACACACTAGAGTCTTGTAATGAACATTACAAAAAAAATGTGGAAACGAATACAAAATGGAAATATTTTAAGAAAAACCTCAAAACAAGTGTATAACCTCTAAAAAAATTAGGCAATCCAATTGTTTTAATATTGCAAAATCGTGATAGGTCAAACAAACACACTGCTTACTTCGGAAACTCTGTATTAAGACTAAAGTCAAAAATGGCTGACACACATAGAAAAGGAAAGTTGACATTCATATACATAGGTACATCTATAAACCAATAGATGGCATTAGGTACATACATTTTTGATATATTTCTAACACCCCCACTTATCAAAAATAAATCAAGATATTCAACAATCTCTTAAGCCTAAACCTTGCACAAATTTTGTGTTTTTGATATTTTGTAAAGGTTTTGTCAATATATCTGCGACCATTTCACTAGTGGATAAATATTTGATGTCAACAACTTTTTCAGAAACTGCATCTCGTACAAAATGATATCTTATATCTATGTGTTTTGATCTGTCGTGGTAAACTGGATTATTAGCTAACTTCTGAGCACTTTGATTATCATTAAAGATTTTGATACAATCCAGTTGATCAGTGAGATCAAACAATAAGTTTCTTAAATATATGGCCTCTTTTGTTGCTTCACTAAGAGCCATATATTCAGCCTTAGTTGTAGACAAAGCGACTGATTTTTGTTTAGAACTCTTCCATGAAATTGCCCTGCTTGCAAGTTTGAAAACATAACCTGTATAAGATTTCCTATCCTTTTTATCCGATCCCCAATCTGCGTCTATAAATCCAATCAAATCAAAATTCCCCTTTTCAAATTTCATGGAAAGATGTTTCGTACCTTTCAAATATCTCAATATTCTCTTTGCACATTGCCAATGTGACTTATTATAACAATTGTTATATTGACTAAGGAAACTAACTGCATAGGCAATGTCAGGATGAGTTAAAACAGCTAGATACATTAAACTACCAATTAACTCTTGATATGGTAAATTTACATCACAAGTTTTATCCTGCATATCATTTGAAATAATATTTGTGTCGATCGGAGTAGAAACTGTTTTACAATCTGTCATATTGAATCTTTCCAAAATCTCATCAATATAACTTTCCTGATCTAAAGTTATGGAATTATTCTCATGATTTCGCAAAATTCTAACCCCTAAACATTGTTTAGCTTCTCCCAAGTTTTCAATCTTAAAATATGAACATAAATCATTTTCTAAAATTTTCATTTCTTCAGTATTGTTTGAAAAAACAAAGAAATCGTCCACATAAAGAGCCACCACTGTGAATAAGTTGTCTTTCTTTTTTATGTATAAACAAGGTTCAAAATCGGATTTTTTATAATATAAGTTAAGTAGTACTTCATCTACTCTTTCATTCCATGCTCGACTTGACTGTTTTAGACCATATACTGCCTTTTTTAATTTATAAACTTTATTTTCATTTCCTTCTGAAATAAAGCCATCGGGTTGCTTCATGTAGACGTTTTCTTTCAAATAAACATTTAGAAAAGCAGTTTTCACATCTAAATGTACAATTTCCAATTCCAATTGAACAGCTAAAGATATTAAAATTCTTAGTGTTGAATGTCGCACCACTGGAGCAAATGTCTGCATATAATCTATTCCCTCACGCTGAGTGTAACCTTTGGCTACCAACCTAGCTCTATAGCCTTTTTTACAATCACTCCCGCACTTAATCTTATACACCCACTTACAGTCGACCACCGTTCCATACTCTGGTTGATCAACTAGTTCCCACGTCTCATTTTCTTCAAATGATTCGATCTCTTCTAGCATTGCCTTTTTCCATTCATGTCCATCTGGCCTGGAAAGGGCCTCTAAGACGGTTACTGGAACATCAGCTGTGACATATCCTTCATTATCAGCGTTCGCACTTAAATAGGTTACATAGTCATCAAAGTTTTTTCTTTTAGTGGGTCTATCTGATCTTCTTGGTATTTCAGTGACTTCCAACTGTACATTTTCTGATGGTGTGTAATCACTGTCATTTGTGGTCTCCTCTGAGCTTTCACTGGTTGTCTGGTATGTCAGGGAATCATCTGATATAGAAAGTTGTTCTACTTCTTCCCCCACTGCATCCACAACTTCTGCTTCCTCTTGTATGATTGTATCAGAGAGTATGGTTACCTTTCTGTCCTTTTCCATTATAGTGACATCTCTACTGATTGTCATCTATATCCTTCGGTGTTTTCTTCATAACCTACCAGGATATATTTTATGGCTTTTCTATCCCATTTATTACTATTTACTTTCGGTACATGCACCATAGTTATGCTACCGTATACACGTAAATGACTAATCTTAGGTTTCTTGCCTCTCCAAAGTTCGTAAGGGGTTTTGGACACTCCTGCAGAAACAGAACGATTTTTCAAGTAACATGCAGTATTACAGGCCTCTGCCCATAAAATCTTGCTGACATTTTCATCGAACATCAAACATTTGGCTTTTTCAATTAGGGTGCCATTGAAACGTTCCGCCATTCCATTTTGCTGTGGCGTGTAACTATTTGTTTTTTGGTGAATGATGCCTTCTTTCTTCAAATAGTTTTCAAAATTATGGCTACAATATTCTCCCCCATTATCAGTTCTCAAGATTTTTACAAATTTATTATGTTGCTTTTCCGCTAAGCTTTTGAACTCTCTGAACTTTTCAGGCATTTCATCTTTGGTTTTAAAAAAATATATAAAACACATTCTGCTAAATCATCAATAAAGGTTAAAAAATACCGTGCACCGCCTAGAGATGTTGTTTCCATTGGACCACAAATATCACTGTGAATCAGCTCTAATACATCATTAGCTCTGCTGCCACTGGTTGAAAATGGTAAACGAGCCTGTTTATCCCGACAACATACACAATTCTGTATATCACTGTCGGCTTGTTTTTTGAATTCAAGTCCATCCACCAACTCACACATTTTGTTCAAATAATTGCTATTAGTGTGTCCTAGACGACGATGCCAAATTTCAGCAATGACTCCTGTTAAAAAAGCTGCATTCTGTTCACTAGTGTTCAATTTGTAAATGTTGTTGTTTAAACTTGCTGCTGCCACCAATTTGTCATGACAATTATATATTTCACAACCTTTTTCATCAAAACGAACTTTATTTCCATTGTTGATGAGTTGATAAACTGATAAAAGGTTTGTGGTTAGGTTTGGAACAAATTGTACTTTGCTAAGAAGTACATCATGCTCTGAAGTGCCAACTGTGGTTTTTATTTTGATATCACCTGCACATTCAACTGGCATTTTCATTTCATTAGCTACTACAATTTCTGTTAGATCCGGAGTTCTTTGATTTGTTAACCACTCTTTCTGTGCCGTCAGATGAACACTTGCACCACTATCAATATACCAATCAGTGCTTTTGAACTGTCCTGTGGTGAATACTGCACTAAAACTACTTTCTGGTTTGTTACTCGGACATTTCGACATATAATGTCCACTTTGTTTGCACTTGAAACAAACAATATTGCTCATGTCCTTTTTTTTGTTTACAAGAGAACTGTCAGATTTTTCTATCGAAGATACACTGCTGCCATCTCTCGAAAACTTTCGGTAGTCCTTTTTGAATTTGTTTCTCGAATTTACAGAGAACGCCCCACTATTACTACCGCCACCTGTCTGCATGTCCAATAATTTTGTTTTAATGGAATCTGTTACAATTTTTATTCCAGAGTGCTCCACTGCCATGATCATAGGAGCATATTTTTCAGGAAGTCCCGCCAACAACAGCGACCCCACCCACTCTTCGTCGATCTTGAAACCTGTTCTGCGTAGTTTCTGGGATGTTTCGACTACTTGGTTTATGTATGACTCCATTGAATCATGGTTTTCCAATCTGGCTGATATCAGAGTTCTCAAAAGACCTATCTTCCTAGTAAAACCACTGTCATCATAAAGATTTTTCAATTTCGTCCATATCTCCTGGGCTGTGGTTGCATCTTTGACGTGGGGATACAAAGTTGGGTCAATTGTTAAAACCAACTTAGCTTTTGCTTTCGCTATTAACGTAGTGTCTTCTTCACTGCCATCAATGCATTTGCTTAGTCCTTCAAGCACTAACACATTTTCGACGGCAAATAACCACTCGTCAAAATTTTCACGGCCAAGTAGCTTGGGCACACTTGTCAAATAATTGACTGCCATTTTTGGGAATACAGTTCCGCAATGCAGCACAACCGTGTTTTTTTAATCTTTCACACTGATTCGCGACTCAGAAGTTCCAGAAAATCGTATCTGAGCTCATAACCTGTTTTAATATTGCAAAATCGTGATAGGTCAAACAAACACACTGCTTACTTCGGAAACTCTGTATTAAGACTAACGTCAAAAATGGCTGACACACATAGAAAAGGAAAGTTGACATTCATATACATAGGTACATCTATAAACCGATAGATGGCATTAGGTACATACATTTTTGATATATTTCTAACACCAATGACCTATCAAAATAAATTCAATATGGAGGCGATGGTCAAACAATTCTAAAGTCAATGTTTGTTTAACTAGATTCATTGATTTTTTTCAGAGTTTTTGCTGTAAATTGCGGGTTTTGAAATACCTGCGTTATGTATTGTAGTTGGTTGTGGAAGCCGTTCTAATCGTGATAGTCTCATTTTATACCGTTCCTGGAGAGACGAAACACAGGTTTTTAACGGAGAAAAATGATTTGTCTAAACTTCGCAGGGCTTCCTGGATTGCGGCAATAAAGAGAAACGATTTGAGAGAATCTATATTATGATATTGAAACACCAAAAAGTTTGCAGTAAACACTTTATAACTGGTAGGCGTTTTATTGAATAATTCTACTCGTAACTCTCCTAGTAGGGTAATACGGCGTTTGTACTCAAGGTATTCAAAAATTTGTAGGCTTGTAGACTTTTGTAAGCCTTCATTTGCTCCATTGTATAAAAGCTGTGTGTTAGGACTAAATAACTAACAATATCCATATTTGTAATTGGTGGAAGACCATCAATGGAAAAGTTTAGGCTCTCTACATCAAGGATGTATGGATCCAGGCCATCAACTATCCACAACTTGTCTTGATACCTTTAAGAATAATAACCATTAGCTTTTAAGTTAATGAAAAAGAATTAAAAAAAACCAGAAAACACATCACATAATATTAAGCATACATTTTGGAAACATCCGGATTTTCCACTAATAACGTTTTAAGATACGCACTCTACATCTTAAAATATGAACATTATCCTTCTCAAATATTACAAAATCGCCACAAAATACAAAGAAAACAGTTTTATAAGCATAAAAAACACGATCGTCTGAAGATAAATGAAATATGAAATCCTTACGGCGCCGATTTCATTGTTTGACCATCGCCGCCATATTGAAAAGTCACGTGGTTTGGATTGCCTTATAGACAAACAATGTACTTATGTCTGGTTTGCATTTTCGCCACTCTGGCGCTGGCATCTACTTTTGAATTCCCAATACACCTCGCGTAGATTTTAATTCCGCTGGCGTGAGCGTGTGGAACGTTACAAGTTGCGTGGAAATTGCCACCACCACAATACGCTGGAAACGGAACGCATTGTTTAGTACCGAGCAAAGCAAACAAGGCGACAGAAATACAGTGCGATGAAAAATGTTCGACACCAAGAAATTTATTTGCGAAAGTGTCCTGCACTGTACAATATAATGAAAATTATAAAAAAAATTAAGAAAAGCTTTCATATAAATGCATTAAAGAGGAAAAAATTGTTTCTTCAATTGTTTAACCTAGGTTATTCTGTGAGTAGCAGATATCTTGCCGCACTTTTTTTATCGCTGACGTTTAGGAATTAATTTATTCCTTTTTCAAAGCTGAAATGACAATATTCACATATAAATTGAAACAAAGAATATATCTATGTCCCACCTTTAAAAATAAGTTTTTCGTGCTCATGGATTCAACTAAAAAACTGTTGAGTAGTCCATAGAAACACATTGGCACAAATTACACATTAAAAACTTCAAAAATGTATATAAACAAATATAGAAACTTTAAAATAAAACAACAAACAACCGTGTATGGTTAATATGCAATTGATCATCCCACCTGAAATATTCCATTGCTACAGATAAAGAAACGAAAAAAACAAAACAATGATACACCACCAAAGATTTGTTTTGTTTGGTTTTTTTCACAAACAAGTTAAATAAAAGCTTGTAATGAAAGAGTTATGAAAATATCAGTGAAGAGATGAAGATTTGGCAACGCCAAGTATCATATTTCTCTGAAGATATTCATCTATTGCCAACTTTGGCCAAATTAGTTGAAAAATTAGTTAAAAAAAGGATGTCTTCATTTCTGCTCTATCATAATTTGTTAAGCTCTCACCAATTTGGCTTTCAAACAGCGAAGAGCACAAATGATGCCATGTTTGCCTTACTAGAGAATATATATCTCAAAATCAACGAAGGTGATTCAGTTGCAACAATCTTTTGCGACCTTACAAAAGCTTTTGACTGTGTTGATCATAAGATACTTCTTCAAAAATTAGAAATTTATGGTTTCAGAGATATAACATTAAGATGGTTTCAATCATACTTAACAGAACGCAAACAAATGGTCTCGCTCAACGGAGAAAGTTAAAAATCTCAACTGGTGAGTTGTGGGGTACCACAATGATCAGTGCTTGGCCCCCTTTTGTTCTTGGTGTACATCAATGATCTGGCAAGCATCAATATCAGGGGTAAATTCACTATGTTCGCAGATGATACTACAATACTGTGGCATGGCAACAACAGTGATGAACTGAATAAACACATAGCTACAGACATATCTCTGGTGAAAAACTGGTGTGATTCCAATAAATTATCATTCAATGTCTCAAAAACATGCATTGTAACCTTCAGATGCGCTCTGAATGACATAATCTTAGAGAACTCGAGAATAAGTACCAAACCATCAGCCAAGTTTTTGGGACTCCATGTGGATAACAGTCTGTCTTTCAATACTCATATCAGTACTTTATGCAAAAAATGTCATCAGGTTGCTTTGCAGTAAGGATCATATCATCAGAATTAAATACATCTGCAGCGAGAGCAACATATTTTGCTCTGATTGACTCACTGTTGAGATATGGAATTTGTTTTGGGGAATAGCTCTCAATTTCTATTGAACTTCGGTGTTTGTTTTACAAAAGAGGGCTGTGCGATACCTTTGTAAAGCGAAACCAGAGATTCATGCCAACCCTTGTTTATTACTCAAAAAATATTAACATTGACATGTATCTTTATTCTGGAAAGTGTATGTTTAATGCACAAAATTTTACAATAATATCAATTTCTGTCAACTTACAAGGCGAGGTGATAACTTTACAGTATCCCTACCAATTCCCAGAAGCTCCTTGGTAAAGGGTCAATAATTTATAATGCAAAAAAAATGTTTAACCACCTGCCTTCACATATTCGTTCTTTGGTGGCACATAATAGATTCAGGATGGCCGTCAAGGAGCTACTGCTAGATAGAGCATATTATAATTTGAAAGAATTTTATGACAATGTATTTTAAGTATTTGATTTCGAATTGTAATTTTAATTTACTTTAAATATGTGTCTGTTTATATACAACTGTACCTGTTATATACAAAAATTTTTTAGTATGCGTTTAGGACTATTCATTGATCCTGGCGTTATTGTGCTTTTCACATATGTATGTACATGTATGTATATATGTATGTATGTGTATATATGTGTGTTTATATTTATACACTTTGTACTCTTTTTGTATTTTAAATGTTTGTACTCTTTTATATTTTAAATGCTTATAACTATTTTATAATTACCTTCTAGCTTTGTCAATGAGAATTTAATTCTTTCGATATTAAAGCATATTTGATTTGATTTATTACTACTTGGCTTTCAATTTTCATTCATATTTTCGATTATAGTAAAATCGCCCTCTTGCAGTCGGTAGCTGAACCAAGTCCGACATAAAATGGAACGAAACGCACTAAATTGCGTACCTATACACAGTATCAATTCTTCATTAAAAACTTGAAAATAAGATGCTTTTCCTAACTTTTTTTTGGTTCGATGCATTCTTGATAATCTGAGTGATGTCATTAGCTGATTCATAGTTTTTAAATAAATTCAAGAATATTATTCTTGATAACCTCAAACTTGTTCAGATTTGAGTTTTTTTTTTTAGAGTACTTATCCAGTTCTGAGAGTTGCCACGGATTACATGACATATAATGATCATTCATCCATCTCGGTAATAAATTGAATTTCAATGACTGCAACAATTCGTTCATTGTTAACAAACGACGAGTCGCTGATTACGGTTGAAAATTGTCCGTTGCGACTCCCACCTTAATAAACAAGTACTTACCATTTGCACCCAATTTCTCGGATATTTTTCCCATGCCTTGTCTGTGCACTTCTGTTCCGATAGTATATAGTTGTATCAAGTTGAATACAGTTGCATTTCTTCGCAGAACTCTATGTTTAATTGGAAATTGTCACGCATTTTGTGCTAGATACGAAAAAAAAAACACTGAATGCAGACTTTCGTATGGCATAAGTCACTCGTGTAGGCTTCTAATGGTGGCGACATCCGAACGTGTACTATATAGAAATATGGTACACGTTCGGACGAATACCCTCTACACTGTCCAAACCTGTACATCCAAAGAAATTGATATAGCAAAGTCACAACATGACCCTGCTCATTCATTTCATAATAAAAATATCCCTAGTATTGTACAAAATAAATAATATATAATGGCCAGGACATAGCTGATACCCGATATCAAATAAATCATCTGAAAAATAAGGGGGAAAATAACTTTTAACTTTTTTCTGAATTTCACTCGCAAACAGAAGTACTGTTCTCTACCACAACCAGATTCAAACTGACAGCATTGTATGAGGAACTGCATAATTGTATCGTACGAAGACGGGTAGATCGTTGTCCGAACGTGTACGCATCTGAAGGTGGATCTTCCTCCCCTATACATGTATATTAAATTATGTCCCTAACACAATATAATTAGGGATATAACTTTTCTGCTTGGACCTTTTGGCACATAATATACTATTGCTGTTCATGAAAACTACTGCAAATTAAACTTTTGATCTATCGTTGAATGCCCATTTAATTTTAAGTAATATATTATTCAATAATATAAAATACGGATAGGAATATCAATCTAATCAATCAATTCTTTTTTCTACCTTTTATTTATACTAAATGTTAGGTCGACTCACCAAAAGATATGAAAGATATAATAACTTTCTTATAAGAGGGGAAAGTATTCCATTCAAACTTCCGTCAGCCCACCTTATACAAGAGGGCTGAAATATACATATTAATTTTATTTATTCAAGTTTCTTGCTCAGAATTCATTTACCTAAAGTAAAACCAAGTCACTATAACAAATAATAATAGCTCTTCCAACAGCCACTGTAAAGTGATTTGATTAATAATTTAAGGTGCTGATTTGAATTAATTATTATTCAGAGATTGCTAATGTTCCGTTTTTTCAGGTGTACAATCAGCTGCAGTGAATGTTGTCTGTGAATTGGCAAGAAAAAATCCGAAAAATTACCTTAGTCTGGCTCCAATTTTTTTCAAGTTGATGACAACAAGTACAAATAACTGGATGCTTATTAAAATTATCAAATTAGTAAGTACATATTCAAATTCTACCGCTTGAAATTTCATAGATATGTGGTCATAATAGTTATGCATTTTCATTATCATCTCTTCTGCTCAAATTTGTATTTCAGCGTTCATTGTTTTCGTGAAATTGTTACACCAAAAACAAGAACGGACTATTACTGATTTGCTGCTGATTGAACTTCCCATTCCCCATCATTCAGTGGCTAATGCGAGGCAACGGAAAATAACTCTTAGGAAATATTTATTTTTGTACCATGAGGAAATATTATTTTCTTACAGCTTTTTCAAAAACATTTTTTTTTAAGAATTTCAACTTATAAAATACATTTTAAAATTAATTGTTTGTTATATTTACAGTTATTTGACAATTAGTACAAGTATTGAATACTGGAAGAACATGCAAACTAGTGGAATTATTTTGCTGAATATTTTCCACACTAATAAATTTATTTATCTAAAGAAAGCTTCCTGGATAAATTTGTTAATTTGTGTTTTAGTTAAAATCTTGGATTTTTTTGGCCTATAACCTTGTGCCAGCCGTTTCAATAATGATTGAGGTTTTGGATATTTAGATATACCCTCATGTCTAATTGCAAGGGGTGCCTTCAACATTGAATAGTTCGCCCACAAAGCTGAAGATTTCATCTTGGAACCAAGCTCCAAGAAGTATGCCATTACAACATTTTCTTACGATATTCCATGAAACGATTGTATGCATAGTTATATTTATCTCTGGATTTTGCTGGCAACAAATCCAATGAGGCAGCATTTACTGCCTCCGTGAGTTCTAGGGGAGTTCCAGAAATGGAACAGTCATCATCACTCATCATTTTACACTTTACTTTTGCTTTCTAGAACGTTCAAAAACATAGAAAACACTTTGGGAGAACGACAAAAATTAAACTTTTCATGCGTCAAGTTTGACAATTCAATATTACTTTGTTTCCATAGTTACAAAACAAATATTCCATGACATCCTTTGTTTTTGAATAAAATTAATAAAGCTTACCTATTTAAACATTTTAAAAAGTTGATTGTAATAATTTATGTCTTTTGAATAATGTTCGATTTTCGTAAAAATAGTATGTATACCTCGTAGGAAAAGCCACATTCCCGGACTCCGTATTGCCAGTCTTGGCTTGCGCCTCGATCTTTAAGGTCATCAGCTTCTTCTACTAGGTATTCAATGTACTATTTCGTCTTCATCCATTCGTAATTTATTTCTTAAATTGTACTGAATTAATTAATTTGTTTGAAAATATAACTGGGTTGGTGGTCGTGAGCGTAGAGGCGCTGGCTGATGTCCAGATAGTCCAAGTTCGAATCTCGGCACGGCTACTGAAATAAAAATGTATTTCTGTAGTTTCGTTGAGCGGGAGGAGATAGGTGACCAACCAAACATTCTTGGTACCTAGATATCAATCCTTCGTCTGTCCACGGTTACCAGCCGAGTAGTGCTTCAGATGACACTTAAAAAGCTAAGGTCCCCGTCTTCTTAACTCACACAAGTCTCTGACTTTCGAGGGTTGCTTTGCAACCAAGTTGGCGGTTAAAAACAATTCTAAACAATTTATTATATGAACATAATGTTTATAAAATGAGATTCCAAATTACTATTACTTTCATCAGAAATGATTTTTATTCACATCATTTTTTTTTCGAGAAAATATTCTTCTGAATCAAGTTATTAATGATGAAATATAAGAGCTGTAGAACTGAATATTGTCAATCAATCACAAGGAATTCTTTAAAAACTTTGAGATAAAAATCTTTTTTAATTTCTGGTAATAAATTCTTTCCTAAGCCCTGGAGCGGTACAGTTGCCTTCAATATCCATTTTACCCAATTTTACTGAATATTTGAGAAAATCAAAAGTTGCAAATTACATGAGAGTTCATATGATTCATTTGTTTCTGTTTGATAAACAAACTCAATAAAAATACATCATATTTTCGTTTCCATAATAAATATATGAAGATTTTGGGAGGGGGGGGGGCTCAAGTATTGATAACTAGTAATATATGTTGCTAGGAGGGAAAAAAAAATATATATACACCATGGTTGAGATGTTTATAGCACATAAAAATTCAACGTTGCGTTACGATTCACCTTTCTTTTAACACGGAACTAATTTCACTAACTTTATTATAATTATATAAGGAAAATGGAGCCAATATTTCCAGAAAAACTAAGAGAAAGTTTCTCACTAGTACATTGAATGGAAAAAAAAAGCTTTTTGTTTTCACAAATCAAAACTTGCAATAATATCAACTAGTCAGTGTTTTCGGAACAAATCTTATTACAGATTTATGTCACACACTGAAGACAAATGTAGTGGAATACAAATAACAATATTCTATCTTCTGAATTGAATTTTGCTTCTGACTTTGATTCCCTACCCATGTCATGGACAGAGTGAACGTATATTCTTCTTCAACCTTGCCAAAGTCACTTGCGTTCAAGAATATTTTCATGATTTTTATACCTTAGTTTTCGATGTTGAGGACAACTGAAATATTTCAAATAATAAAATAAACAAAAAAAGTATCCACATGAGTAATATTTTATAACATTACACTCACATTATGTATGAGTTTCAAAAACTCCACTTTACTGCACTGTCGCTCGGGGACAATGCCTAAACAGATGCTGGTACATAGAAGGTATAAGGCTTGTGGAGGCAGTTTTCGTAATATTTAAATAGAAACTCTTGAAGAATCTGGGAGACCCCATTATATAATTTTGGGGTTAACATTTTGTTTCATAGAAGTATGATGAGTCCCCATTTGAAGATAAATATTTCAGGTGTTCAACTTTCAAAATATTTTGTTTGGAGTTGGTAAATGCAGGACAATATAATTCATAAGTTAATTATTTGAAACTAAGTTGAAGAAAAAAAAAAATAAAATAAAATAATATATATATATATATATATATATATATATATATATATATATATATATTGGGTTTGGAGTAGAAAGTGACCAGCATGACAAAATCTCACAAAGAGAGAAGAGGAGCTCAATTTCATCACGTCATCAGTTCAAGATGGAGAACGAGTGTTGATATTTATGGTGGAGAATCTATTCAAACAGATCTTTGGTTTTTGGGTTGGAGATGTGTTTAATCAAAATTTCAGAATTCAAGATGCGGCCGGTTTCAACCGACGAAACCAAAAAGGAGGAGGTTCTCTAGTCGACGGAAGTATTTTTTTTTTTTTTTATGTATGATCACGCATAACTTTTTACTGAGACGTCCGATTCCGTTATACTTTTTTCAGTGGATAGGGTGTACTTCGAAGTTGGTCCCATTTGAATTTAAAAGATGAAAGGGTAGCAAAATGAAGGACATTGAATTCTGGTCCGTTAACCGATTCTATCAGGCATAACTTTGTACTGGGTTCTTCTATTTGGATGATTCTTCTTTTATTAGATATGGTATACCTCATAGTTGATCATATTTGGATTTCGAATGGAATTATCCACCTTTGTGGATAGAAAAATAGGGCATAATTGATTTTTCACTTGTGAACATTGGCACACATATGTAGTTGACAATGACAGATCGCTAATGTCATTATTTTTGTTCTCCTACATCCGTCACAATCATTATATTCTATGAGAGGATGGGATGATATACAAAGAAATAAACTAACCAGAACAACAAAAATATTTTATATTATAACAAATATGTAGTAAAAGTAGATAATCATATTATTCAACTGGTAATAGTTGAAGTAAGGTGGGTTAGTAAGTATTTTGGAAGTAATCAAAAAACAAGTAAGTAGTAATTAGTAGATTTCAGCCACAAAAAATTGAAAAATAAAAACTTTTTAACAAAAAATTAAACCGACGAAATACGGAACAGAAAAGTAAAAAATAAAATAAACCTTCTTAGTCTCAATAACTAAGCTCCTAAACTAATGTAAGTAACTAATTTTAAATCGGCGCCAAACGAACAATCAACGAAGATCATTAAATTATTTCAAAAAAATTATCAGAATGTCACCGCACAACTCGATGCCATCATTTTACGCCTTATCTAATTCATTTGCTTGTTTGTTTGGCACCGACTCAAAATTTGTTACTTACATTAGTTTAGAAGCTTAGTTATTGAGACTAAGAAGGCTTATTTTATTTGTTACTTTTCAGTTCCGTATTTCGTCGGTTTAATTTTTTGTTAAAAAGTTTTTATGTGATTTATAGTCAGAAAATGAACACATCTGAATTTTTGCAAACATTAAAAATAAAAATATATATAGATTTTTTTTTATTAGATGAGTGATGAGAGTTATTCTATTCTTATGTTAGTTAATTACTGGCGTCTCTTAATTTAATGTTCATATATAAACTGTATAATGAATACCTGTTGAATCCTAATAAGTGGAATTTGTTTTTTTTTTCTAAGAAGGGGTTTAAAAAAATATGGTGATACGTAACGAGGGAGGAAGGGGTCGAAATTTCCATAAAATAGCAGGACATATACCTCCAAAGTGCTGTTGCAGATATATCTATCAATCATTTCATTTCGTTTGTCAATTGATAATTGAAGTGATTCGTTTTTTTAATAGATTTCATCTTTTACAATGGTGGAATCTGCTATTGGTTTAAAGTTGACACAACCCCTTATGAACATCATTGCAAGGTATATCAGAAAATTATGTAGAAAATATTGAGCTTCTTTGTTTCAGTTACAGCTTATGATCCTTCTCTACCCTATAGTCGGTTTAATATATGATTTTCATCATTGACATGAAACATCAAAAATGTTTGAATATACTTATACTCTATTTTTCCATGATTTCCTTAGGACAATTTCTGTTATTTATCAAATATTTTCAATTATCATTAGTTCATCAAATAATGTTCGATGATTTGTGTGAATCTAATTGAAAAAATTATAAAAAAAATATTTCAAATTCGACACAGATAAAAAAAGTTATACCCTTATTTTTCTTCACTAATAAAATCAACAAAATAAAACGTAGCTGTAATTTCTTCTTTTTTTTTAGTTTGGTGCCCTTACTCCCTTAGAACCTAGGCTAGGCAAAAAGTTGATTGAACCACTGACTAATCTAATTCATAGGTATGTATGTATGTGATAAACGCTACTGGGTAGTATTAATTAGTTTAATAGGGTTAGAAGTTACTGAAAGAGTTGAAGATTTGTTGATTTGTCACGGATTTAGTTACTTTTATCTAGCACCGTCACGAAACATTCTGCTGCCATGAGAGGAGTTGCTGATCTTTTTTTAAAGAAGTCCCAACATTTCATAGAAACAATTTTGAAAGTATATTTATGAAAGAAAAACAATAAACTCAGAAAGTGAGTGCAAGATGGCAAACAAAATAAATCATCCATTGGGAGTGCACAATAAATTTAAAAAAATCATTAGACAAATATTTCATTATAGAACCTTTTTTGTTTGGGTAAAAGTTCTACTTCTTTTTTTTCAATAGTCAATATGAGTCACTAGTTGGTTTCCATCAATTAAAATCGTAGACTGGTTAACTAATTTTTTCTGTGGATAATAATAATTTTCCAAATCACATCTATAAATTTATTTCCGAAAAAGAAATCAAATTTGCTTCAATTGCATTGGTTCATTTTACAGTAAGACGGGTAGATGGCAAGCAGTCCAAGGACTTTCAATGTTCCCAATATCACAGTTCTAGTTTTCTGTACTATTCTTTGGAATTTTACCGTGCTCACCCGCCACGCAGCGGTCTTGCCTTTAGTAAATTTTAGAGATATACTTGAATTTAATGAATATTAACTGTTTTCAAGTAAATGCAAGCCAACAAACCCACAGTTCAACCTGAATTGCGACAGAATTTCTTAGGCTGCACAATTAGTCATGAAGTAATTCCTAAGTGTATAAAAATAATTTCAGTTTGTTGATGCTTTTTCTGTAGTATTATTTTTTAATAACCAAAGGTAATTTTATCTTCTAGTACATCTGCAATGAGTTTACTGTATGAATGTATAAACACTGTCATTGCTGTCCTTATAAGTATATCAACTGGAATGCCTAATCATGCAGCCAGCATACAACTTTGTGTCCAGAAGTTGAGGATACTTATTGAAGATTCTGACCAAAATTGTAAGTATACTGTGTGCTATAAACTCAGTTCAATTCTATCAGCCATTTTATTTAAATCATAACAGTTAATAACCTGATATAAAATATTATCAAGTTTTTTTAGCTTATACAGGGTGTAACATAAGTACGTTAAAATATTCAAGTGACGTATTCCTGAGACAATTTTAAGAAAAAAAGTCTATATAAACTTGTGTCCGGAAATGCTTTGTTTCGGAGATACAGGGCGTTGACATTGAATTTTTTTGTTTGCTTTTTAAAAATAACTTTTGCAAAAAATAAGTTATTTGCACGAAATTTGGTACCCGGGTTTTTTTTTATGTGGGAAATCATAATTTCGTATTAATTTTCATGTAACATCTAGAGGGCTGCGCTGTCATTATTTATTTCAAATTGCCCTAACATTGTTGACAGTAAACTTTTGGTACTTTTCATGAAAAAACCTTATTCCCACACCTTTTCCAAGTAAAAAAAGTACACCTCCTCAACAACGCTGGAGGTGATCGTTTTCGAGATATTTACAATTTTCTATATCGATGCATGTTACTTAGCTCCTAGGGCGCTAAGTGAAGTTGCTGAGAACATTACAAAAACTAAGTATGTGGTAGGTCTCGTCAAAATAAACAACTTTTTTCCTGTGAAATGTTTATCGAAAAATGATTTGTTTTCGAGATACAGATTTTTGAAATTTTTCAAAACATGGTAGGTTTTTGTCATAAGTTATTTGCAACTGCAGTTATTTTCATGAAACTTTAAACACATACTTCTTTCGTACTGAGCATTATCAAACTGCTTAATCAATCCAAATTAAAAAAAATTGTCGGGTTTAATTATTCAATTAGAAAGTGCTACATTTCGGAGTTTGTAAAAAAACAATTCGGAGAAGTACTATGTTATTTATTAGCCAATTAAACATTTAAAAATTGAACGAAACAACTATTATAACAACTGTTCAAAGTGATAACCCCCCAACAGTAATACAAGCTTCTGCTCTCCTCATCAAAGAATTCCGCACCCGTTGAAAAAGGCCGGGAGTGTTTCTTATCGTTTCGCAGCAAGCTATGATGCGATCCCTTAACATTTTCTCGTTTTCAATGGGGCTAGCATAAACTAGTGATTTTAGGTGTCCCCAAAAGAAAAAATCGACGGGATTGAGGTCCGGTGACCTCGGGGGCCAATGCTGAGTGCCTCCTCTTCCTATCCATCGTTGGGGATATGCTACGTCTAAGAAATTTCTTGCTATCAGACTAACATGAGCAGGGGCTCCATCGTGCATAAACCAAGAGTGATTTTGGAGATCAATGGGAACATCTTCCATAAGCTGGGAAGCTCGTGTTCCAAAAAATGTTGGTAAGCATCTCCATTCAAACGTAAGGGGAGAAAATAGGGTCCAATTGAATAATCCCCAATTATGCCTACCCATACATTAAAAGAGAATCTGTCTTGGAAATGAGTTTGCGTTATCGCATGTGGGGTATCTTCTGCCCTGATGTGGTTGTTATGGAAGTTCATGATACCATTTCTTGAAAAATTAGCCTCATCTGTGAAGAGGATTTTCGATAAAATTTGGGGATGTTGTTCGACTTTTCTTTGAAGCCATTGAGCAAATTCGATACGTGGTTGAAAATCACGTAGCGTAAGTGCCTGGACACTCTGAATATGATAAGGATATAATTGCTGTTCCTTTAAAATTCTGTAAACGGTCATGTGACTTACATTTAAAGTTTGACTAATTTTTCTTGTACTTGTCTCTGGATGTTCACTAATTTCTTCGAGAACCGCCTCCTCCAATTCCACAGTTCTTGTGGTCCGTGGCCGTCCTACTGCAGAATTTCTTTCAAAGCTTCCAGATTCGGAAAGTCGCTGGAAAAGATTCGCAAATGTCGCTGCACAAGGAGTGACGCGTTGGGGATACCTTTCCTGATAGATGCATCTGGC
The DNA here is from genome assembly GCA_018342105.1 of Gonioctena quinquepunctata. Taxonomy (NCBI): domain Eukaryota; kingdom Metazoa; phylum Arthropoda; class Insecta; order Coleoptera; family Chrysomelidae; genus Gonioctena; species Gonioctena quinquepunctata. The sequence continues at coordinate 341,429 of JAFIRS010001059.1, forward strand.
CTCGGTTGAATTTCCGTCAGCCAAGCCGTATGCAAAAACCATATCAGCCATTTCAGCATTCGTAAAGTCGGGCATGGTACCAAAAAATCACTTTATAAACTCCGAACTGTGAATTTGTCAATGAATAGTTAAAAATGTGACAGCGAACTTCTATTTTTATAAACGAACTTTCATAGCCTACTCGATTTAATTAACTTAATTTGCAAGCGGAGAGTGACAAATATTATTGAAATCAAATTTGGCTATACTGATTAAGCAGTTTGATAATGCTCAGTTTAGAAGAAGTCTGTCTGGGTATACTGCGTATAAAGTTTGATGAAAATAACTAAAATTGCAAAAAACTTATGACAAAAAACAACCATGTTTTGCAAAATTTCAAAAATATGTATCTCGGAAACAAATCATTTTTCGATAAACATTTCATAAGAAAAAAGTAGTTTATTTTGACAAGACCTACCACATACTTAGTTTTTGTAATGTTCTCAGCAACTTCTCTTAGCGCCCTAGGAGCTAAGTAACATGCATCGATATAGAAAATTGTAAATATCCCGAAAACGATCACATCCAGCGTTGTTGAGGAAGTGTACCATTTTTACTTGGAAAAGGTGTGGGAATAAGGGTTTTTCATGAAAAGTACCAAAAGTTTACTGTCAAAAATGTTAGGGCAATTTGAAATAAATAATGACAGTGTACGCAGCGCCCTCTAGATGTTACATGAAAATTAATACAAAATTATGATTTCCCACATCAAAAAAACCCCGGGTACCAAATTTCGTGCAAATAACTTATTTTTTGCAAAAGTTATTTTTAAAAAGCGAACAAAAAAATTCAACTTCAACACCCTGTATCTCCGAAACGAAGCATTTCCGGACACAAGTTTATAGACTTTTTTTCTTAAAATTGTCTCAGGAATACGTCACTTGAATATTTTAACGTACTTATGTTACACTCTGTATCTATTCTGCATCTATTCTCATAAAATGAAAATATATTTAATTGTACTAACTTAGAAATAGCTGTTTATTAAAACAAGATTGGAACTTCAGGAAGAGCTTGACAACATGTATAATATTTTTTGTAAGCCAAAATAACTTATTAATATCATTAATTACCGTTAAATTATAAAGTATTGAAATATTATTTTTGTTTTAATAGTTAGTTGAAAGAGATATGCTATATAAAAGATACTTTTTCACTTTATTTAATAAATCTTGAATTGTCCCAGCGGCAAATATAAAGTTGAATTCTTTCAGTGAAATATTTGGGTCTCCTAGCTATGTCTAAAATCCTCAAAACACACCCTAAAAGTGTCCAAGCTCATAAGGACCTGATCTTACAGTGCATGGAGGATAAAGACGAATCTATCAGACTGAGGGCTTTGGATTTATTGTATGGAATGGTGAGTGAGGAAATTTGATAACCTAGGTACTATTTGGCAGGACTAGTTGAAAGGTTTCTTTTTTACACGCTTTATATTAGCTTTACTTGTATGTTTGTTTGTTTATAACTGACTCCTTTGGGCGTGATTTTGACCCACTTCCAGACGTCCGAATGATTTTAAATTTGGCAGGTGTACATAATTCCGGTGACAATGCATTAAGAAATTTTTGTGTGAAAAAAAAAACAAAATGGCGGCTTCAATATGGCGTACGAGTTTTGTGATTATGGTCCGATTCGCTTCAAAATTGGTATCTAAGGGTTTTCGTGGTCGGAGATTATGATTCTTTTGTCAAAATTGAAAAATTCAAGATGGCGGCTCCAAAATGGTGGACGAGTTTTGTGATTATGGTCTGATTCTATTCAAAATTGGTATGTGGGGGTTGTTGGGGTCGAATATTATGATTCTTTTGTAAAAATTGGAGAATTCAAGATGGCGGCTTCAAAATGGCGGCCGAAATTTGTGATTATGGTCTGATTCTATTCAAAATTGGTATGTGGGGGTTTTTGGGGTCGGAGATTATAATTACCTAATTTGATAAGATTATTCCATTTTTTTATTTGCAATAAAATTATAAAAATAATAGTTTAAAAAAACTAAAAAAACACGCTTTTATAAATAAACCACACTAAAAAGTAGGAAATAAATAATAGTTTAAAAAAACTAAAAAACACGCTTTTATAGAAAACCAGACTGAAAAAATAGAAAATAAGAAAAAAAATTATTTTATTTAAAAAAAGCGTGGGGTGCATGGTATCAATAATTATATAGTACATTACACACCTAGGGCAGTAAAGTAAGAAATGTCTCAGATCACAGGTAATTGTTTGCCGAGGCGATACCATGCACCCCACGCTTTTTTTTAAATAAAATCCATTTTTTTCTTATTTTCTATTTTTTTTTGTCTGGTTTTTATGAAAGCGTGTTTTTTAGTTTTTTTTAACTATTATTTATTTAAATTTCATTATTGGAAGTTCTGAAGATATTGCTGGAAATAAGCGTCAAGAACACCTACCACCCTCATCTGCAAAAATGCAAAGCTAATTATCCAAATAACTAAACATTTAACTTCTGATGAAATAATTTGGAGTATAAACAATTGCATCCTTACAACTGTTGGACTTGTTATTAGAGTCACAACTTCAGAAACATGAATCAATTGTCCTCACCTCACCTTCGTTTATTTCATATATGAATCTTTTGAATATTAACAAATAAAACACTGGCATTGTAATTCAATTGATTGATCCCAAAATTCATTATTAATACATCATCACTCCCATTCGATGATATCTGAGCGATAAAATGTAAACATTTTTAAGAAACCATTTGTTTGCTTGCACAGTTTCACATACACAATTTTTTGGGCCAAATTAATAACAACTATTATATCTATCATTATGAACGAATCATAAACAAAAATACATGATCTCACCTTATCTTTGATAACTAATGAAAATTTTCAATTGAAAATCTGTGAATAAATAGATGGTACTAACTTAAAAAAAACATTAGATAATAACAAAAAAGCACCTATTATATATTTTTTTAAACTTTATTTCGCATTTTTATCCCTTATTTATTTCAATTATTATAGTAAAATTCAAACAATTTTGCATAATGAAGGGCTCCAATTTGTTACACACACTTGTTATATATATGTATTATGCCCGTAATGTTGTCACAGCCAGAACTTGAGTTGTCTTCTATGAAATGTAATTCAATTACATTTGTTATCAAGATATAGTTGGGGGGGATTTTTTCCATAGAAACCACTAACATTGTTGGTATGGGTTGAGTATTATTTAATCAATAGAAATAGTTATTTAAATCGTAAAGAGATGGTACTTTTTGTGTCTGATTCTAAGGCTAAATTTAGACTTCACTAGAATATGTCTATAAATTCCATTCAGATTGTAATAATCTGTTTTTAAATTATCACATTCGTCATTGGCGATAATGTCGGCCATTTTAAGAAACAATAATATTTAGTGATATCTCTATTTATCTATGATGGTTGTAGAATATAATTCGAACCTATGAGCAATAGAAAAACGGAGCTCAGGACTGTTTTGTTGTTTTTCTTTTAATTTTTTTCTTTAAAGTTATATTAATGTTGTTGAAGTCTTCATTGTTAACACTGCTCTGTTTGTCCTATGTATACCAATACACAATCCATACATGGTGTTCGATAATATTCATATTCCCCATCTTATTTCTTTCAGTTTCAAATAAATGTGACTTTTTTGCGTTTTTGTGTTGTATTGGTCTATTTTTAAATTATGAGTGTTCATACATTCTTGGTCTATCTGCAGGTCTGCTATATTGGGAATTTCGAAAAATCTATCAAAAGGTGAATCATTCAGGGCACTGTTGGAAACTGGAGGTTTTTGACTTAAGATATTGTTAACAAGATTGAAGGGGTAGTTAGTTATTCAATAATAATGATTGTTTGAGTTTTTAAAATTTTTCAAATGAAAGTTCTTGTGGCTGAGTTTATAAATCTTGTCTGATTGTTTCATTGAATTTATCTTTGGATGCATACGTTTTTTGTATAAATCGGTTAATATATTGTTATTTTCTGTAATCATGAAGGTGTTCAGAAATGGAATGGTATTCTTTTTTGTCTTCTTCTATAGTTAACATCCACCTAAACAAATAAAAGGCATATTAGACGAAATTTTTTCGAGTGCTTTTTTAATAACACAAGTCATCAATGTTCCTCATTCTAAGTGAAACAATTCATTTTCAAACAATGTGAAATTAATTTTGTAAAGTACGTTTTTTTTTTGGTTATCCTATTATTGTTTTTTTTATTTACATGCGATTTGAGTTTAGGATACTATTGAAATCGCTAGTAATTTGTTGTGGTATTTGAAGTAAATCCTTTGCGATTTATTTGGACTGCCAAGTTTAGTAAAGTATAATAATTTTTTTCTCTTAAACGAATATCCGTGTCTCCGCGAGAATTATTAGCATTTGAGCTCTTGCAGGTGTTTTATAGTGTGAAATCATTTACAAGTAGTCTGGAAATTGGTCACCCTGGTAATTGTTACATTATGTTGTCAGTTGTTTGAGTTCTGGGAAAATGCTGAATGAAAACAACTGACGCGGAAGATTACATCACTGTAAATTGTGAATTTTGGTTAATTTGGCCATTGGCTTGAGTTCAGGGAAAACGCCGAACGAAAGCCACTTTCGTGCAATAGTATTACATAATAACAATTACAACAGCCGCGAAATATAAAACTAATTCTAGTTGTCCCATAAAATAATTGCAGAGCAAGTAGAGTTTCAAAATCAATGGTCCCCATACCGGGATTTTTCAGAATATTATTCATCTCACGATTCGGAAAGGTGATTTTGTAATTATCCGTTTTTTTTTTTTGGTGCACCACTGAGTGTGAATAATTCAAAAAGTGTCAAAATACCAGACCCCTGGACGTACCATATCTCCATCTGTTGTTACCCTAGTGCATGGAGTAAACCACTATAAAATCTGGCGCCCGGGATTAAAAATTGAGAAAGGAACATGTTTCCTGTATAGTGGTGGTGGTGTCATAAGCAACGTAAATTTCTAGGGATGATAATAGGTTTGAGTGTTATAACTTCTGACCCTAGAAAAACACAATATAATGGGCATTTCTCAGGTAGACTAAAAAATTGATTGAGCACCAAAAATTCAAAAATAGCCCAATACAACACAAGTCACGTTTATTAAAAAACTGAAAGAAATAACAGCTTCAGGGGATAACATAAATGTTATCCATCAAATACCATGTATGGATGGATTGTGAATTTGTATACATAGAACAAAGTAGTATTTAAAATGTGGACTTAAACAGCATCAATATAACTGTGAAGAAAAAAAAATACAAAGAAAAACAACAAAACCTCCCGGAGCTTCATTTTGCAGTTGCTCGTAGCTTCGAATGTGATTCCACAACCATCATAGGTAGATATTTCACAAAAAAACGATTGGTTCTTGAAATGGCCCACATTATCACCAATGACAAATGTGTTAATTCAAAAGCAGATTATGTAGCTGGCCAGCTACTCAGATTATGAAGTTATCGATATATGAAGTTAAGCTGGGCGCGATTAGTACTTGAAGGGGTGACTACTGCCTGCCAAGGAACGTTCGCGTTATTAAGTCCCATATAATTGCAGCATAGTAGTATATTCGCAGCTGCAGGCGATATATCGATGAGCACGAGATATATTGAGAGATATGCCTTCCTACTGAGAGTCGTTAAGATGACGGTCCTGAGTTCATAAATGTTGAGTTCGTTAAAATACCCTACCTCTGGTTGGAAACACCAGAGCATTCAGCAAAATTTTTTGTTGGGGGAAGTGTGCTCACCGGCGTCGGTATTAGGCCTAGTCGCAGAATCAGGCCGACATTAAATAAAAGATAAAATAAACAGATTTATTTATAAACGGGTAAACAACCATTTTATAATTGAATGTAATAGTGATTACAACAAATTATATGCTCAGAACTCAAAAATATTACTTAAACTAAAACCTTCAACTGAGAATATCATACTCAGCTAGTATCAGATTTGACATATTGATTTGATGGCATTTTTTAAGTGAGTCTGAGAATGTGCAAATATATCTACGTTGAATGAGTTAAATGTGGTTATCATACGAGAGATAGGAGAGTACTTTCCTTAATTGCATCTGTGCTGAGAAGTATTTAAGAGACATAAGAGACTTGGGTAGAACAAATCAGGCCTTATAAAAGACACAAAAAACACAATTTTTTATGATCGAAATAACTGAAATTGAACCCATTTATTCACAATACAATGATACTTTGATGGGGTGTCCTTCGTAGGCGTTGTGGGTTACTGCAGTATGTTCCTATTGATTAAATAATACACAACCCATACTCTCAACAATGTTGGTGATTTCTATTAAAAAAATCCCTTTCTCAACTATATTTTGACTATATTACTCCAATTACATTTGAGGTGAGCCTCAACGGGAGATAGCAATTTCTGGAAAATGTTCATGGCTTTTGCGCATATATCTGTTGTATATGTATCATCGTGTTTTTTTCATGAGTGAAATGTAGTCACTGACTTGTTTTTCAATTGTCGAATTGCTCGTGAAACTGAAACAAACAAGAAAACAAATTTAGACGTTAAAACTACAGACAGCTTCATTTATTTTTTAGGTTTCCAAAAAAAATCTCATGGAAATAGTAAAGAAACTCATGGTACATATGGATAAGGCTGAAGGAACTGTTTACCGTGATGAACTATTGAACAAAATCGTTTTAATATGTTCTCAAAACAACTATCAGTTCATTACAAATTTCGAATGGTACATCACAGTCTTAGTAGAGCTGGCCCAAATGGAGTTTGGTTCTAAACAAGGTAAATGGCTAGTCAATGACTATGTGACTGAATAAACTCAATCTAAAAAACAACCCTACACATCCTATATTAAAAATCTGCTTCTATTACAATTACTGAGTTTTTGGTACGCCATTGCTTTCACAAAGTTGATACAACCTTGAATTCTTCTTTTCCATTTACAATGCACTAATCAGAGTGAAATTGCATATATTATAGGAGGGATTCAGAGCAATTGGTAGGTCATGACATGAGTATTTTCAATATTCGTGTATTTCTCTATTTCGCCCAATTTATCATAACTGAATGGAAGTACTTTGCAAAGTGGGCTAATGCATTAAAATTATCCTATAACTGAAATTGTTGTTTCCAAATGCCAAATTGACCTTACTAAAATTTTCATTGAGTTAGCGCAATGAGCATATAATAAATGACCTGGTGAAAACAGAATGATAAAATATGAAAGCTCTCCAGATTTATCACCGTTTTTTGGTGGTATTGATGCTTCTTAAAGTCATACAACCTCGAAATATATAAACAATCACAACAAAAACTTTTTACAAACAAAAAAATCCTGGATCACCAATAATACTATCACTTCCATAAAACAAAGGCTCAAAAGAATAGCTAACAAAAACGAACAAAATCCAGAACTGCTAGATAACTATTGCACATATAGAAACAATAATTATAATATAAGTAGTGGTGGATAGCATCTGTAATTAAATATCGTAGAAAATGTTTGTGGCATTCAGACGAGAAAATGAGAAATAGAACTGAAAAATAAAAATGTGGATCGGCCAGGAATCGAACCTGGGACCTTTTGATTTCTAGTCGAACGCTCTACCGAGTGAGCTACCAGTCCTTGTTTGAAACTGGCGATTCACACCTTTAAATTCAGTTCCGTGTTAGTGACGAAGATGATGGGGGTTAATGTGATGCATGAAATACAATCATGCATGCACACCTAATGAAATTAAATTGGTCCTACTGCTGGTGTCAATCCATATCGGATTATCGATCAACTTCAAACTGGAAATTTCAGGGTGCATGACTCGCCAAGTAAATAAATAAGTGGTGGTGGATAGCGCTGTAATTGAATATGTAGAATGTTTGTGGATTCAAACGAGAAATGAAATAGAACTGAAAATAAAATGTGGATCGGCCAGGAATCAACCTGGGACCTTTCGATTCGAAGCTTACAGTGAGCTACCAGTCCTTGTTTGAAACCGGCGATTCACACCTTTAAATTCAGTTCCGTGTTAGTGACGAAGATGATGGGGGTTAATGTGATGCAAGAAATACAATCACGCATGCACACCTAATGAAATTAAATTGGTCCTACCGCTGGCTAATTTCATTAGGTGTGCATGCGTGATTATATTTCATGCATCACATTAACCCCCATCATCTTCGTCACTAACATGGAACTGAATTTAAAGGTGTGAATTGCCGGTTTCAAACAAGGACTGGTAGCTCACTCGGTAGAGCGTTCGACTAGAATTCAAAAGGTCCCAGGTTCGATTCCTGGCTGATCCACATTTTTATTTTTCAGTTCTATTTCTCATTTTCTCGTCTGAATGCCACAAACATTTTCTACGATATTTAATTACAGACGCTACCCACCACCACTTATTTTATATTTACTTGGCTTGAGTCATGCACCATGAAATTTCTGGTTTGAAATTGATCGATAATCCGATATGGATTGACAATAATTATAATGATATGAAAAACCTGTATACAATCATAAATGAAGCTAAACAAAAAAATAAATACAGACATTAACATAACCGATGATAAGGGTAAACACTTTATAAACAGCGAACATTTTACGATTACTTTAAATAATAATAAATGTACTTTTATTGAATTCTAATTACATTCAATCCAAATGGCTCTCGACCGAGGTCCTTCTGCCAACTAATACAATTGTATATTTTATAACTCTAAGTAAATGGGAAAAGTTATCAATTATATTAACCAAAAAAAAAATAATTTAGTATATAAACACCTATATATAAAAGTTAGCAATTATATTAAAAAAAAATTTTAGTAGATAAACATAACCCATTTTGACCGACATTTTTTTTTCCAAGTTTTGCATGGAAATATGTTAGTTTTTTTGTAATTTGGGAGCCCTCTTGAAATTGTAGATGGATCAAATATTTTTAAGGGGTCGCTCAAGAATTTTTTAAATTTCGAAAAAGGTCAAAATTTGATTTTTTTTTGTTTATTTTTTCTTTTTTATTGCGGAAATTGTTTGTACATATAAAAAAAAATGCCATCCTGAAAATGTAAGCTCAAAGTATACATTTTTAAAGGTCACTCAAGAATTTTGAATCTTGGGGAGTACTATAGATTAGACGTTTTCGAGCAACCTTTAAATATTCATTTTAAGGCTCTATTTTTTTCTACAATCCATTAACATAATTATGAATCAATATAAACCAAGAGACACATAAAAATACAAATGAATATATTGTTACTAGCATATTTAATTAACATGGATAATTAAAAAAAATTCAAAAAATTGTTTACTTATTGATCAGCTTGAATATCTTCTTTGATTAGTAATTTAATTTGAAATATGGAACTGAAATAATGAAGTTTCGGTTATGTATTTCGATTTGTGTAATTACAATTGTAGATAATATAATAACAAATGATGTGAAACAAGATTTTTTTTAATGAAATTATCTTATTTTTGTATTTGTAGGTGATATAATCTTAGCAAATAATTGGCTGATCTAAAATCGATGATGAGAGAGCTGGACGAAGCTTCCTGAAATATAGCAGTGAAATGATCTGTTTCAACAATATATGTCCTACCCTATACCCTCTCCCTATTCTGGTAAATAATATTGAAACAACAAAATGGAACAACCATAGTACAATAGCTATATTTATATAGCATTTGACAATATTTGGCACAAAGATATTTCCCCCATCTGATTTTGTTTTCAGATTGTGGAAGGTTATAATCCCAAGAAAATGAGTATTCCTCCACAAAAAATAAACTTCAAACAACATTTTTCATATATTCTGAAATGCTGTACCCATTTTTTTAAATTCAAGTTTTCTCGAGGTCTTGTGCACTGAAACTTGTGATCATCCCCCTAAAAGCAATATCATAACAACAATTCACCTCATTTCCCAGAAACCGTTTCTCCATAAGGGGTCCTTTATCGTAAAGAACCCCTAGTTTGCCTTGATAAGTAGCTATACATTAAAATGGTCTCTTTTATAATCACGATAACACAAATCTTTTTCAGGCCATATCATTGGTGCTCAACTCATGGATGTGTGTATTCGTGTTCAGGCAATAAGGTCTTTTGCTGTGAATGAAATGGCTCAAGTATTGGATGTCTCTACTTCAACCACACAGTTTACCATCATGCAAGAAGTTCTATATGCAGCTGCTTGGCTTTGTGGGGAGTTTGTGAGGTGAGGTATGATTTTAATTGACAAATGAATTTGTAATATAGATCCATTCTGGGTATCATATACAGTGCGCAACAATTGCTAAGGATCAAAATAATATAGTTTGTTAATTTTGGTTGAGATAAAATAATTTCAGTAGTTATGCTTATGTACAGTAATACTGACTTTGTTTGCATGATTCAACGACAAAGTTTGTTTTTGTGGTTATATATTTTGGGTGTTGTTTACACTATAACATGATATGTACATTATTAGTTCTGGTTCCTCTTAAGGGGTTGTCAGAGTTATTTGGAAGAATTTACCTCAATATTTCTTAAATCGAGTGATCCAAAGTATGCCTGCTGGAGTTTAAAACCTCATTCGGGCTCAAGGTGGGCCGACAAGATATTTTTTTTATAACAATTTGTGGTGAGTAAAAATATTATACAGTATAAAATGTATGTTGTTACTTTGAATAAATTCACGTTTCCTTCTAGTTCAGTTGTTTATTTAATTGTCTAAAAATAAAAAATACAGTAAAAACCGGATATAACGACGTTGAAGGGACCGTATACTTCGGACGTTATGTCCGATAGTTGTTATAAGCAATATACACAAGTATGTATGTATATATTATGTCTGTTTGTAGTACGGGGATAGGTTATGCATATGAACTTGTTTTCAAATAAAATGTAAATAAAAGAAATAAAAACGACATAGTAACGCGTAAACACACGATCTAAACAGAAAGTTTTAAAATCAACCTGTAATTCATGCGGTGAACTATCGCACTGAATAAGTCGTAAAACATGCAAGGTCAAATGGCAAAGAGCGGGAAAGAGGTTCGTTCGGATAAGATAGGAGAATAATAATCCTTAGGCTTCATAATAAGCCTATAGCAAAATATTCCTTCATATTATTAGTATAAAGGGGAAAATTGTGAGTGATGTTTTGTTTTGCTGGAATAGGTAAACGGTTGGTCGTTATAGCCGATGAATAGCCGATGAATATCGATAAAGTTTCGTCATTTTACATGTATTTATGTATTTATTTATTGATCCCAAGAAACATTGCTGTTTATAGAGGGATTACTTTTTACATAAATTGAATAACTGCAATACATATGATGCATAAATTAATGAATACATCAAACGATTAATAGAAAGAAAAGAAAAGGAAAGCAGTCAAAGGTGAAATATTATAGGAATTGTTACTTGTCAAGTATAAATTCTTTAAGTTCTTTTTTGAACTTAGTTTTGGTCTTTATTTCTTTTAAAGGCTGTGGTATTTTATTATATATCTCAGTTCCCTCGTAAAAAATTGTTGTTTTTCCAAAGTTTGATTTAAAACGTAATGTGTTTATTTTATTTACATTTCTTGTTTTATGATAATGGATATTTGAAATATGATCAAAAGTAAGATCCGAATGTTTTTTTCCTGTATCAACATAGTGGATGAAAATTGAAATTTTAAATTTATATAAAGAACGAAGATTTAGTAAATTATTAGGTTTATATAATTTTTTTGAGGGTTCTAAAAATGGTAATTTTTAAGCGATATGTCGCTGTATCCGATGTCGTTATAGGCGGTATGTGTACTTATTAGTTTATATAGATTCGGTCGGGACCTTGCCATTCGGTTGTTATAACCGATCTGTCGTTATAAACGATGTCGTTATATTTGGTTTCTACTGTAGTTCAATTCAAACAATACAACTGGAAAAATCGCAACGAACAGATGTGAACCTTAACAATTGTTGAGCACTGTATAAATGTATATATATATATATAAATATATATTTGGAGTTTTCTTGTGTTTCAGATGAAAACGAGAAGAAAATTAAATTTTTTTAGACGTTTTGTCCCTGTTCGGGGGCATCTTCAGTAAAATTTTATTAAAAACATTTGAATCTTGGTTTTACCATGATTGTGTTTTGTTACCAACAATAGTTGGATTTCGGGGCGGTGTTAACTCTTGTTGCATCATTGTTTTAACGGGAAACTTTTAATATTGTGTGGTTTATTGTTTTGTGAACTGTCATTCAAAACAAATGCCCGAAAATGCCCCCAAATAAGGGCGAAACGTCTAAAAAAATTTAATTTTTCTTCTTGTTTTCATACAATCTGAAACCCAAGAAAACTCCAAAAATACAATCACCAAGATTCAAGAACCCACTAGGCCCGAAATATATATATGTGTTTTTTTTACTAGTTTTTTTATTTTTCTTCCAACCAAAAATATTGTTGAAAATTTCTAAAAAAAAATCCCTGAAAATTTGAGCTTTTAATATTAACATTACATACTTTCCCAGAGCGTGGAAAGATTTCCCATTTGTTGCTTTTTTTTTCAAATATCTATAACTCAGCGGCATTTCATGCTATCATATCGTACCAAAGCGCGATTTACTCAGGATTACATGCTCTACAAAAGTGCTGTTGCGACGTAGCTGTAATCTGCACCTGTAAGATTGTACGGGTCACTAAATCTGATTTTTGTAGAAAATTCCTCTTTTTAAGACATTACTTCATAAATGACTGAATTTATGGAAAAAATTTAGACGACAAACTTGTAGGAAATTTAATGTCCTATAAATCGAATCGCTAAGATTGATATTTCTCGAGATATAAAACGTTAACTTTGTCATAATATAAAAAGTTTGATTCGATAATTCTAAAAAATTTCATATAACGCTTTATATCTCGAGAAATATCGATCTTAGAAATTCAGTTTATAGGACTTAATTTTGTAGGAAATTATTTTTCATACAAGTTTGTCATTAAATTGTTTTCCATAAATCCAGTCATTTATGAAGTAACGTCAAAAAAATAAGAATTTTCTACAAAAATCAGATTTAGTGACCTGTACAGTCTTACAGGTGCAGATTACAGCTACGTCGCAATAGGCCCTTTTGTAGAGCATGTAATCCTGAGTAAATCGCACTTTGGTACAATTTCGCTGAGTTATATATATTTGAAAAAAAATAATAAAAGTTTACGTGTATTTTGGATGGGAAATCTTTCCACGCTCTGGGAAAGTACTTAATGTTAATATTAAGGGCTTAAATTTTCAAGGATTTTTTTTATGGTCATTTCCAACAAAATTTTTGGTTGGAAGAAAAAACAAAAAATAGTCGTAAAAAAAACATCCTAATATATATATATATATATATATTTATATATATATATATATATATATTTATATATATATATATATATATATATTCCATAATGCGTCCTTTAAAAATTTCATGAAAACAAATCTATGTATCGTTGAAAAAAATATATGTTTTTTTTAATTATCCGGTTATTTTGCATCAGTGCAAATCACTACATATGTTATAAAAATAATAATATTTATTCAGCACAGTTAAAATGGTATACTGGAATGGTGAAGTTAATCTCTTGCTGGGCGCAAGGTGACGTCTTCCACTCAACCAAACTTGACCTAATCCAAGCATATTTAAAAAAGAAAAAAAATTAAACAAAATGTAGAAATGTAAACATGTATACACACATATACATACATACACATACATACACATATAAATACATACAAATACACACACACACATATACACACACATATGTCATTGGAAATAAATATCAAAGACTAAACACTAAAAAGAAAGAATACACGAAATAAAATCCTATTGAAGTGACAATAGCGATTTCCTATAGGCTTCTTGAAAAATAGAAACAGATTTGTTTTTGACAAGGCTCGGTATGGTTGTAAACAGCAGATATATTATATGAGAAACTTCTTTCAAACATGCTTGTTTTATGAATAGGCGGGGTTATGATACCCTTCGATCGTATGTTCAGGTTGTGGACATACGAACAGAAAACAATTTTGTGATATAAATAAGAAGGCTGTTTTGAGAAGATAATTTTGTGGTATAAAGTGGCACAGTGAAGTTTACGGAGAGATTTCATATCTAGCCAACCATCTTCCATGAGCTTATGTCGAATAGGTTGTCGCTTTCTCACGCTATAGATAAATCGCAAACAATGATTTTGGATTTTTTGCATCCTCTTTGCATAGAATGCTGTTTTACAGGAGCCGTAAACAGTGTCATAATGATTGAAGGTAGACAGTACTAAAGATTTACCAAGTATTTTTCTAAGATGGATATTCAAGGAACGTGAGTTATATAGGAGTTTAAGTTTCCAGATTGATTTCTTTATACATTCTGAAACATGCTTTTGGAATATCAAGGTGGAATCGGTCCACAATCCCAAGTTTTTTGCCACGTCAAGAAATATACACATTTCAGTGGAGTAGACATTATTTCTACCTGTATTCATCATTCAACTTACATTTAACATACAACTTTCAACATTTAATTTTCGACATTCATCTTTTAACATTCATCTTTTAACATTCAACCTTCAACAAACAACATTCAACTTTGAACTTTCAATATTCAACATTTGTCTGTTAACATTCAACTTTCAACATTCAACCTCGTGTATAGCTTGAAAAGCTCAAGGATGAGTATGATGGATCCGTTATTGATTTCCATAATGAATGGTGTGTTTTGTCATTAGTACATGTTGGAACAGTGATGATTATTTGTTTCTTATAGACACCCGTGTGAGTGTGGGAATATTTGAGTCCCAGTAAAAACTCAACCCTGTAGGCTTTGGCCTCTGATGACCTTTTGGCACATTTTATTTTACCTGTTGTTTACTCTTACAGTACCTATTCCAATAATTGTGTGCCTTGTATATGTTTCTGCAAGTTTTTTATTGGGTGTATGCTGTATAGTTTTAATTCACCAATTAGTTTCCAAAAAATTGACTGTATTCTGTGATCCAGAGCTTCGCAGTTGCACAGTATGTGTGACACTGTTTCTGGTTCCTTGCCGTACCTAGCCTTGCCTCACCTTGTACTGCCAAGTGGAGGGGAGGCAGTCCCAGCAGTGTTTCCATAGCGTTGATCTCATTTCCGCTGGAATACCTATGCAGGAAATTCTTTATATCTTGACTAATTTTGTCATAACACTTCTTGGTTGTGTCTTAGGAAGCTTTACTACCATGTTGTATAGCCATTGATCATTTTCCCCAAAGGAACCTGTGGCCACAATGAGTTTGTTCTTCGCATTTCTGGTCACTTGTGTTTCCGATCTCAGTATTACTCCGAGATATTTGACCTCTTCCTTAGTCTAGAGTTTCTCCTCAAAGTTTTAGGCCTCCTAATTTCTTATTGATTGTTTGTGTTCTTCTTTGCGAATGTTGATTCTTCTATTTGTTTGGCCAATTTACACCTCAAAGTGTCCACATATTTCCATTCTTTGGCACTCCAGTGGTATACAGAGTGTCCAAGAAAATAATGCGTTCCTTTCACGTGACGATAGTGTTCGATATTTAGGGTGAAGAATAGTTAATACATATATCGCAAAAAAAATTATAATTAGTGAAATCTGGAGAACTTCCCGAAAGATTGAATGCGGTAATATTCAGAGGCCATTTACCTAATTGTGTCGACGAATTTCGTATGATTTGCTTATTAATTAGTTTTGCTAGTGAGTTTATTAGGTTTATTGACATGTGTAATTTTTTCATTTTAATGCTGGTTTCTTCTGTATGTGTTATTTGGAAAATTATTGCTCTTGTATGAAACAATGTAAAAGAGCGCAACAGAAAGAAACTTTGAGTTAATTATCTCAGCTTCCAAAAGTACGAAATTAAAAAAAAAAAAAATGTTTTTTCTCAAAGAATATCACATAAAATTTTCATTGAAATTATAAGAAAATGACCTCAGCGATTCATCTACCTTAATAAAATAATGTTTCATATGTGAGAACATGTAAATTGAAAAAAAAATAACTTGATGGGAAATATCACTAAACTTTTACAAAAAATATTCAGAATGTCCTTTATTCGCAGGCATACATGCATTTACCAGCACATCGTGAAAATGAAGCCATTGCGACAAAAGTTTCAACCTACTATCTCAAATGATCAAGTTTCAACAAAATCTTTCTATTCAATTGGGAACGTTTCCCTTTTCTAAATTTCATGTTCTCAATCCGATGATCTTTGTAGAACCCTAATAAAAGTGGACTGATTTCAATGCCACACCTTTTTTTTTTTCAGTGAGCTGAAAGATATGGAACACACTTTGAAGTCAATGTTGAAATACAAAGTCCTTCCACAACATATTGAATCAGTTTTTCTTCAAAATGTCCTCAAAATATTCTCTCACGTAATAAGGAAGTATGAAATTGAAGGAAAATATGAAGAAATACTTTCTATATGTGAATTAGTGACTGAGAAACTATCAGACAGTATCAAGTCAGGAGAACTGGAGGTTCAAGAAAGAGCCAGCGCCTCACTTTTTGTTATCAAAATAGTTCATGAGGAGATATCTCTTAGTAAGTGTATGAATCTTATCACAATTGAAGTTATTTCTAAAGGTTATTTCAAACTCAATATTTCTTTAAAAAGAAGATAATTGAAATGTGTACAAAATATATGTTACATTGAAATTTTTACAGTTGAAGGGCACGTCTGTAGCCAGCTTTGATAGTTTCATATTTTAATATTGAAAAATTGTATCTAGCCCCCTTGAGTTTCCCAGGTCAAAGCTCATCTGCTCCTGACTTCATCTATGAAGTTTAAGCAGTTTGAAGCCAAGGGAGTTCGGTCCTAATTTTTCAACTATAGTTTTATTTCACACGTTGATTTTATTGATTTGTAACATCATAACACATTGAATAATACGATGCATAAAAGTTGAAATATATATCCAATTTGTTTGGAGTTCAAGAAATATTAACCAAAGTCAAATTAATATTTTGAGAAATATTGAATTCAGAAAAAAATTATAATTGGCAATTAAAATATGCAACTTAAGGTAGTTCCGCCACGAGACAGTTGAATTAGGAAATTATTAAAATTTGGCATACGTATTGTTTAACATAATAATATAATAATAATAATAATCATTTATTGCCCAACAGGTAAAACCCAATTACAGGACATAATTAAATACATCAGTACTGTTAAGTAGTAGATAATTAACAAGTAATATTAAGTTCAAATGTGACATGCGATACAATATTAATATATAAAAAAAGAAGAAAAAAGAAAAAACAAAGTGTAAATTACACTAGTGAGACGAAAAATCACTAAACTAATTAATGGTAATGAACGGTAATAAAAGGTAAAAGTGATGGTATATAATTTCTTACGGTAAAAAAAAAGAAAACAGCAAAAACAGATTAACTCTGGTCAATTCCATATTTCCATTGTTACTTTTTTCATATGCTTCACAGAACAAGTATTGATATCGCAAAAACTGCATATGGAGTTGTAATTATCACACATATATTCAATTGGAGAATGCAAGATTAAATTTGTTCGCGCTGTGGAGCAGTAAAATGTGAGATTCAGCCGTGAATGAGCCCTTGGTGCCCTAAAGTTCAGTTCTGATAAAAGCAAACTGCAATCAATTAGGCCGTGCAGCAGTTTTTTCTAATGAAATGAATTGAAAGTGGTCAAGAAGGTTGTTATGGTCAGAGCCCCTAGCTGGATAGATACCACAATTTTTGAAGTACATGAATTTCAAGAACTTTCTTTGTATTTTTTCGATTGTGTACTCATGAAAAACATAGTAGGGGCTCCAAATGACTGAGCAGTATTCAAGTTTGGATCTTACATATGAGAAGTATAATATTTTCAGGGCATTAACATTTGTAAAGTTCTGACAGTTTCTTATGATAAATCCTAACATTTTAGTGGCTTCGGAAGCTTTTTTATTCATGTGATTGGCAAAAGCCATTTTAGAGTCAAAGAATACACCTAGATCTTTAGTCTCATTACAACGAGTCAACAATCTACCTTGAATATTGTATGGATGTTCAGTATATGTGTGTTTTCTTGTATATGACATCGCTTTTCATTTATCAATATTCAAATGCAGGTTATTAATTTCACACCAAGCCTGTACATTATCTATGTCTTCCTGAAGTTTTATGCAATCATCTACATTTTGGATAGAACTTACTATTTTCAGATCGTCAGCAAAAAAAGCTTCATAGAGTTTATTTGTGAGTTTAAATCATTAATAAAAATTAAAAACAACAATGGTCCCAAGTTCGACCCTTGGGGTACACCAGACGTAGAAATTATTGTGTTTGATTTGAATCCATTGTAGTGAACTATTTGGTTTCGGTTAAGAAGGTACGATTCAAAGAAACTCAGTAGTTTTTGACTAAGGCCAAAGACATCCAGTTTAGAAAGTAAAATGCTATGATCAATTTTGTCAAAGGCCTTAGAAAAATCCGTGTATATCACATCCACCTGTCCCTGTTTATCTAATGCTGAGCACACATAATGGGAAAACACTGCTAGATTTGATGCCGTGCTGCGGCGGCTCATGAAACCATGTTGAGAATCGCTAATATGATTGTGAGTTGACAAGTAAATGATAATAATAATAATAATAAATAATTTCAAAAGCCTTTGCGAAGTTTGAGATTATCGAGATTGCTCTGTAGTTTGTTATGGCCGAAACAACCCCGTTCTTCAAAATTGGGCAGATTTTGGCAAGTTTCCAAACATCAGGAAACGTTGCTGTTTCTAACGATTGGTTATAGATGAAGCAGAGAGGAACGGCTAAAATTGAGCTACAATCTTTCACTATGAAAGATGGTATAGAATCGAAACCAGCAGTCATTTTATTCTTGAGTTTTTTTATCGCTTCTCTCACTTCATCCTCAGAAATGTTTGTGATATTGATAGTTTCTCTGTTATTTACCAATTCTGAACGGGGCCTGTGGCTCAGTGGCACCAGCGTCGATCTTGTGTCAACTGTTTCCACCTGGCGCGGGTTCGATTCCCGCAGCTGGTGAAAATTTTTTTCAAGGTCCCAAGAGTGGTTTCGGATCCCACTATAAAAGGTAAGGTCCCCGTGATCTTAACTCGTACAAGTTTTCATTAACTTCTGAGGGTTGGTCAAACAACTAAGAGAGCGGTTAAAAACAATTTTACAAATTTTTTTACAAAATTGGATTTGGATTGATAGGAAGATACACACTGCTAAAGAACTCAGCAAACGCATTTACTATATCTTGAGGGCTCTCTAGTTCTTGATTGTCATAATTCATTTTACCAGGAATTCTTGATTTTTGTTTTTTTTGAGTTAATATAATTCCAAAAAATTTTTGGATCATTGTGAATTGATGACTGTACATTTATTAGGTATATTTCATAGGCTTGCTCAATTTGTGTTTTTATGATGGAATGCAGGTTTCTGTAGTGGTTTAAGTAATATATTGATTTAGTCTTTTTATATTTCTTCAAGATATTGGCTTTTTCACGAATATTTTCTATAATTTCGGCAGAGTACCAAATCGGGTATTTGTGGTTGATTGCTTTGTATAGTGGTATGTGTGTGTCAAAAATGGAGTATATTGTCTCATATAATTTACCAACTGCAAGGTTCACGTCTGTGTAATTGTTCAAAAATGACCAGTCACATTCTTGCAAAGCCAAATACAAAGACGGATAGTCTGCTTTCTTGAAGTTATATGTTTTTTGAGAGTTTTCTACTTTTAATGTTTTATATTTTGAAGATATATCAATGTTGATCATTAAGGCTGGATGGTAACGGTCTTCCGTTAGTAGTGGGGCATTATCGTGCAGAATCTCACACTTTACATTTGCAAACACAAGATCTAGTAAACGGTTAGAGGAGTTGAGAATATTATTGAACTGTTTTAAGTCAAAAAAGTTAGAAAAATTATTCGCCAGTGATGTTTTGGTATCATCATTGGATTTGTTTATGAAGTGTGTTATATTGAAATCGCCTAGCACTACAATGTTTTCGTTGAATACCTCGTGAATTTGTTCAAACATTTCAAAAAACTGTTCATATTAAACTAAGGTAGTATATGGTGGAATGTATATAACGAATAGATAGAAGGAAATGTGACTATATGAACACTTGCAACCTAATATATCTATTGATGGCAGATTGTCTTTGAATATATCCAGGTTAATTTTTTTACTGTTCTTAAACTCTTTGCAAGCCAGTAGAACCCCTTCACCAGTTTGAAGATTTGTTTCATGTAACTTACGGTCTGATCTATGAACTATATAACCACCTGGAAACAATTCACTGTTGTTGATGTCATCTTGCAGCCACGTTTCACTCAGAGCAACCACGTCATTTTCCTCTTCCGAAACACAGGCGTAGAATTTTGAAACTTTGCTTCGCATACCTCTCACGTTTTGGTAGTTGCATGAAAATGAATGGGTGTAGTTGGGCTGATTTAGTTTAAAGTGTTGGACACAATTTTTGGTACTCCATTAATGTATTTTATTCTACAGTTGGTGTCACCCTTGTTGTGACGGTCCGCCAACTCAGCCCTCACCAAATTGTAATGATCCAATTGCCGTCGTGTTCGGTCGAATGATATGGATATTCTCCCAAATTCATCATAATTTCTCAGATTTCTTGAATTTCTAATTATTTGATAAACATCCTGATCGTTTTGTAAAATGACCTTGATTGGGCGGTTTCTACCATTGATGAGCCGACCCAATCTGATGATGTCCGTGCTTTGAATCTGGACCCCAGGTTGTATAGCTTGAATTACATTCCTTGCTGCTATTTTATCTGATTCCCTTCGAGCATCTGGTGGTTGACTTTGGTCCTGTTCATTGATACCAAAAATAATTAAGTTTCTTTTTCGTTTATTTCTTTCATTCACTTCCAATTTCTTCGAATGACGACCGATTATCGGGTTGATCTAAAGTTGTAGATGGTTTTATGCTCGAGATTGCTGTTTTGAGAGTTTCATGTGAACAACACCTCTATAAAATTTCAACAAGTATCACTATCCCGAACCCGAGATATATATAATTGAAGTTGACTCAATTAACACGTAACATATGGACCATGCATAGGCAAACATCACATTATTAATTCTACCGTTAGTACTAAAATTAAGAAGTTTATGAAAAACGAGGAGGAGCTAGAGCAGGATATCACAGTTATTGTGAAAAAAAATCATAGTGATTGACCATCTAGTTTGACAGATATAATCAAAACTACTCTCGTTATTCAAAATAGTCCACGGGGAAGTGCACATTATTAATTCTACCGTTAGTACTAAAATTAAGAAGTTTATGAAAAACGAGGAGCTAGAGCAGGATATCACAGATATTGTGAAAAAATCAAAGTGATTGACCATCTAGTTTGACAGATATAATCAAAACTACTCTCGTTATTCAAAATAGTCCACGGGGAAGTGCACATTATTAATTCTACCGTTAGTACTAAAATTAAGAAGTTTATGAAAAACGAGGAGCTAGAGCAGGATATCACAGATATTGTGAAAAAAAATCAAATTGATTGACCATCTAATTTGACAGATATAATCAAGACTACTCTCGTTATTCAAAATAGTCCACGGACAGCCTAAAGGGGGAGTCGTAGAGAAATGCGGGTTGTGCCAGAGGACTTTTTAAAGAAGGATAGGGGACCATTTGAGGGTCTGAACGCGAAAAAAAACTCCTTCTCCTAGTTGACCCCATCGATTTTAACGATATCCCCCCCTTCCCCCCAAGAAAAAAAAGTTCAAAAAGAGTACTACAAAAAAGTTTATTGAAGTTTTAATGAAAAACGATAATTTTTTCCCATGACGTATGATTTCTAGTGAGGGGGGGGGTCTAAAATTATATTTTAGCTGCGCTTTTCGGGGACATCAATTTTTTGAGTTATAACGAAGAAATTTTCTAGAGTCGATTGGGGGGGCGTGTGCCCCCCTTCAAAAATTTTTTTTTTTCACGTTTCAAATTGAAAAGTCTTTGAAATTTTTCGATGCCCTCGAAAATAATTTTCTAATTCAATTGTCTCGTGGCGGAACTACCTTAATCCCACTTCAACTCATCATACCTAGAGTTGAGTTTGAACAATCTTGTATAGCTTTTTTATTTCATAGAAAATGTGTATTAGAAAAATGAATCCATTCTCATATACAAAATTAATTATGAGTTTTGTTTTAGAGAAGGCAACAGGTGCCAAACTTATGGAAACAAATGGTTCTTCAGAAAATATTTCTAGTGACAATGAAAAAGCTATTTCTGAAGAACTAATTTCTCTATTCTGTGGTGAATTGAATCCTGTGGCGCCCAAAGCTCAGAAGAAAGTTCCTATACCAGATGGGTAAGTAATTTTCATTCTATAATTAGGAAATAAGGTGAACATTTCTCTTCCTTCCTGTTTTCAGTGATTACTGAAACTAGAAACTCGTAATTTTTTGTTGAGGATATTGTACATCATTCTCAATTGACAGTAATATGTATAATAATTAGAAGTTTATGTAATAAAGAAGTTATTCATTTTACTTAACCCATTCATTATTAATATATATCTACCCACTGTGCAAAAACTCATACCATTAACATTATTATATGGTAACCTAGATACATTGTGACGTTATGATTATTGTGCCCATAACGTCTCAATGACCATTTTAGAATCGTTATATGTCCACCAACATAACAAAATCGCAAATACGTTATATAAAAATCGAATTTGATACGTTATCTGAAACTGTTCTGTTACATCAAAAGTACTTATACAGTATCGGAAAGTATTTATCTTGGGTATGGTGGTTTCATGAGAGCGTAAAGAATAGAATGTTGAGAGAGCATTACAATTTCTCCTCGACTCGCTCGAGGAAGGGATATCGATGTCACGACACAGAGATAGGAGAGCCAGGGCGGTCAACTCAGGACGTCAGTATTATACCAGCAGCAGTCGGGAGAATGTGTGCGCTGCAATGAAGAAGAATTATTGACGATAATTTCACATCAGATAATTTGAACAAATTAAACTGAATCATTGATTCAATTCAATCTGTTGGACGACAGGTAGATCAAAATATCTCTGGTGCCGTGGTGGCCTCAAAAACAAAAGAAAATTCTTAAACATAAACAAAAGCAAACGATATTTCTGCAAGACAATAAAAACAAAAAACTTATTTCTAACAGAAAAACAATTATTTCTTGAATGGAGAGAAAAAATATATTTACAAGAAAAGACAAACCAAATTGAATATTTTGTGTACGGAATTATTTTATTAAATGTTCGAACAAACCACCATTTGGGGACAAACAATAGCCGAATCTATTGTACAGTTCTGTTCTGGTAGCCGCAAGGGTAACTGGTGTTACCTGAGCACACAACTGAATAATTTTTGCCCTCAGTTCATCTAAATTGGTGGCCCCAGAAATAAAAATCGAGAGGTGCTACATCTGGTGATCGAGGTGGCCAGTTGATTGTACCTCGCGTACAAATAAACCGATCGGGAAATAATTGATTCAAAAATGTAACCACCGTGCCTGCATTGTGGGCAGGACAACCATCTTGTTGAAACCACACGTCGTTAAAGTCAATCGGAAGAGCGCGAACTGCAGGAATAATTTAATTTTGCAAATTCCCTTCAATAAAAAATGGGCCTATGACGTGATTGCCTAAAAGTCCCGTCCACGCATTTAATTTTCTTGGGTACTGTGTCCTCACAGCAATACTCAAATGTTTATTTTTACGAGACCAATAACGTACTACGGATGGGTTGTGTTTTCGATGAATTGATAAGGACGATTCATCGGTAAATAACACCTTTTTTAGAAAGTCATCATTTACACGAAATGCCCTTTGCATTTTTTGACCATCGTTTCACAAAACTCCATACGTCTGAAATGGTCTCCAGGCAAAAGTTCTTGTGTGGTCTTGACTTTGAAACAATGATAACCGTTTCTCTTCAAAATATTCCTTACAGTTCTTTCATTCAAATTCACTTCGCGGATCTGTCTACTCGAACAAGGTGTTGTTTCTGCCAATGCACACACTTGTGTTTCTCTTATTTCCGTTCCTCGGTATTTTTCTAGGATGCGGTGGTAGATTTGTGGAACAACATTTTTTGCAATGTGCTGCAACACACCCAAAATTCTGAAATTTATTAATAATTGAAAGGACAGTCACTTCCGTAGGTACAGGTCTATCTGCAAAAGCCACTATGAATAGATTTCTAGTATCTTGTACAGAATTACCCCCAAAGTACCACTTAACGATCTGTACATTCTCTGCGGTTGTGTAAATAGGCGGCATGTTTCAAAAGGTAATAATTGTCACGGTCTTTTGTTTTCGCAACCACGGCTCGCCAAGAATGACTCGAGTTGCTGTGCGCTGTGTCGCATTGCCACATGGTCAGTTAATGTGTCGGGTGGGGTAACAGGAGGGGCCCACAGCAGTGCGTCTCTCTTGTTTATGTGGTATTATCATATCATTGCGTTCTTTGTTGCTCGTGTAGATTTCTGTCTGTACCCCAGATAAATTGTTTCCGATACTGTATAAAAGTATGCGTAATGAAATCGTTACATAACAAGTCCTTTCTTACGGGAAAAGTACTTTCTCAAAGAGTAACAACAACTGAGCCGTTATGGTATCAAGTCTCTTCTTTTTGGGTTCTTTTGGATGTATTAAGTTCCTCATAATATACCTAAATTTATCTTCCAACGTATGCTATTGGTGGATTATTTACAATTAAAGTCAAGTCAATACATTAGAGCTTTCCTACGAAAATTAATAAAATATTTGAAAATACACTATTGAGCATGAAGTTTGACACAAATGATATATCCATTTGTGCCTAAGCTTCATATGCTATATGTCTTCAGTCGAGTTTATATTACTATAAATCATGGTCAGTTATAAATGACAAGACAGATTATTAGAAGTATGAATAAAAAATAATTGAATGATTAAATCCAATTAATTTATATATATATATATATATATATATTCAGGTAATTATTGATAAATATTGTATAATTCAGTTGAACCTAGATGTTAAATAGGGATGATGCATCAAAACTGTTCAAATATTGGCGGGATACATCATTTAAGTAAACTCGAATTTGAAATAAAAAAATATATATCAGAACATAGAACATCAAATGAAAAATATACATTTTCCAGTCAAAATAAAATATATAAATAATTATAATTTACTGAAATCTCGGAACTAAAAACTTTTAAAATCCAAGAAGAGTACGTTGAACCTGAACTTCCAGTTTTCATTACGATGACAGCCTCAGTTTTTGGTTTCCCTTAATAATCATTATCATTTTTTTTGTTTTCTGTGAGGTTTATAATTTCTTCCAACTTTCGTTTAGTTTCAATTTGCATAATATTTGAATTGATATGCTTGACTTGGAAATCTGGTTCGCCCTGTATTTTGGATTTCCCTGTTGTTGATTGATGATCCTGACTCATTGTTTTCATTTATTTCTTTTATCTCTGGGCCGGGCAGGTGTGTAAATGTACGTTTTTTGGCGGCTGATTGCCCGTTTTTTGTGCTACTGTTTTGCATGTGTTTCTCATCGTTTTTTGTGAAAGAATCTTTATGAGTCAGTTCATTCTCGGAGATTATAACCTATGTAATTTTCTCGACTTACAGTCTAATGATATTCTCTTTGTCCTTTATAATTATTTCTTTGTCCTGAATTATTTGCTTTAGTGTAGTGTGTAGTGCCTGGAAAGGTTGATGATACTTTTCTAAATGATACTGTATAGTAGCAGCCATAGAGAAACTAAAAATAAAGAGAGTTGTCAAACCTGCAGTAAAAGTTGGCACCACGTTTAGACAGTGGCGACATATCTCGCAACTGGCCGAACTAAGTACAGTTGGTAAAACCGATTGAGATAAGGCGGGTTTTTCAAATGTGTTACTTTTATATGATTGATATGGTATATATTTTATTCATGATATCAAGAATTTTTTTCCTTTTTTCCTGAATGGTTGTTCATTAAATACAGGAATGGCAAATCGATAATCATAAAATATATACAGTAATCGATTCGTAGAATCTGTTAGTTCGTTCGTGGTTAAAATAAAGTTTTAAAGTAAATCTTTATTTCATGATATCAAGAACAAAATTAAAGATCTTATAAATCAAGAATAATAAGTTGAACACTATAAAAACACATTTTATTGTATCTAGGACAAGGTACAACTACAGACAAAACATTAATAAAACTCTGAAAAACAACAAAATTAAAAATATTCTTCAGTCTTCATCAAATCAACCAAAATAAAAACAAATTACATGTACAACAAACCTTCAATAATTTTGTTCATTTATTAGCACAAAGGAGAACGAGTAGGTATACTTAACAAATACTCCAGTTTGATGATAATCTTCGTACTTCCTCAAATGGTGATAGGAAATGGAAACTGATGGACGGAAATAAGTATCAGTTTGTGAAAAAAATTTTGCAACTGATGGATGGAAATAAGTATCAGTTTGTGAAAAGCAGCTTATATTTTACCTTGTGAAAGAATATTTCGATGAATTTCAGCGTCAACTCGAATAACAAAACATTCCATTTTCGACGTTGGGTTCATAATTTAAGTCCATAGTATAATTTTTATAATTAATTTTTCGATGACAATTAACAGTAGAATTATTCTGAAATTATTACGTGGTTTGTCATTTTCTGACAAATGTCGAAATTGGAAAATTATCATGTCAGTCGTCTGTTGATTGCGGGCAGCGCCTCCATGCACGACTGGCCGTACCAAAAACGTGGTGGTCAAGATCGCCAATGTTTCAAACAGTCTCTTTATTTTTAATTTGTCTATGGTAGCAGCTAATATAAAAATGGACTACAAGTTACTCCAAATACGACTCGACAATGTCTATATATTTTCTGCACATTTAATGCATGATTTTCCCACCATAAGAAGCTAGATAGTTCCTATATATTTGGTTTGAACTAATCTGCAAAAATGCTTTCTTTATATCTGCATCAACCCCAATAGAGCCTAATCTGAATCTTATCAACAACTGTGGAATCATCTCTATCATATTTGGGCCATTGTTCAAACAATCATTCAGTGAAAAGCCTCTCTTTTCTTTGGCATTTGCTTAAAAAACTGGTCTAATCTTAGTGGTAGCACTTGCTTCCTTTATTACCTGGTCATTTGGTAAATAGTGTTTTATTTTTTCTTTTTCATGTTTCGAAACCTCTTCAATGATACCTAAATCTAGCCATTCCTTTAAAACTTTATCATAATCATTGAATGTGTTCATTTCCTTCAGTTTTTTGGTAGTACTATATAATCTCTTTTTCGCAATTTCTTCATTATTTGATAGTTCAGGTTGACCTTCATTCAACCCATGATAAACTAACTTCATATCTACCTTCAGAATTACAAGTTATTTTTTCTCTAAATTCTCTCAAAACATCTGCTTCTATGGCTTTTTTTGATTTTGTGTCTACCGGATCTTTTATTCCTATGACATCTAAATTCCATAAATCGGAAATGTTACGAGTTTGGTTGAAAAAGGTAAGAGAAAACAGTGAAGAAGCATTTCTATTTTGTTGACCAATAATGGCCCATTATAACTGTGTTTCCATAGCAACCAATCCATTACTCAATTTTTCAATATTACCTGTGATTATTGTGCTCAATATATCCGCACCCAATAATCAAGATGGAAATCTAACATATAGATACATATAAAAAATCTGGGCTATCGTTTCTGGGGTGATTTTACCTGAAGACTGAAGTATAAGTTATTTGCTGCCGAAATATATGTTTTCTCAACAGCAAGCATTTCATTCAATCTCTGAAGTTGTCTGGCACATTTTCAGATTGGACCTTGATGCCTGGATAAATGAACCCATACAGGAAGCTGAAACTGATAGTGAATCAGAATACACAGAGAATCTCTTTGTAACACCCGATAGAATTAAAACAGGTGTTCGTCAACCCGAACCAACAGAGGAAGAAATGAAAAAGGTAGGAGAAATTATACTTGCTGTAAGTAATTTTTGATTCATTTTATGTTTTAAGAACCGAGAAGCAAGAAAATATGAACAGCAAAATAATCCCCATTACTTGAAAGGCGGTATTGAAATAGAGCAGAATGGTAATGCTGATGATAACATTAATCAAATTCCTATTGTGGAAATTGATTTGAACATTCCACTGAAAGTTATTGGTCAGAAGCGCTCCGATAAGTATCTTAATTTGAATGCAGATAAGAAAACTTCCAAGAAGAAAAGCAAAAGAAAAAAACACCAGTCTGAAAGGTGAGCAAATAAAGAAATTGTTACAAATTATATTATTAACAAGATATTAATATGGCGGAGATGCTGCCTGAATGATTTTGATGAGGTGATAGGGAATTTATTTCCCAGTAGACACTTCATTTTTAAACGAAGAAATGTTTTGATTAAGATTTGAAAAAAAAAAGTTCTACCGTACGTGCCTTTCATCGCCCAATATCTTAATCTATCAACTAAATTGGAAATATCTGAACCTGTTAGTAATAATTTATTATTGTAGTCTATCTCCAGCGATTGGAAAAGAGCATAAAGCTTGTTATTTCTAGATGATGTTTTTAAACACATTCGAATAAATTGACACATGGTATCACTGAACGATAGTGAGAGCTAGGGTTATGAGGGTCAAGTGACCCGTTGTCGATAAATGATATGGAGTAATTGAAATGTGAGTAACAAAGGCAGCTTCGATATTTTTAAGAATATTAAGACAAGTAAACAAACAAATAATATTACGTCCAAAGGGATACTAAAATATGGATAACTAATAAATTTTATAGCGGATAAGACGACAGTTATTCATCGGACACAACAAAGTCATAAACAGACTTTATCGAAAAAAAAAAAAAACATTCATAAGGTAGCTGCTAGTCACTCACAGGACACCCACCCTATTGTTATTATAAAAATAATAAGTTGGTCAAAAACAAGTTGTTTTTCTGAACCTGACCCCCCATCCATTTTGAATGTGATATGTTCATGTATACAAGGAATAATTGAGAGGTAGTTGGGTAAGTTGAGTAGTTGAGACAGTGGAGGAACAGAAGTTAGTCAGATCATTTTAAACAGTGCGGTTTTGAGATTTAGTTTTGAGTTGAATTGAATGCCAAAGGATACTATGATAGTCAAGCTTATATTTAACACGACTCAAATCAATTCTAGATAGAGCTTTCCAATTTACATATTTGGTGTAATATGGTCAAAAGATTTTTGTATATAATTTTATATAGAGTCCCACAATGAAATGGAGTAAATATTGGTTATATTTTGGTATATTTTCACCAGTCCATTTACTGAGAAAGCTATTATGAAGGTTGTAATGTTGAACAAGTTAATTGTTGTAATAGAATGAGACTATTCAGTGAAGAGGGGTGTGGAGTTCTTTGGACCGCCTTGCTAATTTCAAATTTATTTATGTTTCAAGCAAAGGTTTAAGAAATTGTGAATTTGAATGGGCGCCAGAATTTTTTGTTAAGTTGGGATAAAAATTCAAATTTCCTTTTCAATGATAATTGCAAATCAAATAACGTTTCCTTCTGTAAATAACTACAACAATAAAACAAATACCAAACTTATATTAGTCTATTTACAAATATACATAATTTCCAATTGAATAACAAATATGTATCATTCTGTATGTCAAATTTATTTAGTTTCCAAAAAGAAAAGGAAAAAAATATTGCTTTTATTTGCTAAACCTATCGGTTTTATCAACGACGATGTACCTCTGATTGTGGATTGTGTAGCTCGTAGCTAGACTTCACGTAGTTGTGTGGCTTGCAATCAGGAGGGTACTTATGGCTGCTGGGCGACCGATCAGGTAGAATATATAATCATCAGCTTCTTGTCCATTGAATGATAGTTCAATAGAACATGAAAAACAATATTGCTTGTGTCAGACTTTGATATATGAGAATTCAACTTCTTGAAATTTGGAATTTCTCAATGCACTCCTCAACGCATAGTTGTTACATATGAGTGTAATCTCATCAAGAGATTATTGCTTAAAATTAATTGAGCATACAAATCAGCTTGTGCTGAGATTTATCAATAATATTCAATACTGAAATTGAAGAATTAAGATTCAATTTTATGATTTAAACAAAAATTGATTTTTGCTCTATACAAAGAAAAGATATATTGTTCTGATCTTGATCAGCCAATACTATATTTTACTAAGAATAAAATCAGAATTTAATATACAAAAATGGCTTCAATTTCAATGATATCCAGAGCAAGTTTATAAGAACCATCCTTGACCAATCGTCAAATACTTCTTCACAAAGCACTTCTGTATGATAAAAATTCGAAACTCCAAGTATTAAATATGTACACTTATATATATATATATATATATATATATATATATATATATATATATGTATAAACAGCTCGTTGTTCCCTCCGGGAGAAAGTTCAGGCGGACTAACCTCCGGGGTATCGGTTTGAATTATGTCAAAAAAAAAAACATATATGTGGTGACATATTGCATGGGTTTATCAAGAGAGGGGTAACGATTTCTGACCCAAAATTTATATATACATATATATTATTTTCATCTGAAAAACAATGCGTTGTTCCCTCCGAGTGATATATGCAAATGAAGATTCGATAACTAAGTTACCTCCAGTTATATTGCCATTCATTGGAGGGTAGTATGTTTTATTTTATAAGCTTTTATTCAGTTTCACTTATTAATTAGTTCATTTGTTGGTTTGGGTCAAATCTTTTAAGTGAATTTTGACTGACTTCTAGTCATCCGATCAGTTTGAAATTTGATGGGTGTTCATAATTCCGTGACAATGCATTATGGAACTTCTGTTAGAGAAAAAACAAAATGGCGGCTCTAAGATGACGTTAATAATTATGGCCCGATTTGATTCAAACTTGGTATGTGGGGGTTTTCAAGGTCGGAGATTATGAATTTTTTGTCAAAATCCATAAATTTAGGATGGCGGCTCCAAGATGGCGGACGAGTTTTGTGATTATGGTTCATTCGGTTCAAAATTGTAGCGGGTTTTCGGCGGAGATATGAATTTTTGTCAATTTTTAAAATTCATAAATTCAAGATGGCGGCCCCCCAATATGGGGAAAGGGTTTTGTGATCATGGTCCTATTCGATTCAAAATTGGTAAGCGGGAGTTTTCGGATCCGGAGATTATGAATTTTTGGTCAACATTTATGAATTCAGGATGTCGGCCCCAAGATGGAGGAAGACTTTTCTGATTATGGTCATATTTTATTCAAAATTGGTATGTAGGGTTTTCAGGTTGGGAGATTATGAATTTTTTGTCAAAATCCATAAATTCAAGATGGCGACTTCAGGATGGCAAACGAGTTTTGTGTTTATGGTCAGATTTCATTCAAAATTGGTGTGTGGGGTCGGAGATCATGATTTTTTCAGCTCCAAACTTATAGGGAAGAGACCTTGTAATCTATTAGAAATCAACAGATTGAGGCGCACTAACTAAAAAGCAAAAAATAAAATAACTTATAAGAAACCTTTCTAAAGACAAGCTTTTATTTAAGCTGACAATGATTTAATTGTTTTTGTTGAATTATTTGGTTTTAGAAAACTTGTCGCGCGAATTGTAATAAAATTAATACTTCGACAAGTTGTTACTTACCAACCAATCACTGCCCAATCAAATTAATTGGTGCCTATTTATATGAACACTACGCGCAACAAGCTTTTTGAAACCAAATGATTCAACAAATAAATAATTAAATAATTGTCAGCGATGACTTAAACTTATTTTATAAGTTTTAGTACACGGCTTACATAAAAAGGATTTTTTTTTAATATACGTACCTAAATATATTCTAGCTAAATAACCATTTTCATATTATCATTTTCACCCTGATTGGCAATGGAATAAAGTGGACGATTTGATTTTTAATCTCATTTAATAACAAATTTTGAATAAAGTTCAAAGTTTCACAAATTTGAAATAGTTCAACAAAAACGCAGACCCTGCTGTACTGTTGCTTTTATTACAGTTATTTAGTCTAATAAAAACATGCTTCTTGATTGTTGAAACTTCTTAGGCAGACCAAGTTGAATCGGAAAGTTGAATAAATACACCACGCATGAAAATTTAATGTGTGCAATTTGTAATAGGATTTGAATTTTATTCAAGTATAACTTCAATTCTCTAACGATCAACTTTAATGTTCTTTTTTACATATATAATAATCATCATATTGCATTAACACTCATATTCAGACTTTCCAGAGAATTTCCAAAAAAATACTCACTCCACAAAACGTTAGAAATTACAAATTGGTCATAATATGGGTGTGATAGTCATCAATGGGTGTGAAGTTAGCCACATCTACAACTACACTGAGAAAAATAAAATCTCGAATTTTTTATTTTTTCCTTTTTCGTTTTTTTACATAGATTTTTATTCAGTTAGGGACGTGAATATACTATTATTTCCAGTTTCAACTGAAGGTGAGAAAATTTGATCAGCTTGATAAATAAGTTCGATTTGAGGAAGTGGAATGGTGGTGAGGTTATTTAAAAAAAATCACAGGCGCCACAAATGACTTTTTACACCGCTGTGCTTGGCATATGTCATTGTTATTGGCCTTTTTCTCTTTTTTGAAAATACACAGATGCCGCAAATGGCTTTCTACAACATTTGCACATAATTGGAGTTGTATACCGGTGCCACGTTATAGTTTGCCACTCTCGCAAATGAGGTGGAATAAGGGAGTGGGAGTTGTTTATTGAATAATATATGATACAAAATACGTAAAACAAAATTGATAACGTAACTAGTTTATGTCGATATATCGCTTCATCAGAGAATTTCAATATAAAATAAAAATATTCTGGCATTCCATCAGAGACGAAGAGAAGACCGATAACAAATAAATATCAAAAGCAGAAAGGTTGTGATGAAGAGAAGACCAATATCAATATTGTATATTGAGCACAAAGGTGTGTAAAACCATTTGTGGTCTCTGTGAATTTTAAATATATATATATCAACTGCCACCCCCCCCCCCCCGCCTTTGGCAGCCTGCAAGCAACATCGCGTGCGTTTAGTACTTGAACCCAACAAGGAAGGTGCGAGTTAAAACGCCCTAACAACTGGTAGCATAGTAGCTCATTTGCAGCTGCAGGCGTCTCATCAGAAAGAGCCCGAGATGAGACGATAGATATGCCGTCCTTCAGAGGGGACGTTAAGATGGAGGTCCCGAGTCCATGGATATTGAGCTCGTTAAGGAACCCTACCTAATAATAAAATTTCCGTTGGGGGGAGTGTGCTCACCGGCATCGATGTTTAGCCCTGGTCGCAGAAATAGGCCGACGTTAAATAAAGCAATAAAAAAATATCAGAAAGATGTACAAAGCCATTTTCAAATTACATCAACCCTTGTTTTCACCCCTTTGGCGGCGTGGCAAATTCTGGCGCCATATTAATGATGAAGGAAACACTTATAACAATAACATATGAGAAGCAGAAAGATGTACAAGGCCATTTGGGCGACAGTGAATTATTTGAAATAACTTCATCACCATTCCACTTCTTCAAATCGAACTTATTCATCGGTCTGATAAAAATTTCTCACTCTCAGTTGAAACTGGAAATCTCAGTATATTCACGCCACCAACTGAATAAAAACCTATGAGAAAAAACGAAAAACGTGAAAATAAAATAATCGATATTTTAGTTTTCTCAGTGTACTTGTGGATGTGGCTAACTTCAGATCCGTCATCATTATCCAGAAACGTTCTGTAAAATCATAGTAAACAACTATTAGGACTATTCCCATTCACAATATCAAAAATAAACGGATATGGATTTTCATTAAAACAACTAATGAGATTCACTGATAGGAGATCATATTAACTGAAATCACCCAAATACAAAAAAAAAATATTTAACTCTCAAGTGTGTTCAAATGAAGGCTTGTTTCAATTCTTATATATATTTTTTATCCATACTTTTCAGTGTTTTCGATAATATACAGGGTGTTTCTTATTAACTAATTTTACCGTTTAAAAATTATTCTCTTAAATAAATTTTTGTTTATAGTAACATCAATTGGTTTTTCTCGTAAGTAAGATGGAAATGAATAAGGTTAATTTTTTTATGCGATCGTCAAACAAAAAAAACCACAGACCAGATTTGCTCGTAAAGGAATGAGGATTTCCCTTTGAAATGATTTAGTGAAAATCCCGCATGAACGCCACTGGCAAGAATAGAAAATTATGTTGTACAGCAGAAAATGCCTTTTGAAGTATAGAAGATGCATACACGTTTCACAAAAATATCGTCATACCAAAGTTATGAAAATTATTTTCTTAAAACAAAAGTTAAGACCTTCAGGACATGTTTATATGAAGTTTTTTTCTCAAAATTACCAAACGAATAACATCTTCAATATTAGCATGTTATTAAGAAACACCCTGTATATAAATTATTTCCTTCGAATGATAGCCAGTACACTTACACAGTTTACGTGAAGAAATACCAAGCATTCTGATAAAACACATATCCAAATTGTTGAATTTTGCATAGGTATTGACAATCTTATACCCCCCCAGATAACAATTTTCACTACATTTCAACCATGAAATCAAAAATCAATCCACTACCTTGAAATGTTCAATGTTTGATAAAAAAACTTATGAATTCCAACCACAAAAACACCTTACTTATTACCAAAATTGAACAAAATCCAGCCGAAAATCACAAAATCAGAAATATAACCAAATTTCCTCGGAAGAAATAAGCGCCATCCAGAACGGGAAAAACTGCATTTCACATATTTTATATGCTAAGGAGGGAAGTACGTATGGCAATTTGCGCGGCATAAAAGCGACACCAGCGCTGGTGGCAAATCGCTCAACTCAGCGACTGAATCTAAGGTTATACATCACTCGGAATGACCTCCATGCATTTTTCCGCAGATGGATAGAGATGGCATAGTAACCACCAGTAGTGAAAGATTATGTGAGATTCGTAGTTACCTCCGATATCGGAGGTAAGAAAGGTATATATGAGGGAAGTACGTTCGATATATATGTATTTTGGAGGTAGCAACGATATATATACATATATATATATATATATATATATATATATATATATATATATAATCACTAGTTCAGAAGCAAAATCACAGCTCTGTGATAATCTTCACCCAATAAAAAAACATACCAAAGATATATCCAAAACTCATGAAAAATATATAATACTCAACTATATCACACTTTTAGTGATTGACACCAAAAATATGTCCAAATACAGTGATACCATATATTTGAAAAACTGTCTTTAAACCCCAATGAAGACTTGTCAGAGATATATCACATGTTTTTAATTCCCTAACTTATTTGGGAAAATAAATAAGGCGCGACACTGTAATCAATTATCGGATTGACCTAAATAAATCTAAACGCTGTTTACTGAACAACGTGAATGGATGAGTCCAGATGTTCTTTCTGAAGAAATATTTCAAGTTCTCATTAAAAAAATATCTGAACGTGAAATATTTAAAAAAAATTGGTCAAAACATCATTCCTACATACCTTGATATCACTCACTGATTTGAAATAACTTTCGCAGAAGAAAGGAAAATGCTCTAATTAATTAGTTATTTCAACATGAACAGATTCTACTTCATTGTACAATGACTGACAAGTTTCAGAACACAAGATAGCTTGATGGCAGATCAATCGGAAAGGGACGAGAGTGTCTCGCTGCCTCCCTTTTAATATCTCAGTTCTGTCAGATTCCTCGCGTTTGTTCATATTCTTCTCAACTCTAATGACTATTCCATTGCCCACGGTTAGATGGCGCTAAGATTTTCAATAGGGATTCGTCGATTAGAGTTAATTAGATAACTTGAGTATCTCTGAGCATATCAATAAGAAATGTAACAGATATATCGTTACACGGTATTCCCGTACATGTTGTGTTCTACATTTCTGATATATAAAAATATAAGTAAAAACATAAAAACAAGCTTGTATTTGAATGTACAAAAGATAAAGTAAATTATTCTTTTTATGTATGACATAAGTTAACCCTGGTATGAGTGAGAAAAAATCGTTCTGATGGGACCAGTTTTTTTTAAGGCACCATTAATTGAGCAAAAAATACAATTTAAGCAGCTGATTTTTGAAAAAAAATTAAGTCTTACATGGATGTACACAAAAAATACGACCATTTGGACCGCGTTTCTCTAAAATAGTGTTACTTTTTTTTTTCGAGAACTCGCAATGCTACAAACATATTTAGTTGTCACAATGATTGTATTATTCAATCAATTACTGTAATTTCTGATGAGAAATGATTATTTGCTAAAATAATGCATTTAAACACAAAAATTGATGTAATTTTTTTGTATATTGAAATTTTCCTAACCTACAAACAGCGATGTACTCTTGGGACCAGGCGTTTTTATTTGTCATAATGTTCACATTGAAGCGTGTAGTACATAGCACCCACCCGGGCTGAAACTAAATGTTGCTGGGTGTCTTTACCCTGGTACCTCGATGTCCCAAGGGATCGTTGAAGTGAGGCATGTTAAATGCCATGCGGGGCTTAATGTGTTAATGGTCTTATTTCAAAAGACACATTCAAAAACTTGTGCAAGTCGACCTATTTTAATTAAGTTTATTTATTTGTTTTTTGTCAATTGTCATTCATTTCGATCCTAATTTGCTACCATAATACTCCCCATATACCTATCAAATTTTATTCATTAGGCCATAAATGTAAAAATACACCAACTTGGCTGCACAATCTCATATTCTTGCATTTTGACTGAAAATTCATAATTTGCATACCCAAAATCCACCAGATATTGATTTTCATCAATGTTATATTATGTATGTATGTATGATTTCAGCAGCCCAATGGGGTAATGAGAAGTGGAATAAAAATTGATTAAACCCTTTCAACTGGAAAGACACATATACTTATTGAGATGTAAACTTGAAAGTTTTAATTAAAAAATAATAATTTCAGTTCTTCAGAGGACAATACAAATCAAGGACCAATTATACAAGTGAAACGTGAAATGGAACTTCCCGAAGGAGCTACAATCACTGATTCTGACAGTGACCATGCCCTAAAAGATGATCCTCATAGAGCTCTCAACATTGATTTAAACCTGTGAGTTGAATATTCTTTCATATTTTAGTAGAGAAATTCTACAAAAAACATAGATAATTGAACTAAATAATGAAAAATGGCACTTTTTCTGTGAGAAACTATAACGCACGTCCTCATAACTATTTCTTGAATTCAAACTATTTGCAAACTGTTTCAAAAAGCCATATTGTCACAGTGGTATGTCAATTGAAGTGTTTTGTAAAGTTTTATTATTATTTCCTTTGACAATACAATTTGTAAGTCTTGAATGCTTTCTAATCAATATAGTAGACATAATTACATGACTCGGTCATCACCTCTTACCTCTAAAACCGATTCTTCACCAAAATCTATTCAAATCAAAGATAAAACCATTTAAAAACTGTTTCAAACAGCTATATTTTCGCACTGTGACTTCACTTGTATTATTTTGTAAAGTTTTGATAATGCATTCAGCAGAAAAAACGGTTGTTACTAGTTTGACTCATAAAATAGTCTCGCGAGTTATAGTTATCCATATTTATCTCTAATTCAATTATGATTTTCTGAATATAAAAATATTATTTATAAAACAGTCTGTGTTTGTTCTATAATTCAAATAAATTTTGAAATTGGTATGCAACTTGACACACAAATATAATTTTATATATATATATATATATATATATATTTATATATAATATTAATATATATATATATATATATATATTTTGGAGGTTCTTCGGATGTAGATTCGATAAGAGAAATGAGAGTTTTTAGATAGACGTTTCGCCTCTGGCCAGAGGCTTCATCAGTATTGGTTTTTTTTATTCATTAAAAGTAGGTAATTACATCTATTTTGTTTAACAACATTGCTGAAAGAAACAATCATTATTAGAAGGGGGACAATAGAGATACCGTTGAGGTGGTAATGTGAGTTTGTTATGATTATACATTTATGCTACCGTGTACCTGGCATAACAAGAGGGTTATTAAACCATTTTCTCGTTGTTTACACATTTTAGCTTATTGCTTTATGTTTAAATATCATTTCGGTTTTTCCGTTGAGAGTGGAACTGTAACTTCTTGTGATTAGTTTTCGGTTTTGTGTTCTGTATCTTGTTGTTTGATGTGCCGATTGACAGACTACAACATTTATTAGGAATTTTTGCTTTTATGACTGGAAATGTTGGTGTACTTGTTCTTCGTTTATTTGTCCGACATTGAATGTTGGGGTTACTGGGGTAAAGTTAAGTTCATTTCTGTTTTTGATTTCTTTAGGGGATAATTATTCTTGCACTTTTTAATTCAATTTGTTTTTTGGAATGGTATATTGAATAATTGTTAATGTCCGTTCTATTGTTGATGGCATGTTTGCTTTTTTTATAAATATCATTTCTTATAAAAAATATAAAAAAAAACAAACATGCCATCAATAATAGAACGGGCATTAACAATTTGAGTCGAATATACCATTCCATAATATAAACAAATTGAATTAAAACTCAGAATATCTTCTCTAAAGAATCAAAACGAAATAATAACTTACCCAGTAACAAATTCAAGTGTGAACAATAAACAAGAACAATACACTAACATTTCCAGTCATAACAAAATTCTAATAAATGTTGTGATCTGTCAATCGCACATCAACAACAGATCACAACAAAACCGAAAATATCGAAGATTACAGTCTCTCAACGAAAACGAAATGATATTTAAACATAAAGCAAGCAAAATGTAAACTAACAGAAAATGGTTTAATAACCCTGTTGATTATGCAGTGCCGTGCTCGTAGCATAAATGTATAATCACAAACTCACATTACACTCAACGATCTCATTCCCCTCCATAATGATTGTTTCTTTCAGCAATGTTGTTAAACAAAATAGATGTAATTACCTACTTTTAATGAATAAAAAAACCAATACTGATGAAGTTAAATCTGGGTTAAATCGTATCTCTCTAACAGAACGCAGTTTGTACAAATATGTTCCAAAGAAGTTGATGGGTCGGTCAGCAAGCATAGCTCAGATACCTCCCTAGTGGAAATGAGTGTTCCACAGGGGAGTGTCCTAGCACCGATACTTTTCTCTTTATTTATTGCGGATATAGTTGAATTCCTACCTGACTATAACATCACACTTTATGGCGACTCATCTTTTTAGTCTCCCAAGAATGCAGTGAATCAAATGAATTAGCATGCAACCATCTCCTTGCTAAGCTGGGAATGGTTTTCGGCAAACCAATTGTATCTCAACATCGAAAAAACTGAGTATCTGGTATTTCATACTAGACAAAAATTATGAACAACCCCCTCTTAATTAAATTTGAGGAATTAAATATTACCGAGAAATCAAAAACCAAATTTTTAGGCATAACATTGCAAGATGATCTCAGTTGGTATGAGCATATAACTAGTGCAATCAACAAAATTAATACGAAAATATACCAGATTCGATGTCTACGGAAGGTTGTTGATATACACTGTTTGAGAAACTTCTACTTTGCCGAAATCCAGTCTATTTTACTCTATGGCATTCTACTATGGGGAAATTCAACAGCTGCACAGTATCTATTCTTGAGCCAGAAAAGAGCTTTGAGAGCAATAAAATACATATCATCCAGACACTCCTGTAGACCTGTATTTGATGAGTTGAATATATTGCCTTTGGCTTGTCTGTACATAATGGAAGTTGCCTGTTATATTCACAAAATTAGAAATACTCTTCCTAGGCATATGGATATTCATTCCTATGAAACCAGAAATAACCATTCCATCTACCCAAATCATGATAATCTCCAGATAACGTCAAATGGACCACTCTCAACTGGAATAAGGGTTTATAATAAATTACCCGAAGACATCAGAAATCAAACTACTCACTTCAACTTCCGTAACTCCATTAAACAATTTTTACACAGGAATCTGTTTTATAACATCAATGAATTTTTTGAATGATTTTAACATGTTTTGTCATTTAATTGTTTTGTATTTTATTGCATTTTAGCTTTTATTACCACTGTGACTAACTCATTGGCTATCTCGAGTTTTTATTTCTCGAGTTTCTATTTCTTTTTATATATACATATATACGCATATGCCTGTATACTTGACATGTTCTACACCCCAATTGGGTCTTTGAATGAATAAAGATTGATTTGATTTGATTTGAAGCCTCTGGCCAGAGGCGAAACATCTATCTAAAAACTCTCATTTCTCTTATCGAATCTACATACCAAGAACCTCAAAAAAAAAATATCAACAAGATTCAAGAACCGTTTCTCTCCAAATATATACAGTGTGACCCATTTAAATTGGAACCACCCCTGTAGAATACGCATTTGTCAATCAATCTAAAAAATTTTTTTTTCTAATATTAAGCATTGAAAACTGTATTCTGACACAAATGTTCATAACTTCAGTTTTATTTCCAAGGCACACTATGGTTTTTTTTTCTTTGTCAAAAACGGAAAAAGTTCATTAGGCAATTTTTGTTTTCAAGTTTGACTACACCACTGGATTTGTAGTCGTTATAAATAAAGACCATCAAAATTTCATAAAAAAATATTGGTTAACAACGAAGTTACAACAACTTCAATTTTGGAAACAAAGTATTTGATTATAATTTTTATTTAGATTATAGACATATTTAAAATCTGGCAACACCGTTGTTACAAAGTAGAACACCAGTGAACTTAACAGTGAAAATACGAAGTCAATAGCTCATTCCGTTCTACAGTTATAAGAATGGTAATGTGAGCGATTTGTGGTGGAAGCGATTTTGTAATAAAAAATCTTACTAGGCCACTGGATTTGTAAATTATATTCCCTTAAAATCATTTATTCAAGTGTAGGTTATAAGTGTATTCGAAAAGAACAGAAAATTAGAAATTCATTTTCAAGTTATACAGTAGTACATTCTTCCATAGCCAATGAAAACTAAATGAACAGAAACAAGTTTTAAAGTATTTATTCAACAATAAAA
Source organism: Gonioctena quinquepunctata (assembly GCA_018342105.1). Taxonomy (NCBI): domain Eukaryota; kingdom Metazoa; phylum Arthropoda; class Insecta; order Coleoptera; family Chrysomelidae; genus Gonioctena; species Gonioctena quinquepunctata. The sequence goes on from JAFIRS010001059.1 coordinate 382,617, forward strand.
AGTCATTAAGCAAAAACTAAAACTAAAATAAACATTACTGTAGAATTAAATATTTGAATTTTTGTGGCTTCTACCAAACCTCCATTTAGTTCAACACATTTATCGTATCTCTTCCAAATATTTTTTACACCATTTCTTATTTGTTGAGGTGTAATTTCGGCACAAATCCAGTGGCGTAGTCAGATTTTTATTACAAAATCGCATCAACCTCAAATCGCTCACATCACCATACTTTCAGGAGTTATAACTGTAGAACGGAATGAGCTATTGACTGTACACTGTACAAGTTCACTGGTGATCTACTTTGTATCGGCAGTGTTGCCAGATTTTTAATATGTCTATAATCTAAATAAAAATTATAATCAAATACTTTGTTTCCAAAATTAAAGTTGTTGTAACTTCGTTGTTAACCAATATTTTTTTATGAAATTTCGATGGTTTTTATTTATAGCGACTACAAATCTGGTGGTGTAGTTAAATTTGAAAACAAAAATTGCCTAATAAACTTTTGCCGTTTTTGACAAAGAAAAAAAACCATAGAGTGCCTTGGAAATAAAACTAAAGTTATGAAAATTTGTGTCAAAATACACTTTTTGATGCTTAATATTTTGAGATTGATTGAAAAATGCGTATTCTACAAGGGTGGTTCTATTTTAAATGGGTCACAATATATATATATATATATATATATATATATATATATAGGTATGAATATTTATTGACTGTGAAATATCAAGGGAAATGAATTTTATTTGGGAAGCAGTCAGGTATGTTCGATTCAATGAATGTCCTTCGTTTTTTCAGTCAAGCTTTTGTTTTGTTGAAAGGTGCGGTAACAAGAAACTGCTTATGTCTTTGCTCTTCTGAAGGCAATTCGGAGACGCGGCATTCAACATCATTGAACCCTGGCCTTTTTCTTATATACTGTAGGATGTCCTGTGTGGAGGTCGATCTGGACACTCTGTATAGTTCGATCCACAACCTTTTTTCTGCTCCGGTAAAGCCGCTGTTGGAGACATCTTGTTGTTCTTCATTTGTTCCCAAGGTTTTACTTTTTCGTCGTCTCCTAGAAATACGAGTGTATGGTTCATTGTGAGATTTATCGCCTTCGTTTTCCACGAATATTTCACTGTTTTGTGTATGTTTTGCATTGGTGTAGTCGTCAGGCGCCAGGATTCCTAACCTTGGATGTTCGGTGACAGTACAATTTGTCACGTCGCCTCGCAGTGACGACCCGGTTTTCGGTAATGTCATCGATTTGTCAGTGCTGCCCTGGTGGATATTGGATGTTATTACTGATAAACTGTTACTAGTTGGAGGTGGTATCACTAGAATTGGATGATTTTTTGCGTACAACGCTTCGGCGTATGATGATTGTTGGTGTCGACGCGTGTTTACATTTTTTACATGTTTTTCATGACTATTGCCGGCTTCTTCGAGATAACGGATTTTATCTAGCAGCAACCTATTGTTGATTCTTAGAATGTTATTTTTATCTTGAACTTCATGAATGAGCTGCTTCAGATACGTATTTTCGGATTCAAGTTTATCCTTTTCAAGCTGAATGATTATGAATTTATTACTGTCTTTGTTTTCAGAAATGACCATTGAGCTCTCACAGCATGCGATTTTATTTTCACTGCTCGATTTCACTCGTTTGATTTTACTGATACAACTATTATGGTACATGCCAAAGCAATTGACACAGACACTAACTGCACAATCTCTGGTAGCACAACACTTCATTTTGATGGTTTTGTCCGCCTTTAAGGCTAATTCAGGCTCCGAAAATTAGAAATACTCTTCCTAGGCATATGGATATTCATTCCTATGAAACCAGAAATAACCATTCCATCTACCCAAATCATGATAATCTCCAGATAACGTCAAATGGACCACTCTCAACTGGAATAAGGGTTTATAATAAATTACCCGAAGACATCAGAAATCAAACTACTCACTTCAACTTCCGTAACTCTATTAAACAATTTTTACACAGGAATCTGTTTTATAACATCAATGAATTTTTTGAATGATTTTAACATGTTTTGTCATTTAATTGTTTTGTATTTTATTGCATTTTATCTTTTATTACCACTGTGACTAACTCATTGGCTATCTCGAGTTTTTATATCTCGAGTTTCTATTTCTTTTTATATATACATATATACGCATATGCCTGTATACTTGACATGTTCTACACCCCAATTGGGTCTTTGAATGAATAAAGATTGATTTGATTTGATTTGATTCTTTCACGGCATCTTGTTCGCCCGCCATCTTGATGACGTACATATGATCCGATTCGATTCAAAATTGGTATGCGGTGGTTTTCGCGGTCGGAGATTTTGAATTTTTTGTCAGAATTTATAAATACTAGATGGCAGCCCTAAGATGGGGGACGAGTTTTCTGATAATAGTGATATTTTATTCAAAATTGGTATGTGGGGGTTTCCAGGTTCGGAGATTATGAATTTATTGTCAAAATCTATGAGTTCAAGATGGCGACTTCAGGATAGCGGACGATTTTTGTGATTATGGTCAGATTCTATTCAATTTGGTGTGTGATAGTTTTTGGGGTCGGAGATCATGATTTCTTTCAGCTCAAAACTTACAGGGAAGAGACCGTGTAATAATGATGCTCTATTAGAAATGAATAGATTAAGGCGAACTAACTAAAAAGCAAAAAATAAAATAACTAATAAAAAAACTTGTTAAAGACAAGCTTTTATGTAAGCCGTGTACTAAAACGTATAAAATAAGTTTAAGTCATCGCTGACAATGATTTAATTATTTTTTGTTGAATTATTTGGTTTTAAAAAGCTTGTCGCGCGAATTGTAATACTTCGACAAGTTGTTACTTATTACCAACCAATCATTGTCCAATGTAATTAATTGGTACCTACTTTAATGAACACTTTGCGCGGCAAGCTTTTCGAAACCAAATAATTCAACAAAAAATAATTAAATCATTGTCAGCCATGATTTGAACTTATTTTATATGTTTTAGTATACGGCTCAAATAAAAGCTTGTCCAAAAGTTTTTTTGTTAGTTATTTTATTTTGATTTAGAAGCTACTGGCAATATCAAACTCCTGCGGGTAGATCATGTGGTTTGATAATATTATGGATGAATTTGTTCCGTCATATTGTCTGACATATTTTAGTGTGGGTATAACGATTCACACTGGAAACAGCTTGAATTTTATGAAAAATTCGATTTATGATATCTGTTATTATGTAACTTTAATTGAAGTAATATTTGGTAAAATCACTTTTACATCCTGTTACAAAATATTCTTCTCCTTTGAGAACACTTTATATATAGTTCAATTTACACAGTTTATGTTCTAGATCATTGATAAATTAAAAAGATATATCCATTTCCCATACTCAACTAATACATTGATTTAATTGAGATTTATATTTTTTTACTAGGTCAACTTATGATTACTCAACCAAAAGAGAAACAAATGAAAATGATACCAAATTCAAGAAAAATAAGAAGCACCCTAGAAAGGAAAAATCAATTAAAGAAAAACACACCAAGGAAAACTCTAGTAGTGATACACCAAGTAAGGAGAAACAAAAGAACAAAAAAAGTGAACGACACAAAAAAAAGCTGCATAAAGAGTCGAAAGAAGAAAATCTCTTGGTATTGGATGATGTCATCAGTGAGGAAGTCTATGGAATTAAACATATAAAGAAAGAAAAGAAACACAGAGTTAAGAAGGAACGAGGTAGGTTGCCACAAAAATGTTCACATTCGTTTTTTTTCCAGGTTTGGCAAGTTGAAAACACTTGTTTAAAACTGTTTTGACCAAAGAGTTTTGAAAAGGTTTTATTTGCATTCGGAACATCATGAAAACAATCAGTCAGTTTTCAAAAATATTACTTAAGAAAGAGAGGTTGAATAGATAGATAGATAGATAGATAGATAGATAGATGATAGATAATTTTATTGAATTAATGTTACATTACAGGGTAAATGCTATACTTTAACAGAATGATATTGCACCTAACTTCTGGAGAAGTTGTAGTGTGCCTGACTGGTAGATTTGAGTAGCAAGTAGATTAACTAATCAGTATTTTTTTTTTACATGAACATACCTATCTTGAGTTAACAGTAATAGTAATAGTAAAGAGAGGGCAAAATATAGAAAAGGATGTACATAGTGATAATAATAATAAAGAGATAGTAAATTATAGGAAAGAATGTACATGATAATAATAACCTATCTTCATAATATACAAATTAAAAATATAAAGTGAACAGATCAATGAGTAAGAAGATTCCAACAGGGTGTTTTTGGCGCATGACATTTTGTTTTTTGTGAGTTTGTTATAAATTTTCCGTCATAGAATGAACTTAAAGGTTTCTATGTTTACGAGTATAAATCTTTTCACTTTATTGCAAAATGAATTGAAATTTTTTATACTTTTAAGGTGTTGGGGGAGGCAATTGTAAATTTTTGGTCCTGTTGTACAGATAAATTTTTGAGATAGGGTTGTTTTAGTTTGGGGTGTTTTTAATGTGTCTCTTCTTCTTGTGTTGTAATCGTGTTTATTTATGCTTTTCTCAATTTTATTTTTGTACATAAATTTGGAGCTAAGAACATAAAGTTGGTGTATGTCCATGAATCTTGTATCTGAAAAGAGCAGTGTTGTTGAAAATCTTTTGGTTTCGATAGTATGACTTTCAAGATCCATTTTGTGTTAATATGAGTGTTTTATCTGGCTATGATAAGTACCACCCCTATATGATGATACGTAAGACAAAATAGATTCAGCCAGTGATCTGTATGCTATTGTAAGTATGTTTATTGGGAGGAATTTTCGTAGCTCATAGAACGTGTATACCAGTTTTCTCAGTCTTTTGTTAAATATTCAGAGTGGCTATCCCATTTTAGTGTATTATTTATTATTATGCCTAGATATTTCATATTTTCAGTTTTCCTATAGTTCTCTGACATATACAAGGATTCACTGCACAGTTGGAGTGATATTTCAAGGTGGGGAAGTCAGGCTGATTTCACGATACTATTTGAGAAGGTCATAAATTTGGTTTTGTTGAAGTTCAAGCTGAGTAGATTACTGTCTAACCAGCACTTGATTTTGTATAGGCCTGCTTCTGCCTGTTTTTTGTTGTTTCCCAGGTGTGACTTGTGAAGAGTAGCACAGTATCATCGGTATGATATGATATACAGCCCGAATATTTAATTTCAACATATCGTTTATATAAAGTAGGAATAGCTGGGGACCAAGAACTGTTCCTTGGGAATACCAAATTCAATTTGCTGATTTTCACTGAAATAGTCATTTATTTTGACCATTTGCACGGTCAGTTAGATAGTTCTTGAAAAGCTCATATACAATCCCGAATACCATAAGATTCAAGTTTTTCCAAAAGCATTTCATGAGATATGCTGTCGAAGGCTTTCGCCAAATCTATGAATATTCCTATAACTTTTATTATTTTCAAGATATTCATGGATTTTTTTGTGAAATTAAACAGAGCGTCCTCTGTGGAAAGATTTTCCCTGAAGCGAATTGACAAGATGATATCATGTTATTTTAGTTAGGTATTTATTTAATCTGGAAACTATACATTTTTCTAATATTTTAGCCATTATCGATATAACAGAGATTGGTCTGTAATTCTTAGGGTCACCTTTATCTCCATTCTTGTGGACAGGGGTTATGACTGCTTGCTTCAGTGCAGTTGGGAATTTTCGAGGTGAATATAATATTTATTAAGTGAGCTAATATTGTTACTATGTTTTCTCTGATTTCCTTAATTGTTTTGGTATATAGTTGGTCCTACCACAGGAAGTTTTATTTTTTAGTTTTTAATTATGTTTAAGATTTCGTCCGTGGTTACGGGTCTAGGTACATAGAGTGCATTTGATTGTTTTCTATGCGGAAGGTATCTGTAAAGTCTGTATGTTGTCTTTTTATGAGGTCTGCCATTTTCTTCCCAACTGTCCAAAATGTGTGTTGAAAATATTAGCTCTCGTTTTGGTTTTGCGTTATTATTTTTTTGTCGTTATACAATTCAAAATTTTCCAGGTTTATGTTCTCAGTATTTTTTATGATTTTCCATATGGCTTTCGTATCGTTTTTGCATTGAATAATTTGTTTTATAGTAATTTCCTTTCGTTTTCGCTAATAGTTTTGTTAGGTGATTTCGATACAGTTTATATTCATTCAGAATTCAGGGTTATTTTCTTTAATGCATTTTTTTCAATTTATCTCTTTTTTGATTGATGTGATTAGTCCCTGTGTAATCAGGGCCTAATTTTTTGGAGATTTTCATGTTTCTATAATGTGTGCATTTTATTATAGCTGATGATAGTTTGTTTTGAAATAGATAGTAGGCTGAGTCAACATTTTGTTGGCATAGACGTCGTTCCATGTTTCTTGTTGTAGGATAGTGTTGAGTTAGTCATGGTTGATGATTTTTGTTTGTTTGTATATGGGTTTCGTGTTTCTTGGGAAGGATTTGCCTTTTCCGATATGTTAATTATGACACTAAAATGATCTGTTATTGAGCTTTCGAATATAATTGGAATAATTTGTATACCCTAGTGTTGTGCTCCATTTTGATGAATGCATGGTCAATGCAGCTCATTGTTTCAGGAGTTACTCTAGTGGGTGATTTTATATATTGTTTGTAGCCACATGAGCTAAGACGTTAATGTAGGAATTAGTTATTATGTTAGGCTTATTTAAATCTATGTTCAGGTCTCCTATCAACATGCTAAAATGGGATCTACCATGCTGCTTTAAAAAAATACTCTAGTTGATCAATGAACCCCATCACATCTGTGGATGGCGGTCTGTAGATCAAAAAATATCGTAGTTTGATTTGTTGATTGTTATTTTTTATTTGCATGCGCTTATATCTGAGATTTTTGTTACCGATATTGTGGAATTCAGCTTATTATTAATGAAGATGCATATACCGCATTTTGGTTCAGGTCAGAGTTGTTATAGTGCGTGATGTAATTTGGCAATTTGAAGTTTTCTATGTTAGGAATGTTCCAGGTTTCTGTTAATATAATAATGTCACACTGAAAATCAAGAGATTCCAGATATACCGCAATTCATCAGAAAGTTTTTCCGTAGGCTCGTATATTTTGATGTATGATGTTCATTCAAGGTTCAGACTTTTTAAGGTTGATTCTTTTAATTCATTACAACTCTTTACAATTTGTTGTCCACCCTGTTGTAATCTTCTAGTTCCTCAATATATTCTAACATTTCACAGCAATGCTTGGTTTTAACTCAGTTCTTACAAGGAAAAGAAAAAAAATAATTACAGAAGATAAATGAAATTAAGAAAGGTAAAAAAAGGTAATTGATAAAGTAGGTGAGTTTGTTCGAGTTTTTTAAGTGCGTTTTGTTTTTGTTGGTCCATTGTCATTCCGATATGGATACATTACTTTAGGATTTCATATTCTTGATTTAATAATTCTAACAAATTGGTATTCATAGTAAAATAAGTAATCAGTTTATTGTGTTCAGTTCAGTTTTTTTACCATCAATGAAACCATAGACTTTACCATTCATGCTCCAGATATTTTTATAACCATACTTCTCAGAGGCTTGCATCATCAAGTCTAGTTTATATTTGGTTAGGTCTTCTTTAATATGTATTCTCGTCCCTATGAGTTTCCTTGATTTTCATTATCTCAGTTTATCCTCGTGGTTCGACAGTTTCACAAATAATGCTCTAGGTTTGTCAGTGGTACGTTTCCTATTCTGTAGCATTCGATCACGTTTTTCTGTTGGATTCCCAGGTTACCCAACATATTATTGAAGTCTTCCATCGGTCCACTATTACGGGTTTCGTTGATACCATATATTCTCAGATTTTGTTTCCTTGTGTGCTGTTCGAGGGAGTCGATTTTTTCTTCCAGTTTTTTTATTTTGTTTTCATAGGATAGTCCAATTACTTTCAGCTTTTCATCCAATTTCTGTTCGAAAGTATCGCTCACTCGTTCTATTATATTCTGCATAAAGTCGTCCTGTTTCAGGAATGGAAAGATATATTGAAAAACTCGAGATCAAAATATAGTATAAACTGCGTTATAGATTAAGTGAAACTTTGTCCACAAGATTACTCTTATGACAATAAAGTATATTCCCTCTCTCTGGACTTGTTCCACTGCTTCATACCAGTACTCACGTTTTTTCTGCTCGGTCCAGTCTAAGAACACTTCTTTGGCTACGAAGAAGGGCTCTGGTTCTATGAACTCCTTCATAGTGCCTTCTTTTGCCATTGCTCATTTCCTTCAAAGCCTTTGTGTCCAGGGACCCAAAGCAGAGTTATTCTGTTGTCCCTGCCTACACTTTGAAGGGCCTTCATGCAGTTCCATAATAATCTGGATTCTATCCGACTTGATGCCAGAGCTTTCAGTGCTGCTTGGCTGTTCAACATGATTTTGATCGATGGGTTTTCACTGTTTCTGTTCAGTATCTCTTGCAGGCAGTGTTCGATTGCATGGACTTCTGCCTGGAATATTGTGGCGTACTGTCCCAGGTTTACACTAAGGTTCAATTCTGGCTATACTCCATGTACTCTGGCTCCAACCCCTTCTTCCGTTTGGGGGCCGTCTGTGTACCTTTTGAGTTCTCGTTCTTTCATCTCTTCTCGGGAAAATAATCTCATAAGGTCTATCAAAGTTATATAGGGGCTTTCGCTCAGGTTAAATTCAACCGAGCGATGTTGAGGAGGACTTTCTTGTGCATTTTTCAGTGCTCCACCAAACGACCCATAGGTCTTACCACTGTGAGGAACCTTTGGGTTGCATTCCTAATGTTTATCCCTGAATATGTTGGATACTTTTTCTAGATGAACATTCCACGTGAGTTTCTCATCTAGAATTATCCCTTATTTGGCTTCTTCCTTGAATGGAATTGTTTCCCCATAGACCGGCTTTCTTAGCGGATCTGGCTTCCTCTCTCTGGTGAATTGTCTTGCTGTGGTAAGGGAAATATCAATCAATTAGGCAAAACTGTGCTTTATTGTCCAAGAAATAAAAGTCCTTATTGACAAAGCATTGAGAGCAATAAAATGTGGTAAGATCCACAGTGTCATAACTGAAAAGATATATGTAAATAGGTACAAACATATAAATGTGAGTGAAGTAAAAATTGAAAATACAGGGTAACATAAGTACGTTAAAATATTCAAGTGACGTTTTCCTGAGACAATTTTAAGAAAAAAAGTCTATATAAACTTGTGTCCGGAAATGCTTTGTTTCGGAGATACAGGGTGTTGAAAAGTTATTTGCCCGAAATTTGGTACCCGGGGTTTTTTTGATGTGGGAAATCATAATTTTGTATTAATTTTCATGTAACATCTAGAGGGCGCTGCGTATGCTGTCATTATTTATTTCAAATTGCCCTAACATTTTTGACAGTGAACTTTTGGTAGTTTTCATGCGAAAACCTTATTCCCACACCTTCTCCAAGTAAAAAAGGTACACTTCCTCAACAACGCTGGAGGTGATCGTTTTCGAGATATTTACAATTTTCTATATCGATGCATGTTACTTAGCTCCTAGGGCGCTAAGTGGAGTTGCTGAGAACATTACAAAAACTAAGTATGTGGTAGGTCTCGTCAAAATAAACTACTTTCTTCCTATGAAATGTTTATCAAGATACAGATTGTTGAAATTTTTCAAAACATGGTTGGTTTTTGTCATAAGTTATTTGCAACTGCAGTTATTTTCATCAAACTTTAAACACAGACTTCTTTCAAACTGAGCATTATCAAACTGCTTAATCAATCCAAATTAAAAAAAATTGTCAGGTTTAATTATTCAATTAGAAAGTGCTACATTTCGAAGTTTGTAAAAAAAACGGAGAATACTATTTATTTATTAGGCAATTGAACATATAAAAATTGAGACAAACAACTATTACAACAACTGCTCAAAGTGACGACCCCCAACATTAATACACAAGCTTCTGCTCTCCTCATCAAAGAATTCCGCACCCTTTGAAAATGTGGGAGTGTTTCTTATTGTTTCACAGCAAGCTATGATGCGATCCCTCAACATTTCCTCGTTTTCAATGGGGCTAGCATAAACTAGTGATTTTAGGTGTCCCCAAAAGAAAAAATCACGGGATTGAGGTCCGGTGACCTCGGGGCCAATGCTGAGTGCATACTCTTCATATCCATCGTTGGGGATAGACTACAACTAAGAAATTTCTTGCTATCAGACTAAATGAGCGGGGCCCTCATCGTGCATAAACCAAAGCGTGATTTGAGACCAATGGGAACATCTTCCATGAGCTGGGGAAGCTCGTGTTCCCAAAAAAATTCTGGTAAGCATCTCCATTCAAACGTAAGGGGAGAAAATAGGGCAATTAAATAATCCCCATTTATGCCTACCGATACATTAAAAGAGAATCTGTCTTGGAAATGAGTTTGCGTTATTGCATGTGGGTTATCTACCGCCCAGATGTGGTTGTTGAGGAAGTTCATGATACAATTTCTTGAAAAATTAGCCTCATCTGTGAAGAGGATCATCGATAAAATTTGGGAATCTTGTTCGACTTTTCTTTGAAGCTATTGAGCAAATTCGATATGTGGTTGAAAATCACGTAGCGTAAGTGCCTGGACACGCTGAATATGATAACGGTCATGTGACTCACATTTAAAGTTTGACTAATTTTTCTTGTACTTGTTTCTGGATGTTCACTTTAATTTCTTGAGAACCTCCTCCTCCAATTCCACAGTTCTTGTAGTCGTGGCGTCCCTGGATTTTTTTCTTTCAAAGCTTCCAGATTCGGAAAGTCGCCCTAAAAGATTCGCAAATGTTGCACAAGGAGTGGCGCGTGGGGATACCTTTCTGATAGATGCGTCTGGCCTCCGTCCAGCCAAGCCGCATGCAAAAACCATATCAGCCATTTGCATTGTAAAGTCAGGCATGGTACCAAAAAATCCTTTATAAACTCCGAACTGTGAATTTGTCAATGAATAGTTGAAAATGTGAAGCGAACTTTTATAAACGAACATTCATAGCCTCACTGATTTAATTAACAATTTGCAAGCGGACAGTGACAAAATTATTGAAATCAAATTTGGCTAAACTATTAACAGTTTGATAATGCTCAGTTTAGAAGAAGTCTGTCGGTATACTAGTATAAAGTTTGATGAAAATAACTAAAATTAAAAAAACTTATATAAAACCAACCATGTTTTAAAAAACAACAATCATTTGGAAACAAACGTAAAATTTCATAGGAAAAAAGTAGTTTCATTTTGGGGCCTACCACATACTTAGTTTTGTAATTTCTCGAACTCACCTGCCCAAGGAGCTAAGTAACATGCATCGATATAGGAAATTGTAAATATCTCGAAAATCACCTCCAAACGTTGTTGAGGAAGTGTACCTTTTACTTGAAAATTGGAAATAAGGTTTTTCATGAAAAGTACCAAGTTTAAATTCAAAATGTTGGGCAATTTGGGAAAAAATAATGACAAGCGTGCCCTCTAGTTTACATATAAATTAATCTGAAATTATGATTTTTCCCGTCAAAAAACCCTGGGAACCAAATTTTTGCAAATAACTATTTTTTTTTTAAAAGTTTTTTTAAAAGCGAACAAAAAAAAAAATTTCAACACCCTTTCTCCGAACGTTTTTGGAAAAATTTAAGATTTTTTTTTTCTAAAATTGTTCAAACCCAATTTTTAAGCTTTTGTTCCCCCTGATATAGATAGGTAGAAAAAAGTGGTGTATATTTTTAAATTTTGAAGATATAATTTTAAAAAAAGGGAAAAAAAATTTAAAGTGAATCTGTTATGTAGATCTTTTATAGTAGTATAGTACCAATTTTAGATTCCATCCCCGAAATAATTTTCTACAATGACCCCCGGTTTACCCCCCCCTCATTTTGTTCTAAGTTTATTAAATTTGGTTTTTTTTCCATTTTGGGTTAGACGATTTTAAACCAACCTGAAGTTAATGTTAATTTAATAAAAAAACAAACCGGGTTTAAATTTTAATAACCCCAAGATCTATGTTTTTTTTTAGATCCCCATTTTTTTTTTAAAAAAGTATTTCCAAATGGTGAATTTTTTTGTGATAGGAAAAAACATTTCAATCTTTGATTTGAAGAAAAAATGGTGGGGCACTGGTTGATGACCTAACGATATCGACAAACGACATTCTCGGGAATTCAAACTTTGATTTCAAGAGATAAAATTTAAAACCCTTTTAAAGGCAACCCCTGAATCCATTTGATAAAGTTTATTTAGATATTTTTGTATTGATAAGCCCCCTCCCCTTGGCTTCTCACCAGTTTTTTTCTATGGGGGGGGGCCAATTATTCTGTATCCTTATCCTTTTTGTATCCCTTGGGTAAAATTTTTTCCCATTCTGTTTTTTCCTCTATTGAAGGGTTCTTCTTCTACCCCCTTTTTTTAGGTTTTTTTCCCCAAAATGTTGCTTTTTTTTTTTTTTTTATTTAAAAAGGGAAAAGGGGCAGGACTGGGTTTGAGTATGATTGATTAGTTCCCCGCACATTTTTTCTAATATTTTTTTCCCCCAAAAAGTTCCCGAGTTTTCCTGAACATTCCAGTCCCATTTGAGGCCCCAATTGTATTCTTGTGATACCCCTCCCGCAAATCAATTATGGGCAAAAGGGTTCTATAAAAGGGGGCCCGTTGGCTTTTATGATTTTTTAAAGGATCAGAACTTCCTGTTTGTTTGGGTCCAAAGGTTGGTTCTGAGCCATATTTTAACAAAAGTAAAAAATTCAAAAAATTTCCCCCCGTTTTCGGGGTTTGCAACACCCAAAGAGGTTGTGTTCCCCCTCGGGCAGGTTTTTTAATGGGGGAAATTTTTTCCCCAATTTTTGGGGAAAAGGCCCCCTTTCCCCGGTCCACTTTTGGAACATAAACTAGAAAACAACATTTAACAAAAAAAGGGTTTTTTTTTTTGCTTTTTTAAACCCTGAGCCCTTCAATTGTCAGTTTAGATTCAGAGTTTAATTTAATAAACCTTTCTAAAATGAACACTTTTTATTATTAAAAAAAAAAGAAATAGCTACTAATTTTGAATAATAAAAATATCGTCTGGATTCTGAATTTAACTTTTGTGATAGACTTCTCCCATCTGTCCTCATATCTTATTTTTTTATTTATTTTTAAAAGTAAATTTTTTTTTAAAAATTTAAAAAAAACCAATTTTTAAAAAAAACTTTTGGAAAGTAAAATTTTTTTAACCCCTCATTTTTTTTGCTATATAAATGGTTTCATAAACAATGTCTTCAGAGCTGTTTCGTGAATTTTCAACATTGGCCCCCCCAGTTTATTTCCTAGACCAGTATTTCTACCTCCTGGTTGATCCTCGGTTTGGGGACTGTCAAGCGCATTATCTTCCATTCCTCCCTTGTGGGGATGGTTATAGTGGAGTCCTTTTCTAAAATCCAGAACAGGCGGGGTGCTGTCTCTTTCCATTAATAGGACTGGACATCCTTCCTTTGCCCTGTTCCAGATGGCTGAGTGTCCATGGTCTGCCTCAGATCCGATCCATTGGCTTGGCCTTTGAGTCTGTATGCAGCACGCATGGCTTCATGCTCAATGACAAGGTGCAGAGGTGGTAGTCCTAGTAGAACTTCTAGAGCTCTAGTAGGCGTGGTCCTCATGGCCCTGTTATTCCTAGACAAGCCAGTCGTTGTACTTTATCAAGTTCATTTCTGGACTTGCCCTTTGTAATTACCGGTCCACCAGTGATGGATCCATACGTTAGTGTCGGGCGAATGATCGCCGTATATATCCAGTGTAGGGTTTTGGGTGTCAACTCCCCGTGTTGCCGAAGGCTCTTCTGCATGCCCAGTAGGAGCAGGTAGCCTTCTTGGTTCGATTTTCAATCTGTTGTTCCAGTTCAGCTTGGAGTCATGATGACTCCAAGGTGTTTGTCGACGCTTTATACGAGTGGTCTTCCTGAGATTAGTATCTCTGGAAGGTTCCCATTTTGCGTTTCTTGGTGAAGATTACCAAGTCCGCTTTTTCCGGGTTGACTCTCAGCCCCGGCAGAACACCACTGTTCTACTCTGCCAAGAGCTTTCATAATGTTTTCTCCTGGCGGTTTACGGTTGGTCTTGGGGCCAACATGACTAAGTCATCTGCATACGCTTGTGTATACAGTCCTGACTCATTCAGTTCTGTAAATCGTTTACTACTAGGCACCATAAAGGGGTGATAAAACTCCTCCTTGTGGACACCCCTTGATACTGGCGCTTACGGTTCTCCGTTTAATTCTGCTGTTACCATTCGTTGTGATAGCATAGCTTTGATCCACCTAATAAGGGTTGGATCGATTCCGTGCCGCGCGCAGCGTGGCAGATAGATAGATTCAAATGACGTATTGTCAAAGCTCCTTCAATGTCGATGAAGACCCCCATTGCGGACTGTCCACTGGCCAGTACTCTCTCTATCCTATATACAAGGTGGTGGAGGCTGTGTCCGTGGACTTTCCTGTTTGGTAGGCATATTGTTGCTTGTGCAGTGGGTTGCACTGCGCGATTGTTCTCTGATGTGCCGATCTACCAGCCTTTCGGCGTTTTCATGAGAAAGTATGTCAGGCTGATAGGTCGTGCTGCCTAGGCCTGGGAGTAGTCGGTTTTCCCAGGTTTTGGAATAAATACGATCTTTACTGGCCTCCATGCCTCTGGTATGTAGCCAGAGCCGAACATGATCGAAATATCTTCATGATCAGGAGGATGATGCTATCCAGTCCCTCTTGGAAAGAGCCGGAATATGCCATCCTCCCTGGTGATTTGAAGGTGAGAAGGATTTTACAGCCCATCTTACCTTCTCATCGTTACCACTCTTGAGGCCGTTTTGTAGTCCATCTGAGATTTTCTCATGGGCTGTCCTCAAGGGTGGCGAGAGGTCGGTTCTGATTCAGGGAAGTGTATGGAGATCAGGTGTTGTAAAGTCTCCTCCGCTGATGTAGTTTCCTTCCCATCAGGTAGGGACAGTGTACCCACTCCCTTCCCGGATCTTTTGAAAGAATTTTGCAGAGCCTTGCTGCTGAGGACATTGTGTTAATGTTCCCGCAGAAGCCAACTTCTCTTTGGGATTGCCGTATGGCTTTTGTACTCTCTCTGGGCAGATCTATAGTTGTCCCAGTGGAGTGGTACCTGCGTTCTTTTGCCTTGTTTAGAAGCTTTCTTGTTTTCCTCCGGTGGTCCTCGATTTCGAGTTCCACCAGGGCGTTCTTACATTGTCTGTCCTCACTTTGAGAGGGCAGCTGTATTCATCGAGGAAGCTATCGCCTTGTTTAGGTACCTCACTCGCGGTATCTATCTCGCTTCATTCCGTACTTTGACGGTAATCCTACGAGTCTGCCTTTTAGTTCCTCTCGAAGAGGTCCATTTGGTGGCCCGTGGATTTCTGTATGCTTTCTTTTCCGATAGGTTTGGGTTATCTATCTTGAACAGAATGTGTCGATGGTCCGATAGGGACTCATCCTGTGACACTTTCCATGACTGGACTTCATTCAGTAAGTCTTGCGTACATAGTGTGAGGGTCTATCACCGATTCCCTCCTTGGTGTGAAATGCGTGGGTACCGTTGCCTCGTTTATTATTTCGAGGTTGCTGGTGCTGAGGAATTCTAGCAAGGTGTTACCTCTGGGATTAGTGATGTACGTTGCCCCACAATATGTGATGGGCGTTCGAGTCACATCCCATGAGTAAACCCAGCCCAGACTCCTCACAGTATCTCACCAGCGTTTCGACCTCTTCGGGTGGAGCTGCCTTTTGTACGGAAAGTACGCCGAGCAGACAACCACTTCTAGAATACGGTCTTTGGTGTGCACGAGTATTTTTACTGCCACCAGGTCTCTGGTGCAGAATCCTGGGACAGGGAAAACTTCTATGCCTTTTGTATATATACATGCGCGGGGGGAATCGGCGGAGGCACAGTAGTGTGCTGTTCCTCCGCCCATTCCCATGCCTCTAATTTTTCCCCGGTATACCCAAGGCTCCTGAATTAATAGAATGTTCAGTTTCCATTCAAGGATCCTCCGGCATAGCAGGGCAGTGGGAGATTTCCCGTGCTGTAGATTCACTTGTAGGAATTTAACAGACATTGAATTGTAAGCTTACCTTCCTTTAGCGCCTCCTCCGTTGTTTGGCCATTTCTTCGCCCCCCCTAGCTAGCTTGCTGGATCTGGCTTTAGTCTGATAGAGGTCCCCTTTCGGGTTCCTCCATCATTTCTTCGAGGTTTTCCGCATCTCGCCCCTCTTCGCTCATCGGTGATGGTGTTCTTTCGATGATGGTTCTCCTGGAGGTCCCCGCTGGGGTTCCTTCGCCTTGCAAAACTAGGGTATCCGCTTCGGTTCCTCTGGTTCCCTCCCTCGAAGTTTCAGGCACTGCCTCCCCGCTCCCCCCATCAGAGGCATCTTTCGAGATTCCTGTGATTGGGGGCCCGGAGCGGCCGGTCTGGTACCCCTGGTTTGGGTTCCAGAGGTCCCTGGTTCGGTTCCCCTAGATGTTCTTTGTTGGGCCATTGGCCCTTCAAGAACCGTTACAGTTGTAGTAGGGTTGGAAGTTAACCCTGCTGAGTAGGGTTATGGATTCATCATCCAACCCTGCAACGAGTCGAAGACCATGCTTCTCCTCTTTTCTCTCCCAGATCCTCCAAGAGGATCCTGCGAGACCTGGATTCTGCCTTTCCAGTCTCTTTATGATGTCCTGGTTGGGCAAGAATCTTTTACCTGGTATCAGATCAAGGATCGCGAAGCCTGAGCCTTGCTGGATCCATCACTACCAGAGTGGCATCTTTCCAGGGCTTAATGTTCTTAAGTTCTCTGGCGAGCCACTCTTTCGAGTTTTCGTTGGCTGCTGTGACCAACAGTTGCCTTCGCCACAGTCTGGTTGACTGAAACTGTGGGGTGCGGATCCCATTTCAGTTTCCGCAATGACATCTCCCACAGCGTCAAAACTCTAGCAGCTGGTCCTCACTGAAACCAACTTCAGCTTGGTTTCACGGGTGATGACCAGCTGCAGGATTATCCCAGTGGCTATCTGCGAGTAGTCAGCCCTCCATTGACCGGGGTTCGGTCCTCGGACGTTGACTTCCCTTCTGGAGTCCACTGGGGTTGTTTCTGGAGTCCTGCCCTTTTGGCTGCAGGATTCCTTTCATTTGCGGGAGGCTCTTTCGGGAGAACCTCCTTGGTAGGCAGAAGTTCCAGCTCTTTGTGGGTCTGGGGCCTCTGTTGAGGAGGTCGCCAGCCTTTTCATCTGTTCCTTCTTCCCCCTTTTCCTTGCGGCCCCACATAAGTTGGGCCTTTTTACCCGTATCCAAGTTTTTGGTTGGACTTGGTTTGGTACCGAGGCCCGTTGCCGTTCCTCGGCTTCATTCGAAGGGTTCTGAGGGGGGATTGGGTGGGGTGGTAGGAAGGTGTTGGTGGTGGAGGCGAGGGGCTCGATGGAGTCCCTCGTCATTGGGGTGTTTTCTGAGGTCACTGGTGGAGTGACCTCAGGGGGTGCTGAGAGAGTGCTCGAGGGCTACTCTGGGTGGTCTCTGGTCCTTGTTCAGGTCCAGAGGGAGTTCGGGAGGGGTTGGAGGGTCCTCTAGGAGTTCCCTCCGGTAGGATTGAGGGTCCCTGGTTGGTTCCCTCAGTTGCGGGTCGGGGTATTCCCTCAGTCCGCCGTCTTTGTTCTTTTTGTTTTATTTTTTTCTTCATGTTGTTCCCACGAGTAATGTTGTCCATCAATGATATTGCTTTTGTGCATGTCTCTTGGTCTGTAATGGCATTGGCTTTGCTTCCACCCATTTGGTGAAATAGTCCACAGCAACAAGGATGTATTTGTTGCCATCATCTGTCACAGGGAATGGTCCAGCTACATCAATGGTAATCCATTCGAATAAAGCACCTACGTTTTATTTCTTTATTTCACCCCTGGATCTTGTTTTGGGACTTTAGGTTACAGCACAGTCTGGACATCTTCTGCACTAGCTTTCTACATTTTCTTGAATTGAACCCAATAGAACCTCTGCTTGATCTTGTCCAGAGTCTTATTGACTCCCAGATATCGTCCTGATTTTCCCTGATGAATTTCCTTCAATACTTCACCTATCCTCTTCGCGTCAATTGGGAAATTGATGATCTCCTATTAGCTGACTCCCACACCTGTTTAAGTAGTACATTTTCTACAACCAGAGAATACCACTTCTAACACCAACTGTTACGATTCTGGGGTTTGTGGCTATTAAAATAATGAACTTATTCTTCGTTTATTTACACTTCACGACACAAAACAATAATAAACTCTGACAATAAAATGATTCGATCGAAATTCAGCGTCAAAATACACCGTGCACACCACTGAACCGAATTTTCTCGGAATCATTCGATTCGTCCTGTGCCTTCTAGAAGTATTTCCTGGTATCCTGCCTTTACAAGACAAATATGCAGTGGCGTAGGGTATTTGTTTTTGTAGTATATATTGTAAAGGAGCCCTAACTCGAAAGAAGAAATTTAAAAATGAAAATTTTCATTTTCATTCAGATAATTGCCTGTTTTTACACGCTTTATATTAGCTTCACTTCTATGTTTGTAACCTACTCCTTTGGACTTGATTTTCACCAACTTCCAGACGTCAGAATGATTTGAAATTTTTGTGTGAAAAAAAAACAAAATGGCGGCTCCAATATGGCGGACGAGCTTTGTGGTTATGGTCCGATTCTTCAAAATTGGTATTGGGGGTTTTGGGTCGAATTATGATTTTTTGTAAAATTGAAAAATTCAAGATGGGGCTCCAAAATGGTGGACGAGTTTTGTGATTATGGTCCGATTCTATTCAAAATTGGTATGTGGGGGTTTTTGGTGTCGAACATTATGATTCTTTCGTGAAAATTGAAAAATTCAAGATGGTGGCTCCAAAATGGTGGACGAGTTTTGTGATTATGGTCCGATTCTATTCAAATTGGTATGTGGGGGTTTTTGGTGTCGAACATTATGATTCTTTCGTGAAAATTGAAAAATTCAAGATGGTGGCTCCAAAATGGTGGACGAGTTTTGTGATTATGGTCCGATTCTATTCAAAATTGGTATGTGGGGGTTTTTGGAGTCGAATATTATGATTCTTCCGTGAAAATTGAAAAATTCAAGATGGCGGCTCACTGTATATATTGACAACGTTACAATCTTTGAATGACTTCTTAAATCGAGATTTGACTATTAATACAGCTGTACACATAAAAAATAAATAAATAATAGTTTAAAAAAACTAAAACACACGTTTTTATAGAAAACGAAACTAAAAAAATATAAAATAAATTTTAATAAATTTGAATTAAGAAGAGTGTAAAAAATAATAATAAATATAAATTAATAATAATGTAAATGAGAAAAAAAATTATTTTATTTAAAAAAAAGCGTGGGGTGCTTAATCTGAATCTTAAAAAGCACCCCACGCTTTTTTAAAAATAAAATAATTTATTTTCTTATTTACATTATTATTAATTTATATTTTTTTACACTATTCCTAATTCAAATTTATTAAAATTTATTTTTTATTTTTTCAGTTTGGTTTTCTATAAAAGCGTGTGTTTTAGTTTTTTAAACTATTATTTCAATTTAGTCTCAGTTGATGAATTATGTAGATTAATGAAATGGAGAAGAATATTCTCTGAAAAAAGTAATACTCACCAGAACTCACTTGCTTCTTTTGAGTTAGAGCTTTACATCTGTCATATGTAGTTCAACTTCATTTTATATCAAAAACTTTTCCAGTAAAACAAATATAATATTTAATGAGGGATGTTTCCCTTTTCAACAAGAAGATTACTTCTCCCAGAATAAAGAAGCAAGAGTCAGAGCTGCATAGATTTTTCTTTGTGCTCATTACTCAATTAAAATTTAACATTTATTGTTTGCAACTTTTTTAATTCACCTATGAAGTGTTGTCATGATATTGTTCCAATGATTTTGTTTTGTTAGTCCTGCGGTTATACCAACTATTATATGAAAAAAACTATACTTCTAGCTGCCAACCCCAATCAATCTATATAAATTATTGTATGAATATTTTTTTCAGGGAAAGGAAAATCGAAAAAAACATCTTCAGGCTACGAAGAGGCCATAGGAATTTCAACACCTAGTAAAGAATTCGAGTAGTACCTACCACCTATTTTTATTTTTCATTTATTTTTTATTTATGTTGAATACTCTATAAAATGAAAATAATATATATACATACATATATATATATATATATATATATATATATATATATATATATATATATATATATTATATATATAAATTTATTAATTATGCAATGGGTTCAATAAATAAATAAATAATATATATATATATATATATACATACAGGAAGAATACATAAATATCATATAAGTGATAACTTTGATTCATTTCATATAATTCGTCTTTCAAGAAGTTTTTTTCAAAATGTGTTTTCCAACTTACAGTTATGAATATTATATAGTTCCATATTACTTTGGTCTCTTTTAAGAAAAATACCTACTAATAATAATATTGATATATTGCTTTATTGTATTCTCAATAGTTTTTGAAAAATAAAATATATTGTCCATTTTCAATGAATAAATTATATTGTTTACTGCTGTGTTTCAACAAACCTATTCAAGAAGCAATGAAATTAAGGAAAATCAGTTCTATATTTCTAAGTGTATCATTGTAGTTCGCCAGATTCGTCAGTAGTTGTTAGCTGCCGATGTTTGATAGTGGTTGACCTACCAGCAACACATTTTTTTATGTAAGAGGTCGAAAGGTTGATGGGCCTTTATTTGGTTATATACAAGCTAAGTGCTCATCATATGAGCCAGGTTAGGATAATCAAAATTAAATAATATTTGGGTAAGCATGATTGCTCTTAGTTGCGTTGTGCACACCCAAATAATATGGCAGCCCTTGGTGCTTAGTGATGGTGCTTAATGGCAGTATATAGCAAAAGAATAGAATAGAATAGAATTTATTGAGTACCAATAACAGCAGATTATTACAGACAATTATAATAATTTTGTGTGTGGTACATGTCAAAATTGCAGGGAATATTTTCCATTAAGAAATCACAGTTAAAAAAAAAAAAGAAAAATGTTTTAGAATATGTAAGATATGGCGATGCGCACCGGGGCGACTTTAATTGAGCAGTCTGAATCATGGTGCATTTGCTTTACATCCGCAGGAAAACCCGATAAAACCCACGGAACCATGCCATATTCTAAAAAACATTTCTTACTGGTCCCCAAATAAGGAGAAACAATAATAATAAAGGAAATATACAGAAAAACAACTAAGTAAATGTCATTTGATTTATATCTTCCAATCTATAGGGCTCTGCAGAAACTAATAGTTTTTTAATTACTTTCTTAAAACTAAAAAAAGTTTTAATTTCCTTCATGTTGTTCGACAATAAATTATAAAATTCTAGGCACTTATAGAGACAGCCTTTTTCTATGAGAGAGGTTGTATGGGGAGGGTAACAAAACATGTATTTATTTCTAGTTCTATAGGTATTTACATTAACATAATTATTGAACAGTAAAGGAACTGAGTAAGAGAGTTATATTGATTCCCACATATGACCATAATATACTAATGAACCTACCGAACTATGGCAAACACGCAGAGCTTTAACTGGAAATGCAACATTTTTTATTTATTCTACGGGACAAGCCCAGTACAGGATATTCGATAAATGTAAGTAAGTAGCGACAATCAAGACAGATGACACATAAAACAATAGTTTTGAAACAGTAAGAGGTTACATAACTGGTTGTACATTTCACAAGTAATATGATAAAATAGTAAAATAGAATAGTAGGTTACTACACTTTTACAATAGTTAAGAGATTGACATTAAATAGGAATTATAAAATAAGGTTTCACATTAGGGGAAAACTCAAAAGAAAGTTAGAAAGTTGAATAACCATTTACGAGACAATATGTAGGACACACAACTGTTTGATTACAACATTTGAAGTTTGAAATTGGAATATATTCCTGGCAAATAATTCATGATCACGGATCTGTTGGTTTCTGACATCAACCTTGTATATGTCTCTTGTCAGTTGGCAATGTTGCAGTGGCAACAGTGTAACTTTCTAAAATAATGCAGTCGAGATCGAACAGTCAAGCAGACGTGTTGCTTTATTTCTGATTCCCTTCTGATTACCTCTGCTTAACAGGTCATGTGCCCAAAAAACGAGGTTCAAGCGTCTTATTATTAAGTTGTAATCAGAGTTCGTCGTGCTTATTACGCGGTTCAGAATATCGCAGGACTCAAAATGGCAGTGAATTTTTTGTCTAGTGTTCCGAAGTTGAAAGGCCCAGAGAACTACAGTGACTGGTCGTTCGCGGTGCATAATATGCTGGTGTTGGATGACCTGAAGACCTGTTTAGACGGCAGTGAAACGAGCGAAACCAAAGATGAAAAAGCTAAGGCGAAACTAATTCTAACAGTTGATCCATCTTTGTTTGTGCATGTAAAAGACGCGACGTCGACAAAGGACTTATGGACCAAGCTTCAGAAACTTTTTGACGACAAGGGCTTTTGTCGAAAAATCGGGTTATTACGGGCGTTAATTTCAATTAGACTTGAGAAGTGTGATTCTTTGGAGTGTTAAGTTACACAGCTTATAGAAACTGCTCAGAAGTTGAAAGGTACCAGTTTTCAGATTGATGATGATGATTGGATCATTATTATTGGCTGGTTTGCCGGAAAAGTACGCGCCAATGATAATGGCGATTGAACATTTGGGGATTCAGCTAACGGTAGACAGCATCAAAACCAAGTTGCTAGATATGGAGCCGGCCGGTAATACAGGAAATGCTTTTGTAAGTGCAACCCGGCACCAAGGAAAACGACATAGTGGCAACACTGCGGGTAGTTCAAATGTACTGGGATCATCTGAAAGTGGTAATGTCAAAGAAGCTAACTTCAAAAATGTGAAATGTTTCAGGTGTAAACAAATGGGACATTATAAGAACAGGTGCCCAAAAACACCGGGAATAAGAGCTCAAATGCTTTTAGTGCAGTGTTTTTGAGTACGCAATTCAGTAAGGACGATTGGCATGTCGATTCTGGGGCGAGAGGACAGCTCACTATTAATTCGGACTGGTTAACGAATGTTTCGGAGAACCTTGAGTTACAGGACATTATAACAGCAAATAACCAAAGACTTTCAGTTTCGTGTGTGGGCGATATAAACATTGTAACTGTTGTAAACCGAAATAGTCATGATATAACCATAACTAATGCAATGTGTGTACCAGGTTTGACAAAAAATCTTCTCTCAGTTGGCAAGTTAATCAACAATGGCAATAAAGTGAATTTTTAAGAGAATTGCTGTAAAATCTATAATAAACACAATGAATTGGTAGCTATGGCAGACTTGATCAACAATGTTTATAAGTTGAGAGTCAAGAAGGAGCACCAATGTATGTTGTCATCAACAACTAGTGCCAGTAGTGAAATATGGCATCGCCGACTGGGGCACATCAATTACAAAGATTTGTGCAAGATGCAGGCAGGTGCTGTTGAAGGCATGACATTTAAGACAAGGACAGTACAAACAAGTTCATTGTCTGCTGTGAAGGTAAACAATCACGGCATCCATTCAAGCACCAGGGCACAAGAGCGACTTCCTTGTTGGAACTTGTGCATGCAGACGTCTGTGGCCCTATGGAGAATAGGTCACTTGGAGGTTCCAAGTATTTTCTACTCTTCGAGGATGACTTTAGCAAAATGACATTTGTATATTTCTTGAAATACAAGTCTGAAGTTTTCGAGAAATTTAAGGAATTTAAAGCAATGGTAGAAAACCAGAAAGGCCATGAGATGAAAATTCTCAGGTCGGATAATTGCGGAGATTTTCGCAGCAAGGAAATGGAGCATTTTTTGGCAATTATACATCAGAAGACAAATCCTCATACTCCAGAACAGAACGGTGTTCTAGAAAAAATGAATCGCTCTATAATTGAAAAAGCAAAATGCTTATTATTTGAAGGTGGCTTGGAGGTGAAGTTTTGGGCTGAGGCTGTAAACACGGCTGTTTATTTGAAAAATAGGTCAGTTGCTGCAGGATTAGGTGGCGAAAAAACGTCATATGAGATCTGGAATGGCAGAAAACCTAATATTATGAGAACATCAGGATTTTCGGTAGTACTGCTATGGTCCATGTTCCGAAAGCTAACAGAACTAAGTGGCAAAAAAAATTGAAAAGAACGATTTTGATCGGTTTTGGTGAAAATACCAAAGGTTACCGAGTCTATGACCCTGAAGTAGGTTCTGTTTCAACAAGCAGAGATGTGATCATTGAAAAGGCAGAGGAAGTTCCCATTACGAAAAACTCAGAGCCAGTGGGGGATAACGATACTACTGAAGTAATCATCTCAGAAGATACTGATACTGGTTCAGAATCAGAGTACAGTTCAGTTAGAAATGATGAAGAGGAAATCCAAACTAGTGATACTGATTTTCTTCCTGAAATAACATTAAGAGACCAGACCATGGATGAAACAATTGAAGCCATACGACGTTCTAGTCGAGTACCAAAACCTAAGAGTTTTGAGGACTTTGTTACTTACAACTGCATGTCTGGAGACGTGAATGTTGATCCAGCTAATGTGGACGAGGCTTTATCAGGATCAGAAAAAGAACAATGGCGACAGGCAATGAAGGAGGAATACCAATTTTTTATGGACAACGAGGCATGGGAAATTACAGAGGTTCCAGATGGTGCAAATGTTGTAGACTGTAAATGGGTGTATAAAAACATCGACGGTAGTGTAAGGTATCGTGCAAGACTTGTGGCCAAGGGTTATACACAGAAGTTTGGGATTGATTATTGCGAAACTTTCTCGCCAGTGGTGAGGCACAGTACCTTAAGAATTTTGATTGCTTTATCAGTAAAATTAGATTTAGAAATTAGTCATTATAATATTATGACAGCTTTTTTAAATGGTGTTTTGACTGAAAATTTATATATGCAACAACCAGACGGTTTTGAAATACCTAAGTGTAGAGATAAAGTGTGTAAGCTCAAAAAAGCTATTTATGGGCTCAAACAGTCTTCACGGGTGTGGTACGAAAATGTGGATAAGGTTCTCAGGGAACTCAATTATAAAAGATCTGAATTAGTGCATTGTATCTATATTAAAAACAATGAAAATAGTTTAACTATTATAGCTCTTTATGTAGATGATTTTTTCGTTTTTTCGAACAACACAAATGAAACTGACTTAAAATCAACTTTGAATAGTAAATTTAAATTGAAAGATTTGGGTGAGGCCAACGAATTTCTGGGAATGCGAATTATCAGAGATAAAGAAAAAGGGACTATAATTTTGAATCAGAAGGATTACATAAGTAAAATATTAAAAAGATTTGATATGTTTGATTGTAAGTCCATGTCTACTCCTTTAGAAACTAGTTTAGATTCTAGTTCCCAGGCAGAAATTTGTAATAAAAATAACAGCAAGCTGTTGGAAGTCTTATGTATTTGGCAGTGCTTACTCGCCCAGATATTGCTTTTTCTGTAAGTTTCATGAGCCAATTCAATAATAATTATACTGAATATCATTGGAAATGTGTAAAAAGAATCCTTAGATATTTACAGGGCACTAAGGCTTTAGGTTTAGTGTTTAGAAAAACAAATAATTTTGCCATTGAAGGTTTTGTAGATACTGATTGGGCAGGTGATAAACAAGATAGAAAATCATACACAGGTTTTGTATTTAAATTATCTGAAAGTGCCATATCTTGGGAAAGCCGTAAGCAGAAAACTGTAGCCTTATCAAGTACGGAGGCAGAATATATGGCAGTCTCAGAAGCAGCCAAAGAGGCTATATATCTCAAAAAATTTTGGTATGAATTAACAGGCAAGTCAGATTGTATAACATTATACAATGATAACTGGAGTGCACAAAAACTTGCTGTAAATCCGTTACATCACAATCGCTCAAAGCATATAGATATACGACATAATTTCATTAGAGAGGCCATATCAAATGAAAATGTTAGATTGACTTATGTGTCAACTGATGAAATGGTTGCCGACAATATGACAAAAAGTCTAAATACTTGTAAACATGATAAATTCATAAATGGCATAGGTTTATGTAAAAATTCCAAGCTTTGATGTAGTGGGGGTGTTGGTTTCTGACATCAACCTTGTATATGTCTCTTGTCAGTTGGCAATATTGAAGTTGCAGTGGCAACAGTGTAACTTTCTAAAATAATGCAGTCGAGATCGAACAGTCAAGCAGACGTGTTGCTTTATTTCTGATTCCCTTCTAATTACCTCTGCTTAACAGGATCATCTTTCACGTTATCGTAAATACAATAGCCATGATTTCATCGGGAATGAAACTGATGAAACTGTTCATGTTCTGACGTTTGATTTAGCAATGATTGAGAAACGAAAACAAGAGTTCAGAGGAGGGATTGAGAATGATGAATGTTTGAAGGTTGTGAGAGATTTTAAACTTGAGACGGCTGAATACAGGCAATGGCCTGGAAAACCGCATTAACCTCGAAATCTTTTGGTAACTCGTGGGCGGTATCAATTGGATGCACACGAAATAAGCTGAGACCAACTAAGAATAGAATAGCATCTTCTAATTCCCTTGTGATATTTCCAGGGTGCGGTTACGGGCAAGTCGTTTAGCAATCTTCGCTTCATATGTGCATTACTTTGTTCAATCATTGTCGGAGGCAAGGAAATTTATTCAATCTTCGTGTTTTGAGTATATTGAATTCTGTCGATTAGAAATCTCCACGTTTGTAATCATCCTATTTGCTCAATATTCAAGAACATAGAGTTTTGTACCTTCGCTCAATTTCACATTTATGTGGATTAGTAGTTTGGTAATATTCATGTTGATGCAACATTTATGCATTTGGTAGGTAGTCGTGAGTGACATGGCGGTTCCCCAGCGAGAACAATAACATCTCAGAGATGTTGAAAGTACGAGATTTGAGACATTGAACATCCACTGCGATGTTATTCTGTTTATACATGAATAGAACTTTCATAGAACAGTCAATGTCCGCCGCAGATGGTGATTTTCAGGATGTATGTCACAAAAAGAACTTGTCCTAATTTTTTTTGTAGATTTTTCATAGACACAACAGGACATTTCCAAAACGTTTTGCGCACATTAAATCGTTGTAAATAAAACATTTTTAGAGATCACTTTCTGAAGCCTTTTGTTATTTATTTGGGCATTTGATGGTGTCACATTCTTTTTGAAATTGTTTTTTTTTTTTTAATTTTTATACCATCAGGAATGCATCCCTCTTTCAGGATGTCTATCATGTAATCTAAATGGAGATTCTTCTGGAAAAAAACGAACTTAACACATTCTAAGTGAAACTTTTCCATTAATTTATTTTGTTAGGATGATTGTGTTGATACTGAAAAATAAAAATGTTTTTTTTATAACTTCCAAGGCTTTTTATATTAAATCAAGATTTCATCTCATGAAACAGATTCGGTGTGAAATATACTAACTACCAATTTTGAGGTAAATTGCAATATTAGATGTTTTTTTATATATAATTTCAATTGTATCTGTAGGAAGAAGATTTAGTTGAAATTATATTTAGAAATATATTCATTTTCACAGTGATTCCTCAGTTTTATTTGATTTATATATATAATAATACAGGA
Source organism: Gonioctena quinquepunctata (assembly GCA_018342105.1). Taxonomy (NCBI): domain Eukaryota; kingdom Metazoa; phylum Arthropoda; class Insecta; order Coleoptera; family Chrysomelidae; genus Gonioctena; species Gonioctena quinquepunctata. Next base: position 410,310 of record JAFIRS010001059.1, read on the forward strand.
ACTTTATTGAACTGAAACAAATTCAATTCAACAGGCTATTGACCGAAGTCCTTCAGCCTATTGTTACAATTTATATAAATTGATGTTATTATGTGACATTATAAACTGTTATCCAGATCTACTTTCGTAAAAAAAAAAACAAACTGGTTCTATTAATGTTCTTGTATTCTCTCAAGGGTGGTACTGTGCGGGTATCGGTGTAAGGGTTGCACTTCTGGGTTTCTTCTCATTGAAAACTTCACTAGTAGTTCTACATTTTTGGCCTTTGAACAGAATCTGTGGAAGAGATAGTCCAGGCGATCTTCAATAGGCATAACATTCGTTATTTCGTATAGGAGGTTATTTGGAGGATTGTGTAGGGGATTATTTGGGTGGCGAATTCTTGTCATCGTCCTGAGTGCTGAGGTTTCAGCAACTTGTATCTTCTTTTTGGCTGTTGCCTTGCAATTGAGGAAGACGCTGTGCCCATACTCGATCATGGGTCTACAGATTAGTGTGTAGATGCTACTGGCTGTTTTCACATGGATCCCCTTGTTTTGGTATGCGAGTCCTCTAAAGTGCTTGGCTCTGGATATCATGCTTTTCTTCTTTTCTTGGAGGTGATGGTTGAAATTGAGTTTGCTGTCGATTATGATTCCCAAGTATTTTGTGGCTCTCGTTGGGCTGAGTAGTTGTTGTTGCATGGTAATCGTAGGCGATGTTGGAGTGAGTTTATGATTGAATATCATCAGGTGAGATTTCGTAGGGTTTGCTTTCAATCTCCATTTATTAAACCAATGGCATGTAGAGTCAGTGAGTCTTTGTAGTTTGTCTATAGCCCCTTCCGTGGATTTATCATGGGAAATCGACTGTGTCATCCGCAAACTGGAGGATATAACCCAGGTGCGAGAAATGTTCGGGGTCGGGAAAATGATGGCTGTAAATGTCTGCGCAGTAGAGGTTATAAAGGAGGGGGGAAAGAGGCGATCCTTGGGGTAAGCCCTGCTGTGGGGAGAATATGAACGAACCTGCGTTTAGCACTTCAACTTTCAGTCTTTTTTTGGATAGCAAGGAATTGACTATAAAATTAACTTCATTGGGTACTTTGAGAGGAAGTCCTAAAGGTTTATTGATCCAGGAAAATAGACATTTTTTCGGTTGAGTTTTGATGTTTTTGGTTGGAATGTAATGAACACTCATTTTTGAATCCAAACTGATAATCAGGTATCCTATTCCCTAGAACTGATTGTAGTCTATTTTTGATAATTTTTTCCAAGTTTTTGCCAAGAACTGGGAGAAGAGTGATGGGTCTATAATTGCTGGTTTTTGAGTGGTCTAGTCCTTGCTTGGGTATCGTTATGATGATACCTGTTTTCCATTCCGTGGGAAAGAAGTGTCTTGTCAAGCAAAATTCATAAATCTTGATGATGTATTTATGAACCTGTTCGTCCAGGTTTCTCAGCATTTTTTTAGACAAGTAGTCGTAACCAGGTGTGGTGTTTTTGCCTTTTATCACTATCTCATAATATTCATCCTCTTCGATGGTCTGGTTTTCTGGTGGAGGTGTTTCACTCATATTTGTATCATACCATTCTGATTCAAGGTTATAGTTCTCTTCGTCAAAGTTATCATCAGTGGACTCACCAAAACTATCTTGGAAATGTCTTGCAAATATATCTGCTTTTTCTTCGGGTGATTCATATGTTTTCCCATTTTCTTCAATTGTTTGACTCTTTTTGTTTTTATTGCGAAATTTTGAAAGTTTTTTGATGTCATGCCAGTATGTTTTTCCCATTTTTTCATTGATTCCTTCACATGTTTTGAGCCATTTGTGTGTTCGGTACTGTTGGATGAGGGTTTGAATGTGTTTATTGTACTGGTTCAATTCTGTTTTCGCATGTGGATTTCTGGTTATGAGATACATCCTCCGTTTTTTTTTATGAGGCACAAGATGAAGGGTGGTAACTGGTGTGTGAAGAAATGGTATGTATATTTAGGTGTATGTTTCAAAATTGACCTAGTTATATTCACATTGAAGTTGGAAATGAGTTCAGGGGAGATCTCTTGACTGTCAACCAGTGCGAGGTACTCTAGTAAGTCTTTGTTAACATCGTCTGCGTTGGTTTTGTGGAAATTATATCGTTCAACTACAGTATCTACTATTGGTTCTTGAAAATCCATTGTTATCTGTAATCCCAAGTGGTCCGATCCCAAATCTGGAATTTCTTCTATATTAAGCAGGTTGGGCGCAATATTGGATGTATGTAGAATAATATCTGGTGTACTATCAACATTGTTTGGCATGAGGAATGTTGGTGCTGTGTCTTTTTTCATGAAATTGGTATTTTGTATGAAATTATTCAGTTGTCTCCTTTTTACTCTATTATTGATGTTGAAGTCGCCTACTATAAGAGAATATTTGCAGAGGCTGGCTTTTGTGAAGATATTCTCTTCAATCCTAGAAGTTGGGTGTATATAAACTAGGAAAACGTGAAGCTTTTCACTCCTAAAAGGAATTGTAAAGTGGATACATTCGTTAAGTGGACAATTTAGAGCGGGTGGATTTGCTTTGCCAATTTTCAATCTGGGATGGGCTTGAACCAATGCTCCTTCTCTAGCTTATAGCGTATAATGGATAATATTGGTTTCATTTGCCTATGAAAATATGAGAATGTTTCTGTCCTGTGTACAATAGAAGGTATTGGTATTAAAATGAAGGAATACAAAATGAAATGAATAGTTGAAAGTAAGGGGTTGAATAAATATAAATATTCTAAGATTTAATTCACATAAAATGTTTAACTTTTTGTTGTGTGGAATGATCAAGTTATTAAATAAAATTGTCGGGAACCATTATGAAACTGGACTATAAATATATATTCAATATCTGTGATGAATTTCTCAAGGCGAACTATGTTATGTCTAGAAAGAACATCAACACGTTAATATTTTTTTATTTCACCAATACCTCTCAGTAGGCATTCACAGAAATGCTACAAAAGTACAAATACAATACTTCCAACACCCTTTTAAGTCCTCTTTGTGAAGTGCGTCGCAAAAAAAAATCCTCATGCCAACATTTTCAAAACATCCCAAAACCTCCCAGGGATGGTTGTGCTTGCTGGGTCGTATCAATGATTCCAGTTATTTGATTCAACAAAGGAATGAGTTTTTTATGGTGTCAATATTTATTTATGATGTCAATATTTACGTGAAGTCATGAAATCATATCTGGTTGACTTTACATAATGAAATATTTAAATTTGAATTAAATAAAACATTTAAAATATACATGTAGAAAATATTTTTGAAATATATATAAGTGGGATGATTCCCCACATTAGTGTTTCAGTTTTTGTATGGAAGAATATGTTGGAAATGGAAAAATAGGAAACATGCGGAGTAATAATTCATTTTTGGAATAAACATTCTTAGGGTTTTGGATTCTAATTGAAAAGGAGGTTATTTGTAGAAATACGTTTCGTCCTTGGCCGAAAAATGTCATTATTTCATTATATTTTGAAACAACCACCGCACCATCCTTATGGAAAATGGCTTTGGGTTAAATTTCCTGAATTTTTGGTGTGTTGTAGATTTTGACTTACTCTGCAAAAGTGTTCATGGGCACAAAAAAATCGACCGATTAGTTTCCGGTATACAGGGCGTTAAAGATGAAAAGTGAAGCTTTCTGCTCAGAATCCACAGAACGCCTATTTATTCTGGGAATACCATGCCTCAAGGATCGTACAATGTCACGTTGATCTCGTATCCATTATACTTTTTCGTTTTGTGCTCTACAACAGGGTTAACAAAGAAAAATCCAATTTGATTAATTTTAAACCAACCAGTCTGAGTTCTCTGATGAGAATTGAAGATTTAATTTAGCCTGTATGAACTCTCTCTGGGCGGTTCGAAAATCGGGGTACATCAACCCCTCGTTTTTTAGTTCGGATAGGGGAGAACATATGTCATATATATATATATATATATATATATATAAAATATATATATCAAACATTCTTCAATATACAGGGTGATTAAAAAAATACAGTCCAAGTCTTAGAGTCATTATTTGTTTCGTTTCCATTTTTATTCATATCTTTGGATATTCTAATTTTTCAAGAGGATGAGGAAAGACGATCATTATAGAGAATTTTGATATCTACAGAAATAATTTAATTCTCCTGATAAATATGTATTTTGAGACTTATTGTCAATAATCGCAAAAATCGCCGGAAGAGACGTATTTTCTAGATATATCAGCAGGCCTGGACAAGGCAACCCAGGTGCAATTAGTTTATTTATAATCATACTAACCTTCGCAATTAATAAAAAAATGTGTACCGGACGACGAAGGATAACCTACTGCTTCACCTAGTTCAGTTGCACGGAGCATTTCGCGATGAGATCTTCATTTGGGCAAAACTGCAAATATAGGAAGAACCTATTGTTTTGATTCCTGATGATACAATTTTCCATAATAGTATATGTGTGAGTAGGTACATTTTACGTTTTTGTTCATAAAAACAACGACTTTGAAAAGAGATAAATCATCAATACCAGGGTTATTCAATGTGTGTGGAGGAATTGAAGCAATACTGTGAAGATCTCAATTTTTTCAACGGCTATCCCAATGGTATTTGGATTTTCTATGAATTGACAAATATACCCCAATACACCAGGAACCAGATGTGATTCCAGCTAGAAGTGGCTCCACACTAAGTGGCGAGATGACATAAAAAAGTTAAAAAACGGAATACCATAGCCATCTTAGATTGAATTATTCGTAGATTGAGTCGTGCTTCCTCGGCTTGTTCCAGTGAAGACTATAGAGAATATAAGAACATAGGTTGTTAATTTATTGAATGAAAAAGAATAATATTACTTCGAAAAAAAAAATATATAGAAGTGGCTCACAATCGTGATTTGATATTATTACGGGAGGAATCCAAAATAGTCGGAAACTTCAACAAATTTGTTGAAAGTATTGAATTCTCATATATTAATGCAAGTTTTCGAAACATGTCACATTAAACTCAATGAATACGTCATTTTAAACTGGCCAAATTCCTAAAAAAATTAAAAATAGTACTATTATTCCAATAACTAAAAGTCCATGAATTAAGACCAATTAATTATTCTTCATCATCAATTGAAAGGCTACTTGAGAATGACCTGAATATTCAATTGTTGAAATATGTCAAAAAAAATTATATTTTAATCAATCAGAATTCCATCAGGGTCTTGTGATTTATCGTTACAGTATGTATAACAATTTGACTACATGTTGAGGTGAAGGGTACATTCTGGAATTTAATTGAAAATAACCTCGGAGTCCACCACTATTTATATTGTAACTGGGAGAGTCCGAAGGATGGAACATCCCTGATATGCTCCACGTTTTCTGGAAATGAGAAATGGAATATGACTTTCAACTTATCATTGGATACATTTTTGTTTTTCAGGAAACATTTTCATGGAATGTATTTGTATTTTTTACCAAATGTATCTATTGCCTGAGTTATTTGACAAATGTGGTTCTAGTTAGATGGGGCTTTACACCGGTTGGCAAGATCAAATTAAAAAGTTGAAAAACTGGAAGCCGTCACCATAATCAAATGAATTATTCGTAGATTGAGGAGTATTTGATCGGCTTGCTCCTCCGGAGAAGCTATGTGATAGAAGAACATTTGAATATGCATATCTCAGACGTATCAATATTCAGAAAGCTATGATTATGAAGGGATTTTTCGAAATTAAAATTTGATTTGATCCTTTTCATGTCTGAATGTTGCAACCCAGCAACAACTACTCGTACTTTACAAAAGGGTTATCAAAGAGAATCGGTAATAGGAAAATGAAATGAAAGACACTTGAATTCAAAAGGGGGGGTGTGAGTAATAAGAAAGGATTTCTCAAAATTCGAATATTTGGAACTCTTCACTTCTATCATCATATAGTATTGTTTTTTTCCATAGTTTCTATTCAAAACAAAAAAATTGTGAGGCCATAAATACATGAATATACATTATCCCATCGGAAATTATGCTTGTCAAAATTGACGTCATTATAAATAATAATATATTATAATATAATATATACAGTGCAGCTTTTAATAGTCCCCCCTCCTGTTAAATTTTGAACGGTTTGATGTAGAACAATGAAAAAAAAACGTATTGAATGATATTACCTATACCACTTTTTGAGACGTGATTGCCCGATAGATGGCACATCAACTTGAAAATTTCAAATAGCATGGGGGGGTCAAGTGGCACATCGTTGAAAGGATAATTCAATTCTCTTTTCAACTATCCTATTTTTTTAATTTCGTTCAAATATTTTTTCAGAATATGCATTTGAAATGTCAAATATAAGTGCGGATCTGAATGGTACTGTTACCTCAATAACTTTTGAACGGTTTGATGTGGAACAATGAGACATAAAATTTTTTGAATGCTATTACCGGGCCTACATTACAATTACTCGACAAAGGGCCGCTGGGGCCACATCAACTGGAAAATTTCGAAAGGCCTAGAGGTCGATTTGCACATCGTTGACAAGGTAATTCAATTTTTCTTTCAACTATGTTTTTTTACGAGATCACAATTGCAAGTGCGGCTTTTTATAGCCTCCCCTCCTTCTCCCCTCACTGTTAAGTTTTGAACGCTTCGACAAAGAACAACAGAATCAAAACTATTTTGAATGATATCACCGATACTCCTCTTTGAAAGAGAAGACATTGTGATTGCTCGATAGATTTCGCCGGGGGGCACATCAACTTAAAATTTTCAAATTGCATAGGGGATCTAGTGGCCCATCGTTGAAAAGATAATTCAATTCTTTTATTCACAATATGCATTTTAAATTTTGTTATACTTGACATTTCAAATGCATATTGTGAAAAAATGTATTAACGAAATGGAAAAAAAAATAAGATTTTTGAAAAGAAAATTGAGTTATCTTTTCAACGATGTGCCACTCCCCATTCTATTTGAAATTTTTAAGTTGATGTGACCCCCCCCCCCCCGCGCCATCTATCGGGTAATCACAATGTCTTTAATTTCAAAAAGTAGTATCGGCGATATCATTCAATACTTTTTATTTTCATTGTTCTACGTCAAACCGTTCAAAAGTTAACAGAGGGGGGGACTATTGAAAGGACTGTATATATATATATATATATATATATATATATATATACATATATAATCCACATCTAACACTTAGACAGCTTTCAAAAAATTATAGGTATATAAGGTGAGTGAGCTATATGAACTGATATATTTGAGTTTTTGAAAACGATTGAATCAATATAATTTTTAGGGCCAATATCTGTTTCGTCGGGAGATGTTGATTAGAATGAGTATTCGAACAAGATGTCAATGAACTGTTTTTATTAAAATATCCAATGAATCTGAAGATGTATGCCCTCAGCGTAATAACATTTGGCAGTTGTTGAAGTATTTCAAATTTGATATATCAGTTTTTGTTTCAATATGAACACACACAAAGTCTTTCCAAATTTCGAATTCTTTATTGAAAATTGTTGAAGATTCCTCATAGAACTATTGATTGATAGATTGCCACAAATAGTAAGGAGTATAGTGAGTAGCTGTCTTCCATGAAACTCACACAACAGTTCATATCATTTACAGTGCAGTAAAATTGTTAGTGAATTTGGTGAACTATTCATGGATCAGTTGTCTATTGCATGCGCCCCACGTTTTTCGTTTTAAATCTCACAAGTATTTCCATAGCTATTAAAAATTCACAATCACAAATTTTCAGGACAATCTGTATGCGGCTAAGAATCTGTATGGGGTTATAAATCTGTATGGGACTAGGAGATATTATTTTATACTTTTTAGTCCATTTAAAAAATATATTTAAATATTAGCTGTGAAGACATTTTCTTTTGTTATTATATAGGTCAGGTCCTATCTATCAATCACAGTAAACTTTTCAAAAATGCAAAATATGACAGAAACATCAAATTGTATTGTATCTATTAGAACTATCGCCAGAAATTATCGTTAACTCCAACAAGTTGAAATGTATACGTTTTGTTTGATTTTTCAAATTACTGGTTTTCATCCAAGATTTGTTTCTATAACTATATTTGGGCATGAATGGCATTGAGGTGGGTTCCAAACAATATTGTCATGGGTCATCATCCAACTCTCCTGAAATATTATAGTGCTCGTAAGCCAAAAGTCATTAGGATTACTCAAAATGTTCCCTTGATTACTTACGGACATTTCCAATTAAAAAAAATTGGTTTCCATTTAAATTTTTTTCCATTTATGATTGTATTATGAAGTTTCTATCGCTAGAGAAAGTCAACTGCAACTTCACCCTCTTGGTAATAACTGCTGGAATTGAATGAATGGTCCTCATTCTATTTTTGTCTAAAAAAATTATACAAAAAATCCGATATTTTTACCCATAAGGCTTCTCACAATCAGGACCATTTCAGAGCTGAATACAATTTTATCCAATTAATAAATTTTTATTTTGAACATTGTTTACTATAGTATTACTTTTAACTTGAATTCTGAATAACTCTTTATTTATTATTACTAGACTTTCGCAATGTAACTTTTTTGAAAACAATGTGTTTTGGTTGAATAGGTGGTCTGTTTTGCAAATGTATGTCAGTTTGTATTCCCATAACACTTTTAGTACTATACGTCGTTAAATAAATTGATTGAACCTTTCAAAATGTAGAGGGAATATGCTCCTAAATAATTGTGAAATATTTCTTTGTCAAAGTGTAACGCACTATTAACCAGCGTCGACGAGCCAATTCAATTCAAATAAAAACAAATTGATTAGCTGGATCCTTCGTTAAAGCAGACGTGGAGTTAATTGATGAATCATTTTCATCAATTGATAAATCTGAGAATAACCGCAACTCAATTTATGAGCATTTTCAACTGTCGAGGTTGTATTTCAATGTTGGAAATCCACTTTGACGATGCAAATAATAATAAATACACCAAGTCCATAAATCCATATATTCAAATGTGCTGTAAACAACTTTTTTTACGAGTTTCCAAATTATAAAGCGACATTGCTCTATATATTATGTTTCTAATTTTCCGTTTCTTTTCATTGATAGTATTAATGAGCTTATTTTAAACTATTATTTTAAGAATATCGAAGAAAATTGTTGGAGCTATTTTGTAAAAAAAAAACATTGAGGGTATACTAAAAATATGCTATAATTTCAATACATTTTCAATTAGTGGAGTAATATAAGATTTTAGCTTCAGAAAGTTAGGGGATTCCGATAACTTTTTACTGTACATTAGATGATGTTAGGAACAACATATAAAACGTTACCAACCGTAAGGTGTGTGCTTAATTTATTTTTTTAACAAATAAGTTGCAAAATTACATTGTTTATTGAATATCTTAAAAAAAAATTGAGGAGAACGTAGCCACGAGCGCGCTTTACTTAATTTGTTGTAACTTTTGATCTTATTGATCAAATTGAGCTAACAACAATTTGAAAGAAAAAAGTAGTTAACGAGGTGTCATGTTTTCAAATGTGAAAAAAAAATGAATAGGAATAGTACATATATGAATTTACGTCAAAGTAGAATTTAAAATCATAAAGATTATTTTTCAAACACCAAATTTCCATATTTTACTCCCAAAATGACACTCAAGCAGATGTGAGAATGGGAAAAAAAATATATTTTTTTAAATACAGTGGTCAAAATATTGAATAATTTCAAATAATGACAAATTTGAATTTTTAGCCAAAAACTCCAGTGTAAAATGTGATAATAAGATTTTTCTATAGCACTTTCTGAAGCTTGTAATCTATACTTCAAGAAGTTTTGATTGATTTCATTAAAAAAAAAGAATGAATATTAAATTTTGCCAGAAACCAAAAAATAAACAAATGTTGCTCCAAAATCCGTGAAAATTGTTGTTAAATAAACTTTGATACGTTTATACAGCAAACAAATTAGCTCACCTAACCAACATACAGTATGGTCCATAGGTATGGAATAAATTCATTTTTAGCGTTTTATGTATTTCTTTAAAAAAACCTGTAAAAGGTCGATTTCTATTGTCAATTTGACAATTTACAGTATGAAAATATTACCCCCTTCTTGCACCCCCTCTGAATTATGAGCACCCCCTCAAAAATGTTAAATGAGAAGAGGGGTCGTGTGGCACCTTTTTCGAAGGGGATTTCGATTCTCTGTTCAGCAATATCAACTTTTTCAAATTTGGTGTGATCATAACTGAGAAAATTTAAAATTTTGATACTTTACGTAAAATGAAGGAAATAATGCCACATAATGTTTTGGAATTATTTTTCAATTTATTTTACAATTAAGTTAAATGTTCAAAATGACCACCATTCACTTCTTGACACTAAGCAAGTCGATCTTGGAATTCTCATACAATATTGTGTAGGACCTCAGGGGTTATGTTGTTAATTTCTTCAGTTATCCTAACTTTTAAATCTGTAATATTGTCGGGTCTGATGAAACATACTTTTAATTTTAAATAACACCATAAGAAGAAATCGAGAGGAGTCAAATCGGGGAATCTAGGCGGCCACTCAATCGTTCCACGTCTTCCAATCCACCTATTGGGAAAAACTTCGTTCAAATAATCACTAACAATAGGTTTGTAATGCGGTGGAGCTCTGTCTTATTGGTACCAAATTGATATATCTATTGCATTTGGATCATTAACATCAGGAAAAAGTATTTTTAATGTAGGCTGTAAAACGTTCATCAACAAATCTAGATAAACCTCACCATTAACTGTGCCTTCAAAAAAATAAGGGCCAATAATTTTGTTGTTTATGATACCAGCCCAAACGTGAGCCTCACACATCCAATGAGGATTTTCTCTGCTCCAATATCTACAGTTTTGTCTATTAACCTTTTCATTTAAACGAAAATTAGCTTCATCAGAAAAAACAATTTTGTTTATGGACTGCAAATCTGCTTCCATTCTGTCCATCATCAGTTCACAGAATTGTTGCCTTCTATCAGGATCATCCTCATTTAACTCCTGAACCAAGTGAACTTTATAAGGATGGTATTTTTCTTTATGTAAAGCTCTCAATATCGATGATTTACTTAAGAAGTTTTTATTTTTCAATTTTTTGTGGCTGAAATCTACTAATTACTACCTACTTAATTTTTGATTACTTCCAAAATACTCACTTACCTAGCTTACTTCAACTATTAACTGTTAAATAATATGATTATCTACTTTAACTATTTATTGTTAAATAATATAAATTATTTTTGAAAGTTCTGGTTAGTTGTTTTCATCATTTTGTATTTTAATTCCATCCTTTCATAGAATGTAATTATTGTGACAGTTGTAGGAGGATCTGTCAATGTCAACTACATATGTGTGCCAATGTTCACAAGTGAAAAATGAATCATCCCCTATTTTTCTACCCATAGGGGTGGATTATTTCGTCCCAAATATGATCAACTATGAGATATACACTATCTAATCTATCTTAGAATCATCCAATTCAGAAAACCCACTACAAAGTTATGCCTGATAGAATCGGTTAACGGACCAAAATTCAGAGGGTGAACGATCAATATCCTCCATTTTGCTACCCTTAGGGATGGATTTTTGCCGAAATCTGAATGATCTGAAATTTGGCAGGTGTTCATAATTCCGGTGCATTAGGAAATTTTTGTTAGAGAAAAAACAGAGTGGCGCCTCCAAGATGGCAAACGAGTATTGTGATTATGGTACGATTAGATTCAAAATTGGTATGTGGGGGTTTTCGGGGTAGGAGATTATGTTTTTTTTGTCAAAATTCATAAATTCAAGATGGCGGCTCCAAAATGGCGGAGGATGTTTGATTATGGTCCGATTCTATTCAAAATTTTATCAAAATTAAGGAATTGAAAGGTATGGAATTTTTTTAAAAAAACGCTCCAAGATGGCGGACAAGATTTAGGTTTATGGTCCGATTCGATTCAAAATTGGTATGCAGGGGTTTTCAGGATCGAAGTTTATGAATTTTTCTTAAAAATTCATAAAATCATAATTGCGGCTCCAAGATGGCGGATGATCTTTATGGTCCGATTCTATTCAAAATTGGTATGTCGGGGTTTTCGGGGTCGGAGATTATTAATTTTGAATCAAAATTCACAAATTCAATTCAGATGGTCTCTTCATTAAAAGACTAGATAGCTCAGAGCTTACAGGAAAAAAGGCCTCATAATAACGATGCTTTAACAAAAATGCATAAATTAAGGTATACTTAATTATAAAAAAGCACAAAATAAAATGAGTATAAAAAACATTTTATTCAAATACACTAAAAATAAAAAAGTTAATAATTTGGATATGTGATATAGGTTTTCCGTGAGTTATAGATTCAGAAGTTTGTCGCGCAAAATTGTCAGAATACAAAAGAGACAAGTTTTGAATCTATAACTTTTACTGAGTGTAGTGTTCCAGTATAACTTACAATTTCAAAATCAAATATTCATCACTTCATAGAATAAATTGACGAATAGGAATTGGATATTTTCAGGAATATTTTCTAAAATAATATCCAAATTATCATGCAGGAATCGCAAATACGCTTCTCCGTTCATTCTCCCTTCAAAAAAGTATGGCCTCATAACATATAATCTCTTATTATTATTATACCATCATATTATCAAGGTTATTTTGGGAATAGTAATGAAAGGTATGCCTGTTAAAACAATCATTTTTGTGGAAAAAAACTCCATCGGTGAACATCACGTTACTCTACTTGAACCCCTCTGTGGATTATTTTCTCATGATCATCTTCAAACATTTCTTGATTGAGTTGAATGAGGTAGGGAAATAATTCATAAATTTTAATTTTTTTAAAAATATTTCTTGATAAATTCTAGTTGTCAATAAACCAGTTTTATCGCTAGCCTCGAATACATAAATCATGTCAGTCATTTATTGATTCGAAAAGTTCATGATGGTAGGAACTGAAAAATCTTTTGATCATCAATATACACAAAAAATTATTTGAAACGACTGGTAGTAATCAACTTCAACAGCGAATGAAATCGATTTGAATGACTTGTGAGCCAGAGTATAAACGTGTAAAGAATAGAAAATATCAAATTACCGAAAGGCTATGAAAGGTTGGTATAGAGAAACCCAACAAAAATAGATGCAGAATTGAATTCTACATCAATCTTTATTGGTGTTTTGACATAAAAGTGTTATACAAATCAAGGTATGGTGAAGTACATGGTAGGTACATAAATATTAAATTCTAATTTTAAATATATTAAAATAGGTATAGAAAAAATAAATCAAAAGTGTAGCGACATGGCTTATATAGATACACTCAGAATTGCGGTTTGAAAATCCCAGAAAAAAGAATTTTTCATATGTATATGGGGGATTATCGAATAACAAACTGTTGATGTATCGCCTGAAAGAGGTATGATTTTGTTTCCTGACCTCTTCAGGAAAAGTATTGCAAAATTTTGGTGCATGATAAAATTCCTCATCTTCAGTTCTCAACAATCTCGGATGAACTATGTGTTATGAGACATCCTTGTGTTATTGGTGATTATGCTGAATAGTACTCACATAGGATTGTTGTCTACATTATAGTCTTGCTATATCCGTTATCACCCTTGGTTGAATTTTCAATAAATCCTCGACATGACAGGAATGTATTCCAAGCGATAATTGCGTAAGATCTAAGTGAGTGGATAATACTGTAATAAGACTGTTTGTTTTGTTTATTCGCACAAACATACAGATACAATACAATTTTGATGAAATACTAGAATATGAAGAATAAGGAGATCTTGATAAGTGATTGAACACTTGTTTCAAGTACAAAGACGACATTTACAGTGAGTTATAATCGCTTTCTGAGATACCAAATTTATCAATAGGAGAGTGTTAAGGTAGTACCGCCACGAGACAGTTGAATTAGGAAATCATTAAAATACGTATTTTTCAACATGTGAACAACACCTCTATAAAATTTTAACAAGTTTCACCATCCCGAACCCGAGATATATATAATTGAAGTTGACTCAATTAACACGTAACATATGGACCATGCATAGGCAAACAGCACATTATTAATTCTACCGTTAGTACTGAAATTAAGAAGTTTATGGAAAACGAGGAGCTAGAGCAGGATATCACAGGTATTGTGAAAAACAATCAAAGTGATTGACCATCTAGTTTGACAGATATAATCAAAACTACTCTCGTTATTCAAAGTAGTCCACGGGGAAGCGCACATTATTAATTCTACCGTTAGTACTAAAATTAAGAAGTTTATGAAAAACGGGGAGGAGCTAGAGCAGGATATCACAGATATTGTGAAAAACAATCAAAGTGATTGACCATCTAGTTTGACAGATATAACAAAACTACTCTCGTTATTCAAAATAGTCCACGGGGAAGCGCACATTATTAATTCTACCGTTAGTACTAAAATTAATAAGTTTATGAAAAACGAGGAGGAGCTAGAGCAGGATATCACCGACATTGTGAAAAACAATCGAAGTGATTGACAGATATAATCAAAATTACTCTCGTTATTCAAAATAGTCCACGGGGAAGCGCACAGCCTAAAGGGGGGGGTCGTAGAGAAATGAGGATTGTGCCAGGGGACTTTTTAAAGAAGGACGAGGGGCCATTTGAGGGTCTGAACGTGAAAAAAAAATTCCTTCTCCTAGTTGACCCCATCGATTTTAACGATAGCCCCCTTTCTCCAATAAAAACAAGTTCAAAAAGAGTACTACAAAAAAGTCCATTGAAGTTTTATCGAAAAACGATATTTTTTTCCCATGACGTATGATTTCTAGTGAGGGGGGGAGGAAGGGGGCCCGAGTCTGAATTTTTTTTTGCTGCGCTTTTCGTGGACATCAATTTTTTGAGTCGTCGACTTTCTATAACGAAGAAATTTTCTAGAGTCAATTGGGGGGGCAAGTGCCCCCCTTCAAAAATTTTTTTTTTTTGCGTTTCAAATTGAAAAGTCTTTTGAAATTTTTTGATTCCGTCGAAAATAATTTCCTAATTCAACTGTCTCGTGGCGGAACTACCTTAAATTGGATATGGTCGATGATGCTACTTGATGAGGTCTCTGAAAAATTATATTTATTTCTCTGCAATAAGAGACAGAAATCTGTAACATTCTTGATAGCCAACCACAATTTCATTAAAAATAAAAAATGTCTTATTCCTCAAGACAACCGACTACAAAAACCTATACAACTTATTTCCTGGCTAATGTCTAGACGGACGTTGAATGACATGCGATGGATAAACGTGCAAAGTCCTACAAGGTACTTTGCGAATGTTTGTTGCGAAATGGATCAATATTAACCACTTCACTCAGGCTGACCACCTGTAGACCGGTTTCGGGGTATTTGCCCTCATCAGTACAGGGTGGGACAAGCAGACAATGATTAATATATGCATTACCCGACTGAAATAATCAATATCAATCAAATTTCAAAGCATTTGCTGGGACCGAATTAGCAGAATGGAGCTAACGCCATCTCAACACAACTAGTGCAAATTCCTAATACTCCATTTAGATAAGAGTTAAGGTCTGAAATAATTTTTGCGGAAAACTGAAGATAAGTACTCTTGATTTGTTGAAGTTTATGTTGGAGTAATAATAATAATAATAATATCTTTATTTCGGAAACAGGTAAGTACAGCAATAGATCACATAGATCAGTAGGTACCCAGAACGAAGTAGGGGCGTCCGTGCTATATATATATATATATATATATATATATATATACATCTAAAAATCTACAAACATTGGACAGAAATTCTTACTTTACCAGGTGGCATTAATAAATTCCTTCACATCATAGGGTTCTAGTTGTACTAACAGTTTGTGAATGCATTTTTAAAAACATTCAAACCCGTGATAGATTTCATGCTGTTTGGAAGATTATTGAAAAATTTTATGCAACTATAGTGAGCTCATTTTTCTGACATTGAAAGTCTGTATATGGGATGATTGTAATTTAACGATCTCGTACTATATGTGTGTACTGTCTGATTGTGTTGAAATATTCCCTGTTTTTGAATAGAAATAATTAGCATTGTTGGAATATACTGCTGTTACTGTTAATATTTGTTTTTCTTTGAATTTACCTCTACATGTCTCCCTGAAACCCAGGTTGAAGATTGTTCCAATTGCTCTTTTTTGTGCAGCAAAGACCTTTTCAGTATCACTGGATGATCCATAGAAAATCACTCCATATCGATATAGTGCTTCGAAGTTTGAGAAATATACTATTTTCATTACTTTTTGATCTACATATTGTTTCATAACTTTCATAGTGTAACACACCGAATTCAGCTTTTTACTTAATATACTTGTGTTCTTTCCATGACAAACACTCATCTAAGGTGATACCCAAAAACCTGGTGCTGCTATTAATTTCTTGATTATTTAAGTGTACAGTATCTGGCACATGCATGTTGGAACGATTTGTTTTGAATAGTATACAGCTTGTTTTCTCGGTATGTAAAATCAATCTTTCGTTCTTGAACCAGTCACACAGTGAAAGAAAAACTTCAGATGCACCAACCTTTCCAAGCCTTCAGCCATTACCAGTAAGTTTGTGTCATCAGCATAGTTTGTAATTGAGCAATTCTCTATATTCACGCACTTTGACATATCATTAATATATAATATGAATATCACCGGACCAATTATACTGCCCTGGGGAATGCCCAAGTTTAGTTGATTTGAATTTGATATGTAACCTGTATCATTCTTTGTGACCATAACCTTTTGACTTCTTCCAGATAAGACTTAAACCATGAAGGTGCCTTTCCCTGAATCCCATATTGTTCTAGTTTTTTTAACACCAGTTTATGGCTTATGCAATCATATGCTTTGGTTAAATCTAGGAATAATCCCAAGGCTACGTCATTCTTTTCCAGTGTTTCATAAATGACCTGAGTGAACCTAGTTTGGGTTCCCTTTCCCTTCAGGTAGGCATGCTGGCTAGAAAAAGTTGTTGAATGTCATAAATTCCATCACCCGGTTACACATCCATTTTTCAAAAAACCCGATGCAAGCTGATTGGCCGGTAATTTTAAAATTTTGTGGGATCACCTTTTTTATATAGAGGCTTTGTTAAAGCTATCTTCAACCTGTCTGGAAAGACTCCTACTCTCAACGATACATTGATTACATATGCTGAAGGTTTTGCGATTTCTTCAATACAATATTTTAAAAGTGATGTAGGTACTTCATCATAACCACTGCTAGACTTGTTTTTCAGTTGATTACCAATTTCAATTATTTCCTCCTCTGTTACTCTTTTTACATACATAGATCTATCAGACTTCTGAACGTGGCATACATGATCATTTTCCGCATATTCTGTCACCAGACTTGGAGCACATTCAATGAAATGTTTGTTAAAATTGTTTGCTACGGTCAAGCCTTCTCCTGGTATTTGTATATTGATGTTTTCTTTTTTTGCAGAACCCTTTATGTCGTTAATTATTGACCATACACATTTTGATTTATTATCAGATTGTTCTATTTTATTCTTGAAAATTTTAGCTTTATTTTGTGATAACGAAAATTCATATCTTTTTCTAGCATTATTATATTTACCTTTATACCTATTATCTCTTGAGCTCAAGACCAGCAATATATCTAATTGTTTCTTGCACCTAATTACTTCTGGGTCATTACAGGATTCATTGGTTTTTTTTCTAACCTTGATTTTTTTCCCCGGAAAATATTTATTGAAATGATACATAAAATACTTTTCAGAGTTTTCCAAGCTTCATTTACTTTATCAGACTTGTAAACTTCTGCCCAAGTTACTTTTTCTATTTTTTTCTTGAAATTTTCTTTATTTCTTTGATTGAAGACTCTTTTGACAATATGTTGTTTGTTCTGCCTTTTTACATAGTGAATCATTTTTTGTGCCGTATGATCTGATATCCAATTGTGCAATACCTCAACACTATGATAATCTTTGCTGTTAGTAAAAATGTTGTCTATTAATGACTGTGATGTACTCGTTACCGGCGTAAAATCTTTAACAGTTGGAAACAGATTACAGGAGTTCATTAGTGCAAAGAAATTTTCTGTATCTTTGTTATCATTGTGCATAGGAATATTGAAATCTCCAGCTACAACTATAATACTATTATTGTTCAAACACTTCAGTAGTACTTCATCCATGTTTGCTAGAAAATCATTTATATCACCTGAGCATGGCCTATACACTGGTATACTCAAGAATTTCGATCCATGAACCTTGAATTCACTCACGCTATTCACATATCCCAGTGGTGGACAAACTTGTAACTTTGGACCATTTTATCATTTGCGTCCCTGTTCTTGCAAATATGTATTGCGCTTCCTCCATGTTGTCCTTCTTCTCTACATACTGCTTCTGCAAGATAGAACCCTTTGATTCCGTAATTTTTCAGTTGCTCTTTGGTCTTCCAATGTTCTGTCAGACAAAGAAAAGTACAATCTAGATGACTTGACAGGAAGTTCTCCAACCTTTTAACACAGTTTCCTAGGGACTGCACGTTTTGATGAATAATACTCAGCTTCAATTGTGATTGGTTTATGTGTTCATTGTCTTTAGACATTATAGTCTCTTCTATCTTGAAAAAAAAATTTCCCCCATTTTGTAAAAAATCTTTGTGTCGATTGAAATCGAAACGGTTGATTTCTACATAATTGGGCCAGAAAGATCGATCATAGAGTTCATCTTTTCTGCTTAGAGGAGCCGTCACTACAAACGCTTTCAAGCGGTTTTCATTTGTTGGTAGCTCTCTCACTTCAATGTTTTCTTTTTCAAACCCTGGATTTTTCTCCATATATTTTTAACCATTTCTGCCGTGGCACTTCTTTTTACTCTGTTTATGTACAGCCATTGTTCCCGGTAGAAACACACTGATATATCAATACTTACATTAGGCATAATTGACAGTAACCCAAAACAGTTTGTATTATTGTCAAGTCATCTGTCATCCTTTCAGTCGGGGAACATCGTTTCAAAATGGATTATTCATTTGAAGAATATACAGATATGCATTTCGTTTATGGTGAAACAAGGGGAATTGCCAGAGCCGCTGCTGAATTATATCAGCAAAGATATCCAAACAGACATCATCTACATTTCACTACTTTTATAGCTGTGCATCGACGATTGAAGGAAACGGGGTCCTTTAAATTCAGTAATCACCATTGTGGTGCGAATAGAACAAGAAGAGATAATGTTACGAAAGAACAAATTCTTGAACGATTAGCAGCAGATCCTTCCCAGCACTCGGGCCATTTCGTATAGGTTACAAGTGTCACAATCAACAGTAAGTCGGGTAGCATGTGAACAACTATTGTATCCATTTCGCCTACAGAAGGTGATGGCAACCAAATGCTGGTGAATATGGCCCTCGTAGATTTTTTGTGAATGGATTTTGAGGCGCAAACGATTTTCCTAGATATGTTCTATTCCCGGATGAGGCATATTGCACAAGAGATGGATATTTCAATAGTAGGAACAGCCATTTATGGGATGAACAAAATCCGCAAGGAATGTTTCGAAAAGGCTACCAACCAAAGTTTTCACTTAATATTTGGGTAGGGATTATCGAAAATCATATCATTGGACCATATCTTCTTCCTCCCCGTTTGAATGGTGTTTCAAAAACATGTTTTACCTGGGCTACTTGAAGACGTACCTCTATTGGTTCGTCAAAGAATGTGGTATCAATATGACGGAGCACCGGCCCATTTCCAACGAATCGTTTGTCAATTTCTTGATAAAAAATTCCATGATCGCTGGATAGGTAGACGTGGTCCCCTACATTGGCCTGCACGTTCTCCGGATTTAACTTCACTAGACTTTTGTGGGGATACCTTAAATCCCTAGTGTATGAAACACCTGTAGGATCTGTGGAAGATTTAACGGCAAGAATTTGAGCACCATGTACGTTAATACAGGATACACCAGGAATATTCCAAAGCGTGCGACAGTCGATGATACGGAGATCCCCATTGTGTATTGAACAAAATGGTGGTCCATTTGTACATTTGGTTTAAGGCGTCGTTTGTTTCTATGTAGTGTACCCACCAAACCGTTTCTATTATTTAACTTATAAATTTAAGATGGTGGCTCCAAAATGGCGGAGCAGTTTTGCGATTATGGTCCGATTTTATTCAAAATTTGTATGTGGGAGTTTTCGGAGTAGGAGATTATGAATTTTTTGTCAAAATTTATGAAATTGAAATGACTTTTCATGGAATTTTTGCTAGAGAAAAAACAAAATGGCGCTCTAAGATGGCAGACGCGATTTAGATTTATGGTCCGATTCGATTCAAAATTGGTATTTGGGGGTTTTCATGGTCGAAAATTATGAATTTTTCTTGAAAATTCATAAAATCTAAATGGCGGCTCCAAGGTGGCCGTGATCTTGTATTTGGTTTTTTAAATTGGTATGTGGGGTTTTCTGGGTCGGAGATTATGAATTTTTATAAAAATTCACAAATTCAAGGGCGGACGAGTTTTGTAATTGGCCCGATTCGATTCAAAATTGAGTCGGGGTTTTGGGGTCGAAGATTATGAATTTAGTCGAAGATTATTGATTTTTAGTTGAAATTAATAAATTGAAGATGGCAACTGCAAGATGGCGGATGAGTTAATCTTTAGATGGTCTCCTCATTGGAGGACTAGATAGCTCAGAACTTACAGGGAAAAAAGGCCTCATAAGATTGATGCTTCAACAAAACCGCATGGATTAAGGCGTACTTAAGTACTAGAAAGTACAAAATAAAATAATTATTAAAAAAACTTTTTAAAGACAAGCTTTTATTCAAATGCACTAAAAAGTAAAAAATAATAGCTTTGGATATGTGACATGGGTTATTCCGTGAGTTATATATATTCAAAAGCTTGTCGCTTTTGTATTCGAACTGTAAACTTTGCGCTACAAGCTTTTGAATCTATAATTCACGAAATAACCTACGTCGCACATCCAAAGCAATTATTTTTTACTTTCTAGTGCATTTGAATAAAAGCTTGTCTTTTAAAAGTTGTTTCATTTATTATTTTATTTTTTATACGATGTAAGTTTTGTTTTTGGGATTGTGCAATAATACATTTTCATAATAGCATTAAAATGCACCTGGTTCACAATTTGTAACTAGGTACAGTACAGGTACTTTTTTAACTCTTTAATTTTTACACGCTTTATATTAGCGTCACTTGTATGTTTGTTTGTAACCGACTCCTTTGGGCGCGATTTTGACCCACTTTAAACGGTCAGATTTCATTCAAATTTTGTAGATTTATCTAGGACCGATGACAATACACTAATTTGATAAGATTATTCCATTTTTTAATTTGCAAAAAAATAATAAAAATAATAGTTAAAAAAAACTAAAAAAACACGCTTTTATAAATAAACCAAACTAAAAAGTAGGAAATAAATAATAGTTTAAAAAAACGAAAAAACACGCTTTTATAGAAAATCAAACTAAAAAAATAGAAAATAAGAAAAAAAATTATTTTATTTAAAAAAAAGGGTGGGGTGCAATGTACTATATAATTATTGATAGCATGCCCCCCACGCTTTTTTTAAATAAAATACATTTTTTTCTTATTTTCTATTTTTTTAGTTTGGTTTTCTATAAAAGCGTGTTTTTTAGTTTTTTTAAACTATTATTTATTACCGTTTTGTCCTACTCGAATGTTTTATATCATTTTGTTTTTCCACAAACAGGAATACAAACAGGACGGACCCAGAAACAGTATTCACATATATACACTAAATATCTTACGTTGTTATTCAAATTATACAGTAGAAAAATTATATAAAAATAAAGAAAATAAATATTGAATTTATCATCAATTGGACAATATCAGAGGAAATATCAATGTCCATTATGTTTGAGAAAGAGATAACTTTTCAAGTATCGATGTAAAAGGTGAATTCAAATAGTAATTTGTGTTTGGTATGGATGTATGGAATAAATTATAATGGCGAGTGGAATATTATGGAACGTTGTAATGAATCATATTATTTATAGATGGGGAATGAATAATACCATTTATCATTTTAAAATAAAATTTGATGTCGGCCATAGCTCTTCTGTCGGCAAGACTAATCAAATTAGTCCAGTCATCTTAGTAAGTTCACCTCGGAATTTGAGATACCCAGCTGAATATTTGTATAAACTTGTATTTTGGCATTATGAAAGTTGTCTCAAAACCTACATATGGTAGGGTGTACGCGTCTATTAAAATTTGAGGTCAAAGGTCACAAAAATTGATTTTTCGCATATTTTTTGCAAATATCTCATTTCCTATGGGTTTTTCGCTATTTGTTTTTATTATCAGTATTGCAGAGAATTAAATTCCCTACAACTTTTGTTTCAAATTTTTTTTATACGTTGAATCGTTTTCTAGATAGAGTTTATTAATTATTGATAAATAAATAATTAATAATAATTTTCATTTGTTATCAAATATTACATTATATTTCATCATTTTATTACTTTCGTATCTATTTTTAATTAAGTATTAATTTATTCAATAACACTTACCCGCCCGTGTAGTTATGGAATTGTTAAGGAAAATACTTAAATTATATTTTAATTCTAATGTAATTTATAATAATAATTCCTTAAATAATTGAAAAAAAAAGAAAGAAAGAAATTCTTAATTTATGATTTTATTAAAAATACCATTCTATTCTGAATAGAATAAAAATTACACTGGCCACAAGCTAAAGAGCACTGCAACCCCGATTTCCTGCATCCACAACGCGAACCACAACCACTCTTGCAGTTGCAGAAGATTGTGTTGAGCAATTCCTCTGGAGCAGGTGCTGAAATGGTCGTGATAGGTTCCAGGAATAATAATAATTAATAAACTTTATATAGCGTATTTTGACCGGGACTATACCGGTTGACCATACATTATGCTCTAACCGCGCGCTCTCCGCCCTCTATCTCGAAAACGATTCAACGTATAATAAAATTTTTGAAACAAAAGTTGTAGAGAATTTAATTCTCTACAATATTGATACAGAATACAGAGCAAAAAACCCATAGGAAATGAGATATTTGCAAAAAATATGTAAAAAATCGATTTTTGTGACCATTGACCTCAAATTTCAATAGACGCGTACACCCTACCATATGTAGGTTTTGAGACAACTTTCAGAATGCCAAAATATAATTCTATACAAATATTCAGCTGGGTATCTCAAATTCCGAGATTCTTACCTAATTTTGACTAAGATGACTGGGGTAAATTGAGATTTTGATTTACGAAGCAGTGTTTCTGAAATATTTTTTGTTGATATAATCAATGAATTTATTCTGGATACTTTCAATTTGTTTCATGTATATTATATAGTGTGGGTTCCAAATGGAAGAGGCGAAGCCTGGCAGACTATTTACGTATGACATGAAAAGAGTACGCTAAGTTTTATAATCTATGGAAGGATAGGTTGTTCTTAAAATGAAACCAAGCATTTTGTTCGCTTTCTTAGAGATGTGACAAATATTTTTGTTGAAAATTATTTCCGAGTCGAAAATAATTCCCAAATCGTTCACTTCACCACAGATGAGAGGAGGTTATGATCCTGCAGGGAATAATTATGGGTAAGTTAGTTAGAATATGTGCTAAAAGTCATCTGATGGCATTTGTTGAGGTTCAGGTAAAGGGCGTTATTTTTGCATTATTCTGAAAATCGGTCAAGGTCCTCTTGAATGAGCTAAGAATCGTTCAAGTATGACACTGTATGAAATATTTTCAGATCATCAGCATACTTAAGAAAATTCGAGAATTTGAAACATTCAGAAATGTCATTATATAAATATTGAACGGTAGGGCCCCAGATGTGAACCTTGAGGTATCCCGACATTATGTTGACTGATCTTGAGAGATAGTTACTAATACAAACAACTTTTTCACGATTACTCATGTAAGATTGAAACTAATTCAATAGAGAGCCGGTTACACTGACATCAGCCAGCTTTTGTACAATTTGATCGATCTTATCAAAAGCTTTGCTGAAGTCGGTGTAAACGGCATCCACTTGAATTAGGCTATTCAAACTTTTCAGTATATATTCAGTATATTCGAATAAATTTATTTCGACCGAGGGCTTTCTGAAAAATGTGCATGACATCGTGATAAACATATTCAAAGATAATACTCTCAAACAACTTTGCCAATATACATTATTTGAACACTGGTTTATAATTCTGAGGTAGCTATATTTGTCCAGATTTGTGAACTGGAATAAAGAATGCTTTTTCCAGGCATTTGGAAAATGCCCTTCCTCCAGTGATTTGTTAAAAAGCAGAAATAGGGGAATTGACAAACACTCTGAACACAATTTAATGAAGTTTGTTGAAAGGTCGTCGGGGCCGGAGCCGGGGCCCTTATTCGAGAGAGATTGTATTTTAACTTTTATAACGTTTTCAGGTGTGATAATTACTTATGTTTTTAGAGTTGAGGCGTGTAGATACTCTATTGATTATGTTACATGGTTCGTTCTAAATATACGTTTTTATTATCATTTAAAACAATTTTAATTTATTTTAAACAATATATATATACAGTGACCGGCAGAAAGTACGCATCATATGGGAATTTTTTTTAATATAATATTTTGACAAATGTCGATACATGCAATCGCTTCTGCATCAAAAGAAACCCCAGAAGATGTTGTACAGTGCCATTCGTCTTTTCTTGTTTGCCGGGAAATTCAAAAAATTTAAAAATTATGTCTCAAAACACACTTATTTGAGAAAATATTGAAAAATGTAATTTGGAAAAGTTGTTGAGAACGACATTTTATAGCTATGTACAAGTTTTGAAAAAAATCTGAGATGAAAAACACAATTTAATGAAGTTTGTTGAAAGGTCGTCGGGGCCGGAGCCGGGGCCCTTATTCGAGAGAGATTGTATTTTAACTTTTATAACGTTTTCAGGTGTGATAATTACTTATGTTTTTGGAGTTGAGGCGTGTAGATACCCTGTTGATTATGTTACATGGTTCTTTCTAAATATACGTTTTT
Source organism: Gonioctena quinquepunctata (assembly GCA_018342105.1). Lineage (NCBI taxonomy): Eukaryota > Metazoa > Arthropoda > Insecta > Coleoptera > Chrysomelidae > Gonioctena > Gonioctena quinquepunctata. The sequence goes on from JAFIRS010001059.1 coordinate 435,368, forward strand.
ATTATCATTTAAAACAATTTTAATTTATTTTAAACAATATATATACAGTGACCGGCAGAAAGTACGCATCATATGGGAATTTTTTTTAATATAATATTTTGACAAATGTCGATACATGCAATCGCTTCTGCATCAAAAGAAACCCCAGAAGATGTTGTACAGTGCCGTTCGTCTTTTCTTGTTTGGCGGGAAATTTAAAAAATTTAAAAATTATGTCTCAAAACACACTTATTTGAGAAAATATTGAAAAATGTAATTTGGAAAAGTTGTTAAGAACGACATTTTATAGCTATGTACAAGTTTTGAAAAAAATCTGAGATGAAAAAATAAAAATCAATTTTTGCCATAAAAAAAATTTCAATTTGGAAAAATACATTTCTGACAAAGAAATTCATTAGTTAAGCTCAAGAGTAATATTTTGTAAAGATTCCCAGCTACTTCTATTTTATTCGAAGAAAATTTTAAATCTGTGGATTTTCCATGTGTTCAGCTGCTTCATAAGAGGTCACAGAAATATCTTCAGGACATTATAATCCCGATACTGTTTATTATTGACAAAGAACCATGTATCTACAGAATTTTAATATGAATTTTTTATTAGAACAAAAAATTGATTACATTTTTTACATAATTACATTTTATAATAAAATTAGAAGCTGAAATAATTATAAACCAAACAATTTAATGCATACTCGAAAGTTTGTAAATGTCCATTACTCGACGTGTCTACCCTGACGTTCAATACATGTAGTTGTTCGGGATTTCTTTTCTCTGGACACATTTCGCAGCATTTGTGGTGTAATGTTATTGATAGATTGTCGTATTACTTCTTCTAAATGGTCGATATTACGAAATGGCCGATGTTTATAAACCCTACTTTTGAGGTACCCCCATAAAAAGAAATCCAAGGGCGTTAAATATGGGGATCTTGCAGACCACGGGTTTTCTGAATATCGTCCTATCCATTCATGAGGAAAGTGTTCGTTGAACCACGCTCTGACTTCAAGGGTACTATGTACTGACGCTTCGTCTTGTTGGAAAAAAATATCATTCCTTCTTTGCAGCGGTAATTCATGTAAGAAATCAAAAAACACATTATTTAAAAACACTAAATAATTTCGTGAATTAAGGTTGCCCCTAAAAAAGTAAGGCCCAACGATCTGTGTATCTAATATGCCGCACCAAACATTAGTTTTGAAAGAAAATTAACTTTTTGCCTCTATCTTCCAATTTGGGTTCTCATCAGCCCACCATCTAGAATTCTGGGAACTGACAGTACCGTTTGATGTAAAAGTCGCCTCATCATAAAATGTTTGTAGGAAAATGTTGGCATTCTTCAATCATGCCTTGGAACCAAAATGAAAAATCTAAGCGTGCATCAAAATCTCTATCGAGTAAGGTGTGGATGAATTTTGGTTTGTATGCACGAAATTTATTATTCTTCAAAATTCTTCTTATGGATTTTTCAGATATACCGGTTTGTTCCTGCCTCTCCGATAGTGCCATCCGTGGATTTTCTGTGATCGATAACAAAACATTAAAGGTACCTTCCTCATTAGTGACGGGCTTACTATGTGGAATTTTGTAACGATTTTCTACACTGCCTGTAGCTTTAAATTTGTTCAAAATACGCAACACAGTAGATCCATGGATATTCTTATTTGGATATCTAGCATTGAATATATCTGCTGCTTCTCTGGAACTATGAAAACGCTCACCACATATTAAGACGAGCTCAATTTTTTCTTGCAAACTCAGCTTTTCTTGGGGCATCTCTAATTATTGTTAACACACAACAAAATGTAACTTTTACATTGAAAAAAACTATAGAATAAAGACGATAAAAACACCTGGATAAATAAGAACACTACTAAATCGTTTGACAACTCTTAATAACACATTGTCATTATTAGTCAATTGTTTCATGGCCTCTTTGTTCATGAGGAAATCTGTCGATGCACGCATCAACAATGATAATATTGTATGATTCCAACAATTTGCCAAAAATCAATTTATTTTTTGTTTGAATAAAAAATTCAATTTGAAATTATGTAGATACAAGGACCTTTATTAATAATGAACAGTATCGAGATTATAATGTCCTGGAGATATTTCAGTGACCTCTTATGAAGCAGCTGAATACATGGCAAATCCATAGATTTCAAATTTTTTCCGAATAAAATAGAAGTAGCTTGCGAATATTTACAAAATATCATTTGAAATATTACTGTTGGCCTTACTAATGAGTTTCTTTGTCTAAAATGTATTTTTCCAAAATGAAATTTTTATTATGGCAAAAAATTTATTTTTTTATCTCAGATTTTTTTCAAAACTTTTACATAGCTATAAAATGTCGTTCTAAACAACTTTTCCAGATAACATTTTTGAATATTTTCCCAAATAAGTGTGTTTTGAGACATAATTTTTAAATTTCCTGCCAAACAAGAAAAGACGAACGGCACTGTACAACGTCTTTTGGGGTTGCTTTTGATGCAGAAGCGATTGCACATATCGATATTCGTCAAAATTTATTAATAAAAGAATTTCCCATATGATGCGTACTTTCTGCCGGTCACTGTATATATATGTATATATATATATATATATATATATATATATATATATATATATATATATATATATTGTAACGTAAATAAACTTAACTTGGTTTTACTAATTTATTTAACACTTAAATATACAACTTAATTTATATTACTAACTACGCCACTGTATAGCTCGATCGTATGGGCTCGTTCAGACTGTTTGACTCCACTTGAGGGTTGCCTATTTATCTCCGATACAGCATTCTCGATGTTTCGAATTCTGGCAGTTGGCGACCGGCATGTTCCAATTGTTTCCAATATTGACCGTTGTTTTCCGCGGCAGAGCGACTGGATGGTTCTCGAATATCTCCGGGGATGATCTCATCGTTGTCGATGGCAACGCGTGAGGCGACAGGTCCGGCCTAGGTTCGTTACATTGCCCCCTTCTTAAAGACATTTCGTCCCGAAATTTCATCCTTGGAGTGTGACGATATCTGCATGACTCCCATATCTGCACCGTGAAGTTCGATGGAAGTAACACTCCACGGTCTTCATGATCGGTCGTGGAACAGGGTTACAGCAAACCAAAATCTTGACGCCGCTGGATCTGAATATCGCCTCCAGCATACTTCTTATGACTCTCCAGTCCAACCCATCAATACCACAGGATAATTTTGGAATTGCTAGATCCACCAGGTTCTGGTCCACCATGAGTATCTCTTAGTTTGGTGAGACTCTTCCAGACATCTTCATAGGACGGTTTTTTCTTGGGAATGCCTCTTGGTAACTAGGTAGTAGATGTTTCTCTGGCCTTTCTTCAACTGTAGCACCCCACCAGCTTCTGATTCTGCTCCCGCAGTGTTTGGAGTTGACCAAATTTCTTGGAGAACACTACGGCGATGCCCTGGACATTCGAAGATCTTCTGCCACACAGTGCGCTAGTGCGTAGTCAGCAGGCACCTCGAAAGGTCTCGTGACTCCTCTCTAGTAACCCCATGTAGAACTTTCTGCCCGTTTGAATACAAGGACATAAATTTCTCGAACGTCATATCATCCTCCGGTGGCTGAGGGTGCGAACTTGGTCATGGTTTCCAGCGTAAGGGGCCAACCTGTTGAAATGGACGACCCTTGGTTTCCCTCGGGTGGCTTATGGATTCGGTACACAAGGTCGTTTATCCTTTTCACGATTTTATACGGGCCTTCCACGAGTTCCGCAACTTTGGTGATAGTCCACGACGACGTTTGGGGTTGTACAGCCAAACCAGGTCATCAACCTTAAATCCTCCAGCGTCGGCCTTGATGTCATAGGTCTTCTTCATTTTATCGCTGGCACTCTGGATGTTCAACCGGACTCGTTCGTGGATGTCGTCCATTCTCTGCCGAAGTTTGCTGACGTAGTCCTCTCCCGCAGTGTCTTGTCCTGGCGGTATCCCAAACTTCAGGTCACAAGGCAGTCGCAGTTCTCGGCCCATTATAATACTAGCAGGAGTTTGACCGGTTGACTCGTGTACTGCGGATCGATAGGCCATCAGGAACAAATGAAGATACTGGTCCCAGTCTCTTTGATGGTCAGAACAACCTTGGACAAGTGGCGGTTGATCGTCCTGTTCATCCGTTCCACCATTCATCGGACTGCGGATGTGGGCCGTGGTTCTTGTCTTGCGGATGTTCAGCAGTAGACTATTTCTTGGAAAAGGTTGGATTCGAAATTTCTGCCTTGATCCGAGTGCAGCTCTATTGGAATACCGAATCGACATATCCATTCTCTCACCAAGACGTCGGCGACGGTGATGGCTTCCTGGTTGGGCAGGGCATAGGCTTCCGCCCACTTACTGAAGTAGTCCATTGCCACAAGGATGTATTTATTTCCGTGGTCGGATACGGGAAACGGGCCGGCGATGTCAATGGCGATTCTCTCGAACGGGCTGCCTACGTTGTTCTGACGCATCGGGGCCTTGGGTCGTATCCGAGGTCCATTGCTAGCAGCGCATACAGCGCACTTTCTGCACCAGTCCTGGACGTCAGCTTGACAATTGGCCCAGTAAAACCGTTGCCTCACTTTCTGCAGGGTCTTCGTCACTCCCAGATGTCCTCCGGCGACTCCATCATGGATTTCCCGCAGCACTTCCTCTCTTCTGTTCCTGGGAACAATTTTTGGCGTCTGTCTTCCCCACCAATATCGGCCTCCAACACGTTTCAGGATCCCATTGTCCAGAATAAAGAGTTCCATTGTGCCCAATGGGACTTAACAGCCGGCGAGTAACCTGCGACTTCCTGCCATGATGGTCTTCGATTGCCCTTCTTCAGCTGACGACTAAGCCAAGGTCGGGGTCTCTGTCTTGGTCTTTCTGGATCTTGCTGTCATTCAGTTGTCATCCATTGCCGCGGTTCTACAAAGTGTTGCTTCTTTCTCTCTGCTCGTCGGCAATGTGAGCAATCATCTGGACATGGTCTTCGCGACAAGGCATCTGCATTCTTATGGCTAGTTCCGGCTCGACGTTCGATCTCGAAATCACATTCTTGGAGTCTCTCGATCCAACGTGCTACTTGACCCTCAGGACTTTTGAACTGTAAGAGCCATTTGAGAGCTGCATGGTCAGTTCTCAACAGGAATCTTCTTCCATACACGTACTTGTAGAAGTGTTCCCTCCTTTACAACAGCTAACAGCTCTCGCCTGGTGACACAGTAATTGCGCTCTGGTTTTGCTAAGCGTCTTGCTGATATAACCAATAACCTTCTCCTGTCCCTCCTGGATCTGAGATGGACAGCTCCAAGTCCACGTTGCTGGCGTCCGTATCCAAAATGAATTTCCCTTTGGGTAGGGGATAGCTCAGTATAGGTGCGTTGATCAAAGCTCCTTTCAGCTTCCTGAATGAGTCTTGACATTCTTCGGACCACTGGAACTTTGTTTGCCCTTCCGTGAGCTTGGTCAGTGGTTTAGCGATGTTGGCGAATCCAGCACATATCGGCGATAGTATGTGCATAAACCAAAGGAAACTTCGAAGTTGGTGAATGTCTTTTGGGATGGGCCAATCCTTAACAGCTTTGATCTTCTGGTCATCCACTGCTACTCCTTCCCCAGAGACAACGTGGCCGAGGTATCGTACTTCTTTTTGGAACAGATGGCATTTCTTAGGGCTCAGCTTCAATCCGGAGTTCCTCAGTCGCAGGAATACTTCCTCCAAGTTTTTCACGTGGTCCTCGAACGATCTGCCGACCACAATTATGTCGTCGAGATACACTAGACACGTGTTCCATGAGAGTCCCTTCAGCACTGTCTCCATCAATCTTTCGAATGTGGCGGGAGCATTACAGAGCCCGAATGGCATAACGGTGAACTGCCACAATCCTGAGCCGATGGTAAAAGCAGTCTTTTCTCGATCTTCCTGAGCCAGTTCTACTTGCCAATATCCACTCTTCAGATCAAGGGTCGAGAAAATCGTGGAACCAGCCAACGTGTCTAGGGTGTCATCTATTCTCGGGAGAGGGTAACTGTCCTTCTTCGTGACATTATTAAGTTGGCGATAGTCTACACAAAAGCGTGTCGATCCATCCTTTTTCTTCACCAGTACGACTGGAGAGGACCAGGGACTGTCAGATGGTTCGATAACTCCTTCTTTTCCCATATCGCTGACTATTTTGTCAGCCTCTTCCTTCTTGGCAAGAGGAAGTCTTCTTGCTGATTGCCGGATCGGTCGGGCACCCCCAGTATCAATCTTGTGCTGGACCACATTAGTTCGACCTCCTTTTCCTTGTCCGGTATCGAAGATGTCTTGGTACTTTTTGACTAAATCTCTTAGTTTGGCTGTTGAGCTGGTTTTATGTCTTTGGAAGAGATGGCAACTAATTTTTCTAGTTCTGTGGGCAAGTTGTTGGGTTGGCTAATCGTACCTCGTACGCCCCGGATCACAGATGAAACTGACGAGCAGTGCCCCAAAATTGTTCCTCTCTTCAAGGTCACTGGGAAATAATTGACATTCATGACCCTTACCGGCACAAATTTGTCAGCACGCAACAAGGTCTTCCCTAGTGCAATCCCTCGTCCAATTTTCTCATCATGAAGTTTGGGCTCGAACATCACCACGTCTCCACTGCTCTTACTCCCGTCCAGGCGAGCCTCCAGAATGGTTTCAGCCCTCTCAGGTACGCTTACATCTTCAGCCAACAGCACACGGATCAACTCCTCACTTCTCCCATGAAGCACCAGCTCTTCTCCGTTGACACGTAGGACGCCGTCTTTGAAATCCAATTCAAACCCTCTGGAATTCATGATGTCCATTCCGATGATTGCATCGTCTTCGATGCCCGCTACAAGTGCCTGATGTTTCACTTTAGTGCTGCCCAAAATTATTTCAATCGGTAGCTCGCCATATACAGTAGCTGGCTCCCCTGTTGATGTGCGTAGCTTCCAAGTTGTCGGTTCAATCCGTTCCGGTGTTCTGGCAAAGGAAGGCCCGAGAATTGTCCTAGTCGCACCTGTATCTAGCAACATGGTGCAAGGCTCGTTATTGATGAGACCGTCTACGAAGACACCTTTGTTCTGTCGTTGAAGGATAGCGACATATGCGTTGTTAACCGGGGCTTGCCGGACATATGCCGACGATTGCCCCTTCTCGTCGACCTTCTTTAGTTTTCCTGCATCCTACGCACATGTCCAATTTTGCCACAATTCCAGCATCTTATCTGTCTTTTCTCAGGCAACACTTCCTTAATCACTTTTCTTATGGCAGCTTCCAAGTTAGCAGGCTCCTGTGAGTCTTCCTCAATCGTTCGAACTTTATTTTGGCTTTCGCAGCATTGTTTTGCTGCTTCGAATTCCAAAGCGCGTGCCAGTGCGTCTACGAGATGTGTTGGACGAGCTAATATCAACGCTTGTCTGGTTTCTGGGTCACGGAGTCCATCCAAGAATGCCTGAACCGCTAATCGCTCCATTACATTTTCCGGTATGGCTGGATATGCGAGACGAACCAAGCGTGCAATGTCAGCTTCGAATTCTTGTAAGGATTCGCCCGATTTCTGGCAGCGATTTTTCAGTTGGGAGTGGTATACGTGTTCCAAATGCGCCTGCACATATCGTAATTCTAGATGTTCAATCAGCTGATCATAGTCCTCCTGTTCTTGGGCGGTAAGAGTTTGTAGAATATTCGTCGCTTCTCCACGTAATGAAAGTGTTAGTGCTACAGCTCTTTCCCCTGCATTCCATCCATTTGCTTTGGCCGCTGCTTCAAACTGTCGGCGGTAATTTTCCCATGGAGTATTTCCGTCGAATTGAGGCGGCTTCATGGAAAGCTTCCCTATTTCAGAAATGACCTTGACATCTTATATACCCTCTTGAACTTTATCCAAGTTCAAACTCAAGTCCAGCATTGCATTTTTGTTAACCATCTCTGTGGAGGGCGCACTATCAATTCGTTTTTCCAGCTTATTGATCGTTTCCTTTATTTTGTCCATTTCTGCCTCGATTCCGTCTTTGATTTCATCGCTGATTATTTCCTTCATCTTGTCCATCTCTGCCTCGACGGTTCCTATTCTTTTTTCTAGACGATTCGCCACACCACAGAGTTCTTTTTTTAGGCCTTCTGTGTTTTCAAGGAGCTTATCTTCCAGGCTTTCTAGAAGCTTCTCTTCCAGATTTCTAGAATTTTCTTGAAGCTTCTCTTCCAGATTTCTAGCATTTTCTTCCAAAGTCCTCGAATTTTGTTGCAGTTCTTCTTTCACGGATTTAGTAGTTTCTTCGAGTTTATTCATGTACCCAACTCAAATCACCTCCGGGAACTTCGAATAAAAATGTTTCGGGGTCCTCACCTTCTTGTATAAGTCCTTCTGCAAGTCTTTCCTGGAGTACTTGCTTTTTACCCGTTGTTTCCAGTTCCCTTTCCTCCAATTCCTGTTTCAATTCCGCTACCTTCAAGTCCGCAAGGCGCACTTTTCTTGAACACATTTTGTCTTTGACGAGGTATCAGTCTGTTTCACACGAAAAGTTTATCAGTTTGTTAAAAATTCACTTCGCGAATTCTTTTCCACGGGCCACCAGTCTATTGTCTGTTTCACGCGAAGAGTGTATCAGTTTATATTCCCACGCACAATTGTCCACTTCGCGAAAACCGGGCCACTGTCTATTTTGGGCGTACAAAAAGGTCTATCAATTTATTTTTCTGACTATCCACTCCACGATCACTTGTTTATTTTCAAAATCTCGCTTCCGACACCAATTGTAACGTAAATAAACTTAACTTGGTTTTAATAATTTATTTCACACCTAAATCTACAACTTAATTTATATTACGCCACTGTATAGCTCGATCGTATGGGCTCGTTCAGACTGTCCGTGCCATCTTGAGGGCTACCTATTTATCTCCGTCACAGAATTCCCGATCTTTCGAATTCCGGCAGTTGGCGACCAGCATGTTCCAATCGTTTCCAATATCGACCGTTGCTCTCCGCGGCAGAGCGACTGGACTGTTCTCGAACATCTCCGGGGATGACCTCATCGCTGTCGACGGCAACGCGCGAGGCGACAGGTCCGGCCTAGGTTCGTTACATTATGGAACGTTGTAATGAATCATATTATTTATAGATGGGGAATGAATAATACCATTTATCATTTTAAAATAAAATTTGATGTCGGCCATAGCTCTTCTGTCGGCAAGACTAATCAAATTGAGATTTTGATTTACGAAGCAGTGATTCTGAAATAATTTTTGTTGATATAATCAATGAATTTATTCTGGATACTTTCAATTTGTTTCATGTATATTATATAGTGTGGGTTCCAAATGGAAGAGGCGAAGCCTAGCAGACTATTTACGTATGACATGAAAAGAGTACGCTAAGTTTTATAATCTATGGAAGGATAGGTTGTTCTTAAAATGAAACCAAGCATTTTGTTCTCTTTCTTAGAGATGTGACAAATATTTTTGTTGAAAATCATTTCCGAGTCGAAAATAATTCCCAAATCGTTCACTTAACCACAGATGAGAGGAGGTTATGATCCTGCAGGGTATAATTATGGGTAAGTTAGTTAGAATATCTGCTAAAAGTCATCTGATGGCATTTGTCGAGGTTCAGGTAAAGGGCGTTATTTTTGCATTATTCTGAAAATCGGTCAAGGTCCTCTTGAATGAGCTAAGAATCGTTCAAGTATGACACTGTATGAAATATTTTCAGATCATCGGCATACTTAAGAAAATTCGAGAATTTGAAACATTCAGAAATGTCATTCATATAAATATTGAACGGTAGGGCCTCAGGTGTGAACCTTGAGGTATCCCCGACATTATGTTGACTGATCTTGAGAGATAGTTACTAATACAAACAACTTTTTCACGATTACTCATGTAAGATTGAAACTAATTCAATAGAGAGCCGGTTACACTGACATCAGCCAGCTTTTATACCGGCAATGTTTGAATTAAACTTTTCAGTTATATTCAGTATATTCGAATAAATTTATTTCGACCGAGGGCTTTCTGAAAAATGTGCATGACATCGTGATAAACATATTCAAAGATAATACTCTCAAACAACTTTGCCAATATACATTATTTGAACACTGGTTTATAATTCTGAGGTAGCTATATTTGTCCAGATTTGTGAACTGGAATAAAGAATGCTTTTTCCAGGCATTTGGAAAATGCCCTTCCTCCAGTGATTTGTTAAAAAGCAGAAATAGGGGAATTGACAAACACTCTGAACACAATTTAATGAAGTTTGTTGAAAGGTCGTCGGGGCCGGAGCCGGGGAGAGATTGTATTTTAACTTTTATAACGTTTTCAGGTGTGATAATTACTTATGTTTTTGGAGTTGAGGCGTGTAGATACCCTGTTGATTATGTTACATGGTTCTTTCTAAATATACGTTTTTATTATCATTTAAAACAATTTTAATTTATTTTAAACAATATATATACAGTGACCGGCAGAAAGTACGCATCATATGGGAATTTTTTTTAATATAATATTTTGACAAATGTCGATACATGCAATCGCTTCTGCATCAAAAGAAACCCCAGAAGATGTTGTACAGTGCCGTTCGTCTTTTCTTGTTTGGCGGGAAATTTAAAAAATTTAAAAATTATGTCTCAAAACACACTTATTTGAGAAAATATTGAAAAATGTAATTTGGAAAAGTTGTTAAGAACGACATTTTATAGCTATGTACAAGTTTTGAAAAAAATCTGAGATGAAAAAATAATTAACATTTTTGCCATAAAAAAAATTTCAATTTGGAAAAATACATTTCTGACAAAGAAATTCATTAGTTAAGCTCAAGAGTAATATTTTGTAAAGATTCTCCAGCTACTTCTATTTTATTCGAAGAAAATTTTAAATCTGTGGATTTTCCATGTGTTCAGCTGCTTCATAAGAGGTCACAGAAATATCTTCAGGACATTATAATCCCGATACTGTTTATTATTGACAAAGAACCATGTATCTACAGTATTTTAATATGAATTTTTTATTAGAACAAAAAATTGATTACATTTTTTACATAATTACATTTTATAATAAAATTAGAAGCTGAAATAATTATAAACCAAACAATTTAATGCATACTCGAAAGTTTGTAGATGTCCATTACTCGACGTGTCTACCCTGACGTTCAATACATGTAGTTGTTCGGGATTTCTTTTCTCTGGACACATTTCGCAGCATTTGTGGTGTAATGTTATTGATAGATTGTCGTATTACTTCTTCTAAATGGTCGATATTACGAAATGGCCGATGTTTATAAACCCTACTTTTGGGGTACCCCCATAAAAAGAAATCCAAGGGCGTTAAATATGGGGATCTTGCAGACCACGGGTTTTCTGAATATCGTCCTATCCATTCATGAGGAAAGTGTTCGTTGAACCACGCTCTGACTTCAAGGGTACTATGTACTGACGCTTCGTCTTGTTGGAAAAAAATATCATTCCTTCTTTGCAGCGGTAATTCATGTAAGAAATCAAAAAACACATTATTTAAAAACACTAAATAATTTCGTGAATTAAGGTTGCCCCTAAAAAAGTAAGGCCCAACGATCTGTGTATCTAATATGCCGCACCAAACATTAGTTTTGAAAGAAAATTAACTTTTTGCCTCTATCTTCCAATTTGGGTTCTCATCAGCCCACCATCTAGAATTCTGGGAACTGACAGTACCGTTTGATGTAAAAGTCGCCTCATCATAAAATGTTTGTAGGAAAATGTTGGCATTCTTCAATCATGCCTTGGAACCAAAATGAAAAATCTAAGCGTGCATCAAAATCTCTATCGAGTAAGGTGTGGATGAATTTTGGTTTGTATGCACGAAATTTATTATTCTTCAAAATTCTTCTTATGGATTTTTTTCAGATATACCGGTTTGTTCCTGCCTCTCCGATAGTGCCATCCGTGGTTTTTCGATGAACAAACATTAAAGGTACCTTCCTCATTAGTGACGGGCTTACTATGTGAATTTTGTAACGATTTTCTACACTGCCTGTAGCTTTTAAATTTGTTTAAAATACGCAACACAGTAGATCCATGGATATTCTTATTTGGATATCTAGCATTGAATATATCTGCTGCTTCTCTGGAACTATTAAAACGCTCACCACATATTAAGACGAGCTCAATTTTTTCTTGCAAACTCAGCTTTTCTTGGGGCATCTCTAATTATTGTTAACACACAACAAAATGTAACTTTTACATTGAAAAAAACTATAGAATAAAGACGATAAAAACACCTGGATAAATAAGAACACTACTAAATCGTTTGACAACTCTTAATAACACATTGTCATTATTAGTCAATTGTTTCATGGCCTCTTTGTTCATGAGGAAATCTGTCGATGCACGCATCAACAATGATAATATTGTATGATTCCAACAATTTGCCAAAAATCAATTTATTTTTTGTTTGAATAAAAAATTCAATTTGAAATTATGTAGATACAAGGACCTTTATTAATAATGAACAGTATCGGGATTATAATGTCCTGGAGATATTTCAGTGACCTCTTATGAAGCAGCTGAATACATGGCAAATCCATAGATTTCAAATTTTTTTCCGAATAAAATAGAAGTAGCTTGCGAATATTTACAAAATATCATTTGAAATATCACTGTTGGCCTTACTAATGAGTTTCTTTGTCTAAAATGTATTTTTCCAAATTGAAATTTTTATTATGGCAAAAAATTGATTTTTATTTTTTTATCTCAGATTTTTTTCAAAACTTTGACATAGCTATAAAATGTCGTTCTAAACAACTTTTCCAGATAACATTTTTGAATATTTTCCCAAATAAGTGTGTTTTGAGACATAATTTTTAAATTTCCTGCCAAACAAGAGAAGACGAACGGCACTGTACAACGTCTTTTGGGGTTGCTTTTGATGCAGAAGCGATTGCACATATCGATATTCGTCAAAATTTATTAATAAAAGAATTTCCCATATGATGCGTACTTTCTGCCGGTCACTGTATATATATATATATATATATATATATATATATATATATATATATATATATATATATATATATATATATATATATATATATAATATATATATATATATATATATATATATATATATATATTGCCTGGAAATGAAAATAACTCATATACAGGGGGAGAATAAGAATAAGGACTTGTCTAGGAGAGTTGGAGACCTAGGCTAGATCAATTATGTTTATAATGTCAACCAGAATCTATTGATAAAAATTTTGAATTCAAAATGGAGTTTTTCATTTGAGTTACCAATCAATTCGAACATAGTGCAATGTTATAGCATTGGTGCATGGCAGGGGAACCACAGATCTAAACCACGATCTGCTATTATAAAGCTTGCTTGTGTTCAACAAAGAAGTATGTCGCCAAAGAAATCTAAAAGGAAGTTGTATGTTATTAGCTGATGATTTGAACCGGAAAATTTTGCCACGGAGAAATTGGCGAGAGACGTCAAGAATATCGACAGAAACCTCTTCACTGTATCCAACAGAAGGATATTTCCAAAAAAATCGGAAGAAAATGTTGTGAAATCATGTGAATAGTACACATATGATGTAAATCATAATAAATTTGTTTCTTTATTGCATAGTAAATATAGCGAATAAATTGCAAGTGGGAGATATATATCTATTGCATTTTATAATATAAAGTCCTTGTTTGGCCATTTTGCAGACTTTTGATTAATAATAATAATGTTTATTTCACTTGTTGAAAAGTTCAGAGAGAAAATATATATATAAGTACAATAACAAGGAATACGTCAGTAGAAATATATCAAGTATAAGAAAAAGACATTCAAAAACAGTCATTGTAGCTTAGGATTAAACAGAATAAATGTACATGGAAAGTTCAGTTGAAAATATACCTCCTATCAAAATATTGTCAAAATTCTTTAAGCGTGTAGCAATTTTTTTTAGCAGGGAAGTTTTTATATGGTCATCTAGTTCAGTTTTGGCCCAAGCTAAAGATGGCTCTTTTGGTAAAGTGCGGTTCGGTGTATATTTGGAATCAATAAGTCATAAGAGCGAGTGCTGTTTAGTAAAGAAAGCGTGATTGTTTTTGTGTACAAAGACGCATAACTCATAAATATATATACCAGTGACGGTAAGTATTCTCATTTCTTTGAATAACTTTCTGCATGATTCCCTCCAACTATTATTGGTAACAATTCTGATAGTATATTTTTGCAAAATGAAGACCCTTTCACAAGATGACCTAGTACCCCACATCAGAATTTCATACCTCAGATGACAGTGAATAGTAGCATAGTATAGATTCAACAAAACCGCTTTATCACATCGAGTTGCCAAATCTCAGTGCATATCAATTTTACGCAGTTTATTGCAGGAGTTGCCATATGAGGAGCCCATATAAGCTTGTAGTCTACTATAAGACCCAGCATTTTGTAGACGAGCAGAAGTCTATGTACAACTCATCATTCTGCTGAAACATTCGGGACTATTATTTAATGTAAACTTCATCGAAGTTGTTTTGGCTATGTTCAGTTTTAGG